>CM074434.1:950887-1550887 GCA_037101425.1 Elopichthys bambusa
AAAATAGTCTCACTTGTGCTTCTCGCTGTCAAAAATGAGCGCCCTGGAAATGAATGGGAAACGAATTTCATCTAGTGGAAACTTTTGGTACTGCAGCCTAACAAAATCTGACGCTCATTTTTTGAGATATCAAACTCAAATTTGGAACACAACTTGTTTAGATTTATGGCTTTGGTTTTATTGCAGTTTTAGAGTAAAGTTTTTAAAAATATGTATTTCATATAAAAATTGAAAATAGTATTTTTGTGCATTTTTCATAACAATAAGTGTTTAGTTAACTTTTTAAAACTTTTTTTTTTTTTTTTTCACTTCAGCAATAATTTGCCAAGTGTCGTCTTTAAAAATAGACCAAAATTAAGTATGTGCTCTAAAGCATTCAACATTTATGATGGTTTAAGTTTTCACAATTTAACTTTCAGGTCTATGCTCAAAAAGTGAATAAATGGATTATAACTACAGCGTAAATATAATTTAGTACCATAAAAAAAAAAAAACGCAATATTAATAAAAAAATAAAAAAAAACATTATCAAAATAAAATATAGTCCATTCATTTCATTAAAAATAAAAATTTAATTTTTGACCAACACACAAAAAGCACCAGAGGATTAAACTGACTTGAAATAAATTGTCGATTTCTTCTGTGTTCAGAAGCTCTCTAGAAGATTGAAACATCCACTAACTTTAAGAAAACAGAAAAGATACTTCTCCAAAAGTATGGGAGTTTTCATCTATTAAATAGACGTTATTTCATCCACGATGCTTTTTCTGTTCAGTAATAATGACTGTTTAACGCATAAACAACAAAGGTGTACTTACACTGTTCAGATGATATTTATTCCTTTCTTTTAGACTAAATAGCAACATTTGTTTCTGTTTGGTGAGCTCACACATAAATATCCATGTTTAGAATTCAGCACACCTCTTTTTTGTTTTCTGCTGAAATGCCACCCAATTAAGCAAAGAAAAGGAGGCCAATAAAAGGGCCATTAAAGTGTTTACAAATGAATTCTGCTGGGCTGAAGATCATTGTCATGAGAGCAGGTGAAATCAAGCCAAGCAACCCAACTGGAAACAATGAACAGCGCTCTACTGCAAAGACACAAGATAAGAGTTCACTGAAACAAAAAAACACCCTGTTTATGAAGAGCTGTACGTGAAAGAATGAGAATTTTAAATGAAAGAGAGTCTGTTGGTGACAAACTTCAGTGAAAGTTACATTAGATGGCGGTAAAGACTGTCTTTATGAGTGAGTGAGTCAGTCGCAAAGACTTTTATATTGAAATGGACTGAAACAAGGATGTTGTTTTTACTTTAAACATCATCTTACGAGACGCAACCGACAAATGCATTGACTAGCGCTGTCATGGGAAATCCTCTTAAACGTTAAAAGGACAAAGATAAAGATATCGCTTTCCTCAATTTCATTCAAACTGATTTTGTGATTATGAATATAAGATTGACCTGAAGAATATCAGATGCAGGTAATACACTCGCTCAGGTGATCTCTCTCTCATGATACTCTACATTTTACAATGAGCTTCAATGAAGTGACTCAAAGTTCCTTCGTTACTAGTTCTAAAGTGATGTTTTAGGATTGGTAACGGAGGCTTGGGCTCAATCGTTAAACTGTTAACTTGAGATTTGTTCCTCACAAAAGAGGGTTTTAAAAACAGTCCGTTGTTGTTTCTTATTTTTTTACACACTCGTGCTGTCGAACTGTTGTATAAATGCAATATCACACTCGTAGCTGGCTGTATTTCAGCACGTTGTGATTACCTACGGCCGAATCACAGCCGAGCGATATCGCACGGCTACGAGTGTTTTACAAGAAAATACAATATCAATCTTCAGAATTTGGTGTTTAATTCAAAGTGTTATGCCATTTCTTTGTAATTATCTGTGAAATTTACTAGCAATTTATGAGTGAAAATAGATACTCCAAACGTTCATGGAATAACATATAGATTGTACTGTATGATCTATTTAAGTGCATCTAATAAATTATTCTTTCATTAAAATTCTGCAAGTTTACTGCAACAATGGAGTGGTTGTAAACACGACTTTGTTCTTCTTCCACAAGGGGGTTTGGCTTTACTACATTTGTTTAAGCAAAGAAAATGTCTTCTCAACAAGACATTCATGTCTGGATCACAGAAGAGTGCTGGACAAGTTATTCCTTAGGAAGTTGAATGAACTCTAAAGACTAAGCATGATGAGTAATAAACAAACCAGTCAAGGAAATCATATGAAATAGATTTGTTTGAAATAGATAGACAGCTCTAATCCAGAGCTGACAGAAGAGAGAGGGTTAACCTCGCTGTTGCCCTGATCCTGGCCTGCTAACAGAGAGATTTCATTGAACGCATCCTTGGAACTTTTCTGTTCTGTGAATGGCTGTAATTGGAGGCACAGATGGCGGCGTTTGAACAGTAACCAGCAGCTCACAGACTCTTAAGCCCGTCCATGGGTTTCGCTTCTCTTTACACAGAGAACAATGGCATTGTAGAGCCAGCTACTGTCGGCCAGTGACGTCCCAAGGCCCCGACAGCAACGAGGCCGAAACACACTTGGAAACGAGAAGCATCATGAAAACGGGAGATTTATCAAGGGCTTTACTGCAGTCAGTGTGTGTGGGAAGTGTTCTCTCTCGCTCTCCGTCATGACTTACAGCTCTGTACAGACACAAAATCCTGATTCTTATAGCTGTCAGTCTGTTGGTTTGTATCGATGGCTGAATCTGTTGGATCTATTGGAGGTACTGCTCCTGTTTGTCTCTCTAAGAATGAGTGTTGTAGAGATTTAAACGGGCTAGGTGATCCTCCTGAGCCAGAGATGAAGAAGAAGGGATGAAGCAGGCTCTTTATTATGTTGAATAACAAGGAGGTCAAAACAAATATTATATGATTTGTTTCATTTCACATTTTTTTTTTTTTTTTAATGGAAACTTTAGATGAAAAAAGGTCCTATAAATGTTTTGATACATCAGGCTTTTATGGCTCATAGTACGATATAGTGAGAATATGGAGCTAAAAGCATCAATTTTATTCAGAGGCACAAACCCAAACAAAACATATAATGCAATGCAATACAATTATGATTAAGAGATAAACAAATAAACCTTCCTCAAAAGGCCGATGGATCAAATTTGATATTCACATCTGAAAATGATTTTTACTGATGATTTCATATATATATATATATATATATGGATATTGTGTATGGATAATCAAGTAAAAATAAGTTGCTTCAGTCCAGTAAGCATTCACCTTGAAATATGAAAAGTTTTAATCATGATGATCATTTAGAGGCCTTAGAAATGTGCATATAATTTGTGATACACTTAACTAGAGTTTTACATGTTTTCAATACAAACCCTGATTGGAATGAATTTGTACTTTCCAGCAATACGCATTAAATAAACATCACAATTAACTAAAGAAAAAATGTATTTATTTTTTAAATATAAATTAGATATACACACACACACACACACTATATATATATATATATATATATATATATATATATATATATATATACACACACATCAGCAAATTTAATTTACTAAATAATCTGGCAATTTTCAAGGAATGCTACATATTTTTGTGGAAAATCAACATTGCTGCACAAGGAGCAGAGCTAAAACATAATTTTTTGGTCATTCACATTAGTTAATTATAATTCAAATAAATTCAGTTCAATAGATTGTTTAAATGATGACATTGCTTTGTGATTTTTAAATCTTCTATACTTTCAAAAAAAAAAAAATCAGACATTTTATGTGTTTACAACAAGCCAGTTTTCATGCTACGTTGATTTTATATCAGATAATAGCTTATTAAAGACATAATACATCTCACAAGAGAGAATATGCAAAATAAACACAGCAGAATGCACTTGAGATAAAAAGAAACATGATTTAGTTTGTTTCATCATCCTAGGCTAAAAAACCTGCTGTGTTCCTGTCTTTGTGTAAATGGTGCTTCTGCAATGAGTTTTGATCACGGTGCAGGACAGTTTGAAGGCTGTTGTCTCCTGCTTTTCAAAGATCACATGTAGCTTAATCTTAAAGCGACTCTTACCTTTGTAGCATAATGCATAATGGTGACCGCCGGCGAGTAATGAATGATGCAGAGATTAACCTTTAGCCCTTGTGAAGGACACTGATTATATGTGTGTATTAGTGCTTAAGCATGCAGGGATGAAACGGTCATGTCTTATGTATGATTGCGTTCCTTTATCCGGCCTTTCTAGTTTAGGAACAAAGGCAGCGCACCCCTAAAAGCTGGCCAACAGGCTGCGAATTCGCTTGAATAAAGGCAAGGGAAAGCGCTATAAAGAGCTCATCTGGTCCTGGGATGCATTAATCATGCGTGTCCGCTCCGTGGCCCGCCGGGCTTGAGCTTTGAGTCCTATGCGTCCTCCCTGTGATCAAAAGCTCTATTAAAAATCTGTCAAGACTATAAAAGCTACATTTCGCAAACATGCCTCACACGTTTAGTTCCCTGTTCTCCTGCTTTACTACTCTCGCTGCATTACTCAACAAGTATCACATAATGTTACAGTGTAGCATTACATTCAACACAACCACCATAAACTGTAGAGACGCATGTTCCTCGTCTTAATGTGAATGATTCATCTGTGCAAGTTTCTATTCTACTTTAATCAAAATGTTATAACATTTCTTTTTTGGTTATTTCTTTTTCCTCTGATGTTGTGCAGGCTACTGTATAATCCTTATAATCAGTTCCTAATGGATAAAATCAAGTCCTGCCCATTTTTCTAATTGAAAATCATCGCATAAAAAATAAATTTGACTTTAAAACATGGTTTGTGCATGCTTGTAATCACGCAGAACAGAAATGAACCATTATAAATGTCGACATTATTTGTTAGGCTAATATCATTTATAATATTTGCAATAAAAATAATATGAGAATTATAATTATATAGAAAAGTGTGCACATGTGTAGGGTTATGCTTGTTGATATTGTACATTTCAGTTACACTTTATTTTAAGGTGTCCTTAAAGTGTAATTATACATTTAAGTACTGAGAAATATTAATTCATTACATGTACTGTACTTACTATAGAGTTAGGGTTTGTTTTAGGGTTAGTTTCATGTAACGGGGCTATATCAGTTTAGCGTACTGCCCTTTGGACTCCATGGGGCGCCTACCACCTGGACCAAGTTCTCCACAGCTGTGAAGACTGTGGCTGTGGCTTAACTAGATGATGTGGTAATCTACAGCAACACCTGGGCAGACCACTTGAACCACCTGGCACAGACCCTGGAGAAGATCCAAGCAGCTGGCCTTACCCTGAATGTGGTAAGATGCGAGTGGGTACAGCTAGAGACCAGCTACTTGGGGTGGCATCTAGGCAACGGTGAACTGCAACCCCATGTTGTCAAGGTAGAGGCAATGCAGTGCAGTCCCCAAACCAAGACAAAAAAGGAGGTAAGAACCTTCCTGGGCCTAGTGGGCTGGTACTGCAGATTCATTCCTAAATTTGCCACAATTTAAACACCTCGAACCCAGTTGTATGGACCGAAGGCAGCGAGACAGCTTTTAATACTCTGAAGATTTGCTCCATCCAGGTCCTACAATGATTTTTTTTCAACATGTCTTGGTACAAGTGGACACTTTAGAAAAGGGAATAGCTGGAGGATCTGAAGGATTAGAAAAGCTAGTTGTCTTCCTAAGCAGGAAGCTGTTGCACATGGAGACCATATATTCTGCTATCAAGATGCCATCAAGTGGTCCCTAGACGTCCTGTGGTTCCACAGTACCTTTTTGACCTTGAGATGGACCATCGTGCACTGACATGGATCCACACGATGAAAGATCACAATGCCCCAGTGACAAGATGGTACCTGTCCCTTCATCCCTACAGTTCCAAGATACTACATCTACCCGGGAGGCAGAATGTAGGGACCGACTACCTGTCCAGGTACTAGAACAGGGTGAGGTAATGTGACGAAGTGACCATCACTGCTGGAACTGGCAGCATTGGTTTCCCATTTACACAAGATTACACTTACCTGATTCATGAAATAATTTCCCCTGCCGATGTTTCCACTGTCAGAGAAGCAGGTTCACATGCGATTCTGGCAGCACATAAAATCACACCACGCATTCCCTTATAGTTTATCCTTTAGATACCACAAACATTCACATTGGTACAGTTTTGTGTTTTGTTTTGTGTTGTTAGTCGGTAACAGTTAAGTCGGTCAACTTGGGTAAAACAATGGTGGCTGTTGATGACGTTGTCTGACCACCATCACAATAAAACCAATGAACCGTGATGGTGTTTTATTTGTCAGGGAAAAATGTGTTTGTGGTGGCTATCATCAACATAAGAACTGTTATTTATTACCGATGATATAGTCTTGCGTAGCCAGACCTTCAGACTGACGGCAGGAGGTCTGGACTCTGTCGCAGCTTTCATTGGCCAAGGACTGCCCAAGAGGATGTTTGACTGACATGTAACACAACCAATCACAGTCTGTTTTGTTCCGTGTCATGTTTAGGGGCGTGAAAATGTAAAGTTGATAATAACAGACCGCCGTGCATCTAATAAATTATTCTTTCATAAAAATTCTGCAAGTTTACTGCAACAATGGAGTGGTTGTAAACACGACTTTGTTCTTCTTCCACAAGGGGGTTTGGCTTTACTACATTTGTTTCCAGGCAGACCGTTAAAGAACGTGAAACACTCGTCTCCCGGACATCCTGTAGAATTCAACCAACCAGATGATGGCTTCGAAAATGCTGCAGTGTTTCCAGTTAAGTGTGCCATATGCATCATACATTCAGCCAACGGTCCGCGATCTTAAGCTGAGACTACCGATGATGTAATCTATCCAAAAGGAGAATATGTATAAAGCTATGCATGTATGGATATGTGTACAATTTCATGGAAAATATACTTACCTGGTAATGGTATGCTCCAAGGAGGGGAGGGGCTTGCATCTATTAAAAGCAGAGATTCAGGGTCTTCTGAATGAGAAAGCAATCAAGCTACTGTGGTGCCGTAAGCAAAACTCAGAACAAGTGTGTATTGTAGATGCTATTTATTTTTGCACAGTTTTTTTGTTTTTTTACACAAGATTTCCTTTTTGTGATTTTGTGAGTATTTTGTTGCTGTGCTTCTTCTTCTTCTTCTTCTTCTTTTTACTCTGCACTTGTAAATAATACCCCCACTTCGCAGACACACTGTAAATAAACAACACCTTGACATGCTTTACGGGTCGAGCCATCTTTTTGTCTATTTTCTGTTCATTTTATTTTACATTTATATTGATTTTACTTAGTAAATGCTTTGAAGTTTCATTCATTTCTGGTAGCAGGGAGAGTTTCTATCTGCTAGAGCATCAGTATTATCTTCAAGGTTATCTTTTAAAAATTTTATCTGAAGGTGTTGCTGCCATGGACACTGAATCTCTAAAGAGGTGTTTTGACACTGTGTGCTTCGGATCATCTCAGAGAGAACATGAGGTGGCTGAGTCCGTCCCTTTTATTAAAGAAAGCTCTACATCATCACACCCTCTTTAATGAAAGACACTAAAGGCGAAACCTTTGTGTTTTCATACACTGATTAATTTTGGGATATTATCAGACTTTATTTCAGACTAGTGTAGAGAAGTCATCTAAAAATACATATTTAAGTGTTTTTTTTTTTTTTTTAATCATCTATTTGTGTCTGTGGATTTCAATTACAATACAAATCTTTAAAGGCTGTTGTTTTTTTTTTTTCTTTTCTCCAGCACTAAGTCAGAAATCTCCCCTTTAGAAGCACTTACATACACCAAACTTCACAGTTTTAATCCTATCTATATTCTGATGGTTTGTTCATATATCAATTGTCTGATTTATATGACATTTTACAATATTTTCCAATGCTATCTCACAACCAATTCGTATGTATTTTGCAAGGTTCCTAATTCGTACAAACTGACAGGTAGGTTTAGGGCAGGGTTAAGGGTAGGTCATTTGTTCGAATTCATATGAATTTGGCAACTCGTAAAATATGTACGATTTAGCAAAAAACGTCTCGTCACTGTTTGTGTCACTGTTCCTGAACTCCCTGAAACGCCTCCATTGTAGTCTTGAGTTTTCTTCCTGGAACGAACACATCACAATATTCCTCATTAAAATAATTCCTACGCTGCGCATACACAGAATAAATGGGTGGGGCCTGGTTGACTTAGTTAGTTGTTTGTTGAAACTGGTGGTTATGGTAAGGGGCGGGGCATTTCCCAAACATGCTCAAAGTGCTTGACCAATCACAACACACTGGTCCAGATGACCAATCAGAGCACATTGTGCTTTTTAGAAGGAGGGGCTTCATAGAGACAGGAACTAAACAGGGGTGCATTTCCCAAAAGCATCGTTAGTCAACTAAGGTCGTAAGTCCCAATGAACTCTATTGGTAATGACGGAACTTACGACCATAGTTCGTTTTGAGAAAACACACCCCAGAGCGTTGCTGACAGACTGGGAAGAGAAGAGCTGCAGGGTTAGGGTTAGGGTACCCTAACCCTAACCCTAACTCAACACTGGAGAATATGAGAAAAATGTTTTTTGAAAATTCAGGCATGATAACTCATTCTAGTAGAGTCCAAACACAACACCAATACTTTGAAAAAGGGTGTAATAGGGTCTCCTTTAAATTTTTACTCTTGGCTTAAAGGAATATTCCAGGTTCAGTACAAGTTAAGCTCAATTGACAGCACTTGTGGCATAATGTTAATTACCACAAAAAAAATAATTTAAACTGGTCCCCCCTTAAAAAAAAAAAAAAAAATTCTGGGAGACAGTGAGGGAGGTGGAAGTGAATGGAGCCAATGTGTTAATGTTAACCACAAGATGTAAACAATATGCTTGTTAACATGATTTCAGTGAAGCTAAACACAAGACATTTAGAGTCTTCATTATTCATATCTGGGTGGATCAAATGATTTAGCCAACTTCATCCCTTCTGGATTGCCCTGCTAAAGAAATCTGTCTGAAAGGGGTTGCGGCAGATGAGAAGGGGAATTGCTCTGTCAGTGTACACATCCCTTAATGCCCTATTGAGATCAAGAGAGCTGGACACACTCGGCTGGATAGCAATCAGCTACACGGCCAGATAAGCCCACAGACCGATTGGATTTACCTATTACTCCCACAATCCACTGGAACAATATTTAATTTTGATCTTCAACTGATCTGAAATCTGATCTGGTACAAGATACGGTACTGCTTCAATACGCATACAGGTAAACTAAATCACAATATCACTTTATAAAACCTTACTCATGCATTGTAATGTAATTATATAACAATTTTCTCAGTTGTTAACATTAGTTAATGCATTCGCTGACATGAACTGATACTAAGCCATGTCTTTTTTTTACAGCATTTATTAATAATGTTGCAGACGGTCACAAAAAGTTAGTTCACAGTGCATTAATGTTATCAGATACACCATTTGAGGTTTTTTTTAATTGTAGTATTAAATGTTAAGTAAGATTATTAAATACTGTAAAAGTATTGTTCATTATTAGTTTATGTTAACTCATGTTAAAGGGTTAGTTCACCCAAAACCTTAAGACCATTGTTCATCTTTGGAACACAAAGATATTTTTGATGAAATCCGTGACCCATCTGGCCTCCGATAGACTGCAACACAATTACTACTTTCAAGGAACAGAAAGGTAGTAAAGACATTGTTAAAATAGTCCACGTGACTACAGTGGTTCAACCTTAATTTTATGAAGCAACGAGTATACTTTTTGTGTGCAAAAAAAATACGTCATAAGACCGATTCAGTATTGGTTGACCCTGTTCACATGAGCACCACGTCGCATGTGTGTGATGCTGACGCAAGAGCCAATAATGAGCATACGTTCTGACATCCAAACCTACAAATAAACAAAGCTCATTGGAATACATTTTACAAGAAAATTCTATTTCAGTCTCAAAATTTCAAATTTAATTACTGTTGCCATTTTTTTGTAATTATTTCTATCTAAAGAAACACTTTTAATATAAAATGCTCTTAATGAATTATATTATGATGATAAAAGCACAGCATATTCAAGTAAGCACAGATGCTCTTCTATACTGGTGCCATGTGCTAAATCGACATGTTGACACTGAACATCTGGTTGCTTATTTTCCATGATAATTAGCTCTGGTTTGTTCAACAGAAAAGTTTTTTTCTGTCTCTCTCTCTCTCTTTCAGCTAACAGCATAAAAACCAGGGAGGTCATCCTGAAATAATGAGAATGCATGCCTCAAATGACCATGAATTTGAGCTTTTGAGCTGGTCTATGTTAAATCCATTAGCAGTGACAGAAGTGTTGTATGATATAATCTTTAGGCAGGCAGTGGACAAAACTGTATTACAGCAGCTCATCATACAGCAGCTTCAACACAAATTATATCAGGTCAAGTTAAATACTGTTGCAGCAGATGTCTGGAAAAACAAGTAGAGTTTGTGTCTTTACATTACATTACATTTTTCATATCAATTGATGATGTCTTTCCATGGTTCTTAAATTGTTTTTAATGGATGATAGCGGCTCATTGTCATGGTTGGCTTGCAGCACGCACAAACTTGATGGAGTATCCAACAAAAACTATATTACGAATCCATAACTCACAGGAAATCGTAGGGGAAATGGGTATACTGTATATAAACATGGCAAACATAATGATACAAGTGATACTGAAACGTAAATATAAAAACAAATGAGGAAAAAATAAGTAACCAAGCTAACCAAAACTAAACCTAACAGGGAAACAGGAAAAGGAAATGAAACAGAATATCAACATAAGTCCACAGTGAGAAATGTAAACCCGACCCCCTCCCGGAAGGCACGTCCTCGCACAATAAACAATTGATATTTGATATTCAACAGTGTTTTGATCTGCCTGCATTGACACCATTGTATGCGAACTGAACTGAGCTTGATGATGACATCACTGTCTACTCCAGTGCTGATATAGATAAATTAACTAAATTAATAACTATTGATTCTTACATCGGAATGAATCAATACTGAATTTACTTAAGATGGATAATGACACCATTTTCTTTAAGAGCTGCTGTGCAGTCAAAATTATATACCACTTATCACTCTAAAGCTGCTTTGACACAATCTGCATTGTTAAAAGCGCTATATAAATAAAGGTGACTTGACTTGACAATAAACAATCCAACGATGGAGGGAGGCTGGGGGCCCTTGAGGTGGGTGTATAGATGGTGACGTAAAAGAGCTGGCAGAGGAAGATCCCATGGCAGAGCCGACAGAGAGAGGAGCGAGGGTGGAGCCTTTGCTGAAAGTTCGGGTGAAACCTGGGTATCGACCGATGGAAGCGGAGCAGGGGAGGTGGAGAGCCAGGTGAGCCGAGAAGGCAAAGTGACCAGGGAGACCCTGCAGGCCTGGAAGATCTAGGCAGAGCTGCTGGCTAACCCTAAATCTCACTGGACCAAGGCGGAGACAGGGGCTCAGCAGACCTGGGCATTGCTTGAGGAAGGGAGGAGTCCGACAGAGTCGTAGGGATAGGGAGACGAGGTGCTGCCGAATGCCAGAAAGTCAGTGGTGTAGGCAGAGTGAAGACTGACCATGGTGGAGCCGGAGGAACAAGGTAGCCCACTGGATCTTGAGGCATGATGGACCATAGTGGAGCCAAGGGAGTGCAGAACCGAGGCAGAGCTGACAGGCTGAGAGGCTGAGGTGGAGTTACAGGCTTGGTGGCCTGGAGGCCTGAGGTGGAGCCAGAGGATCCACATCACTGTGCTGAGCTTGGGATGTCCTGAGGTCGAACCGGAGGGCTGCATGGAGCTAGCAGAGATGGCAGAGCCAAGGAGCTGAGCAGCTCCAGTGGAGCAGGTAGATCCAGGGGAGTAGACGGAGCCAGCAGAGAGGACGCAATAAAATGGGATACAAAGGACATCGAGCAGGATCAGGTCATGAACGTGATTACATTGGGTCTGGCTGAAGAGATGAGAGTTTGGGGGCTGAGTGGGAAATGGCTCCGTATTCCACAGATCAATGAACCAGAGATCTGTTTCTGGCTCAGGGATGGACTATGCTGCAATAACTGACTCTTGAATGGATCTGGCGATAGGCTCTGGACTTGGGACGGAAATGATGGCCTGCTCTGGCTCTGGGATGGACATGGTGGCTTGCCCTGGCTTCATAGCAGGAGTGGGCTCTAGCTCAGGGTTTTGGGCATGCACAGGCTTGGGCTCTTGTTCAATGGTGGGAGCAGGCTTCATTGCTGGATCCATGGTCGGTGCAGGGTTGACAAGGTCCTGTGGGTGAACCACAAGGCAGGAGCACCCACATAGCCAGCAAACTCGAGGACCTTCTCCATGCAGGTGTACCTTGGACCGCTCATTGAAGCTAGTATTAGAAACGCACAGAGGGAGTGGTCTGAATAGCATTTGGCACACCAGGTGTAAAAAAAAAAAAAAAAAAAAAATCACTTGTATGGTCCTCGAGGGAACGATCCTCATGATCGAGGAGTAGGAGGCGAACAGCCGGTAAGTCCATCTTTAATACTTTCTTTTACTCATGTTTTGGGTCAGTTCTTGTCACGGTTGGTTTGCATCATGCACAACCTGGACGCAGGTGTATCCACAAAAAAAATAAATAAAATAAAAACATAGAATCACAAACCAACATAATCCACAAATGAGAATTGACAAAGAACTGAACATAAATGAGTATGATACGTAGCTATAGAAACAAACAAGGACATAATAAGTAACCAATGAAACTGAAACTAAACAGAGCAGGGAAACAGGAATTAAAGGAACATAAACCTGACACTCATACACAATTTGAAGCATCAAAAAAGACAAGAGCTATGGGCTCCATTGCTTCTTATGAAAGATGTCTTCTGGGCCATTGATAAGACACGCACATACAGGTGACAGTATATAAACAAACAAACAAACAAACAGACATTTATTTAATTGTTGCACAGTCACACAAAATGCACTGCATGTGCCTATTTTGTATGTGTGTGCTTTTCTGAATAAATTTTGTGCTCATCAGAAAAAAAAAAGACAACACCAACACTGTGAAACAAACGTATTAGATAAAAATGTTCCATGAACAATGTATAAAACTTTTTATAATACATATGACGTTGTCATCATCATGTGACCTACCAGCATCAGTTGCCTCGCTTCACTACCATTCACAAATCCCATGGCCCCATGGGATAGAAAAGTATATGCACACTTCAGAATCTTGCCAGAAGGCCATCCAGGTACTTTTTGGCCATATGAGTACTGTGAAGTCAGATCTACAGCTTTTATCACATACTGTTTTCACCTACTACATTGCAGGGAAGTATGTAAATTTGGATGCAGCCTAAAACACTGCAAGCTTTAGAGTAGCTCTGGCATCATGGGAGTGGATCGCACTGCCATTCTGCTGACTGCCGGAGACCAAAGGACAGTTTGCTGCTTCCCAGGAGGAATCTGTGGACATAATCTGTCTTATAAAGACCTTTCAGGGAACCTGTTTATTTTGTTTCTCTTGTTAGAGTGAGGAGGCCATTTGCTGTTTTCAAGGCCCCAACGCTCACAAGCAACAATGCAAGCCTGCAACAGGTTAGGGGTAAGTAAATAAAGTTTTTTTTTTTTTTCCTTTCCCTTTATAACTACAGTAGCTGTATATAAAAACAATAGAAGTTAATGCTATATACTGTATATTCCCCTGGCTCACCTGTTAAAACTTTTAGATGCATTTATCTTTCTGTTCTATAAACTATAGTCCTTACTGTAGTTTTCATCTTCATGCTTTGTCATAGTATGAGCTTCTATGGTAACACTATCAATGCCAAAATGAATCTGCAGTGGTCAGGTGGTACAAGCTCTCAGAAAATTCAGAGTTTACGAACTGTACTTAAGAGTTCTACGAGGAGGTGAACACTTTTTACAAGTCGGAACCTCTCAATTATGGTAATTCCGACATGGCGTGAATGCAGCTTTAAACATGGCTTGACTTGAATGGGGCACATGAGAGCTGGTGTGAACACATCCATCTCTATGATCAAATGCTTTTTCCTTTTCATTTTTGTTGTGTGTTTGCTGTGTTATTAAGAGTAAAGCGAGCTGCACATATCATGTAAGTGCCATTCCCAGCAGCGTGGGTGCCATCAGATTGTTTGCAAACAGTATGCCATTAGTCAGGTATTTTGAACTTGAACACCCCCCCCTCCCACCCACTTGAAGATTTTCGTTAGGGGGCGCTACATATGTACTTACAGACCTAACCTACATAAAACAGACTGTGTGACTATAATAACCTCAAAATGAAGATCAGTATGAAGGTGTGTGCTAGTTATTATTCCCCCGGTGCCAACATTTTTGCCACAGGCTGCCGACCCCTGTAGAATAAAGAAACTGGGATTTTGATGATTATCGGTTCATTTAATTTATGATCACATGGACAGAAAACATGTTGCACATTGAGTTCCACTCTATGGTTCGTTGTTTCATGGTTCACAACATATCAATACATTGTCCCATCTCTAACTTTTAATCAAGTTTGTTTTATGAAAGAAAATAATTTGTTTTTTCACCTCTAATACTGTTCTCAGTTTTGCCAGTGCAGTTATTAATTTTGAAGCAATGTAAAATGCTTCAGCTTAGTAGGTGTCAGGGTTTTGTTCTGTTGTGTCTTTGTTTTCATTGTGTTCACCTTCTGTTTGCTCATCTTCAGTTGACCAGCTTGCATGCGTTTCTTTGTTTCATCTCATTCACCTGTTGCTCATTAATTAGCTCCATTAGTTCCTCGTTTGGTCTTGTGTGTATACATATACTCCCTGTTTGGTTCAGTTCTTTGTCCTATCTCGTCTATGTTGGATGGTTGTTTTCTGAGATTCTCTGCCTGTTCCTGCTAAAATAATAAATGTTATTTTAAAATCCAGAGAATGTCCTTAGAAAATATGAATTAATTTGAGAAAACTCACAAGTTTCAATGTAACGGTTTCATTTAACTGAGCACAATGTTCATTCTGTGACCCATATACGTTTTACTGTTAATAATGAAATGGATCTAATACTGTAATGGAGGAAAATGGGCACAGTATTAATGTAAAGATGGGAATGGAGGGAGAAAGGGTAAAAATAGTGGCTTGTGGTCAGGAACAGTGGAGAAATGACTGACCTTAATTATGTGGATGTCACTATGAAATATTCAGCCAATGAGTATTCTCATCTGCAGACTCAGCAAAGCCTCATATAGAGTCATATTCAACAGCAGATGTGTGCTGAATGCTGCCCTGGTGAGAGCTGGCCAGTGCAGGGGAAATGGTTTAGTTTGCATCGCCTATGGAATAAATGAATATTAACGTTTACTAATACATGGCACAAAATTGTAATTTTAAGCTGAACGTCAACATGACTCCATTTACTTTCTTAATATGCGCTCCTGGTCTGTGCATGTGATTCTAATAATCTTTTATGAAAATTGCTTCACCTCTTAAATTACTTTTCTTTTGGCCTAACATTGCTAGTAGATAGTGCAGCAATTTAAAACAGAAACAGTAGCAAAAAGATTTGGAAAAATTACTAATTATGAGCAATACATTTTGACAGCATTTATTAATCTTTCTTAATGTTACACTCTAAAAAATGCTGGGTCAAAAACAACCCAAGTTGGGTTGAAAATGGACAAACCCAGTGATTGGGTTGATTTAACTCAGTGGTTGGGTTAAATGTTTGCCCAGCCTGCTGGGTAGTTTAATTTAACTCAACTATTGTTTGAAAATTACTGTATTGCTTGCTTGCCAAAATCGAACCTTATTGTAAAGTTTTACCGTGGAGAAGCAGTGAAGGGTGAATCACCTTAACCTTCATCTTATACCATAAACATAAAGGGCAAAGCTTACAACATTTTCATTGCATACAATTTTTCTGCATAGGTTAAAATTTCGGCAGTCTCCTGCTGCTTGTGTAAAAGAGACAAGGATAAACAGAGAGAAGCTGAGAAAGAGATACAACCCGTGTCTCCTGGGACAGAGATCTTATTAACACCCGGAACGCCGCATTATAGGTGGAACAAAGGAGGTTCCGTGCGAGGTTGCCATGGTAATATCCCCTGGGCTTTGTCCTAAAGTGCTCCCTAAATTCAATTAGCTTCCCCCAATTACACTATCACACTGAGCTTGACTAAGCTGCAATGAATCCAAAGTAAGAGTCATTTGTCCAAAAGCAAAATTACCTTTCAACACTGTGAATGCCACCTATATATGAGCAATAACACACAAGTAGTGTGATATGGCTGTATATCGCATATACATATGCATATTTATAGAAAAGTGACTCCGCTTGAAGTGACTGCCATGGTGGCCAAGCAAATCCACAGTATTTTTTACAAATACTACACGTGTTGTACCACGAACTGTACTTAGTGTCTATTTTACAATTTGTTTAGACGTTTTTGGAGATGCGAGCTCCAGGCAGTCAGCGACCGTTCAGAGCTCGTGTACCCGCCGAGAACAGCTGCATCTCGGCCAGTCCTTCTGGAATTTGCCGCTGGCTCTTATGTAGATAGTGGTTAAAAATATAATTCATTTGGGGTATATCAAATGGGCAATCTTTGGTCTTATTTATCTGTTACTTGTTCAGAGCAAATGATTTAAGAAAATAAACACAAGCAAACAATTCAGTAAAACGTACAAAAGCTGCGCTCTAGTACAGTATTTAAGTTAAATATAGCCTAAATGTAAAGTTATGAAACTTAATTTTCCCTTTAACCAAAATCATTTTCCTCTGGAACAAGTATCAGAATAATAAGACCAAAGATTGCCTGTTTGATATGACTTAAATGTTTAACCACTATCTACATAAGAGCCAGCGGCAAATTCCCGAAACACTGGCTGAAATGAAGCTGTTCTCTGCGGGTACACAAGCTCTGAACGGCCGCTGACGGCCTGGAGCTCACATCTCCGAAAACATCTAAACAAATTGTAAAATAGATGCTATGTTTACATGTGAGTCACATATTTGAAGTTTAAACAACTACATTCTCACCTAAAAACTCTTAAAACTACATTTCGTGACACAACAATAGTAGCATTTATGAAATCATCACTTATGGAACGTAATGCAAATATCCGCTGTTGGAGCATTGGCTCATTGGAAAACAGTGCCTCTACCTACATTTCTGCAAAACTCCACAACATAAATATACATAAAATGCATTGTTTCCAGCTGAAATGAACACTAGAGGCAGTAAAACACCAACAATTTGCATTCCTTTTCACAGAAGGGGCAGATTTATTAATAAAGACTAGCTCAAAACACTTTTACCATAGTACATGATTTGTAAACTAATACATTTTGACGTTTTCATCACATAACCAGCTCCATATGTTTGGCTTTTCTGATGTGGTAAACTTGCTTGGAAGCTCACGTGGTACAGCATTGTGATGTGAAGTGCTCACATCACAATGAAACATCAGTCTTGTAGAAGCAAAATCAAACGTTTTTATCTCACGTTTGCTTTTGCTAACACTATCGATCATGTTTAGTGTAGGTGCTACGTTATTTTCAATCATGATAGAGCATTAACCTTTCAGTGCCACTCGCCGGACATTTCATTTCCCAAATGCATAATACAATATTGTCAGATTCAAGCTCATCTGTTGGAAATCAACTCAACGGACATTTCACAGTGTTGAGAAATGTGCAAGAAGCCACGTAATATCATTTTAATATCATAAATGTCGCCACAGACACATTTTTACACTACGCCTGTTAAAAAATGTTATTAAAAATATTTATAAATCAAAACAATCTAAGTATTCAATCCTCAAAAAAAAAAAGGGTAAATAGATGCAAAAACTCAGAAGTGGTTCAGGCTGAATTAATTGCATAAGTGTGGAGAAAAAAAGATGTACATCAAAACAGTGTGCACGTCTATACTCCTGTTATCTGAGCCCCAAGGCTCCTCTGCTCCTCATAATGTGTTTTCCATTGGCTTTCAGTTTGTTCTGTATATGTGAAGCAGTGTAAATCTGCCTGGTTTCACGCGCTATCACGTTTTCTCGTAGCCATGAGGTTCTTTTTTGTGTGTGACAACTTGATTGATTCAGATTATCTTTGATTTAAGGATTAGGTTGAGTGAATCTCTATTTGCTGTTCCCAAGACCGTTTTGTCATTGAGCGACATATATATTTATTGTGAAGGAGCTGTAGCTTTACTATTATATCTCAGTCTTGCAGCATCGTACTTCTTTGACACATTAAAATGGGCCTTTCCTCTGTGTGACAAATACTGTTTTTAGTTTTTCTAATTCAAAATTTAATTGCTGCTTCTTTGTAATTAATTGTAAAAAATTGCCTTTTCAGTGTATGCATAAAGTCAAAAGAAAAACGGCAGGTTTTCTGTAATGAAAATGTGTTTCAGATGAACCATATATATATATATATTTTAGGAATATTGTTTTAACTGACAATAAACTGTCATCAAAATACCTTTCCATCCTGCTAGTTGTACAGTACAGAGACTATTGTGTTTTAAAGGTTCTGCAGAAAAGGACTGACCCAGATGTTGCAGTATCGTCTGCGTCGTGAGAGAAACATCGAGAGGGGGCAGTGTTGCTTTAGAATTTAGCACATAAGATACAGAAATGCAGTCCTGAAGTACTGTACCTCACACTCTGAAAGCAGAGGAGGGCTGGTCAGCCAGAGAGCTTTACAAAATGAATAAAGCTGCAGGGGGCAGAAATCACCGCGTGCTCCACTCCACACAGCAAATGTTGTGCGGCAGGTACACTTCAGCCATGAAATCCAATTTTACAAGCAAGATTGTGCTCAAAATGACCAATGTTCCAAACACCACAACTGTACATGCATGTAGATCACACAATCTGACTTATTCTGCACTTCTCTAAACGATAGTGCTACAAAAGCATAGAGATTAGATAGATAGGAAAGGATATGATATGATACGATCCTATGATCAGGATTCAAGTCAAACTCGACTTTGACTGTTAACCAAGGAGAAAGCCAGACTTCATTTATACAACCCATCCACACCCACAAAGACCAGTGACGCTGCTTATCTGTTCCAGTTAGTGTGGAACATGAATAAAACATGGGCTAACATGAACTTTATGCATTGTTTTTCCTTTCTCCTCATCGTCGCCTTTGCTTCTGAAACCTAGCCTGAATATCTATCAGGCGGAGAGCAGACAGTCAGGGGAGGTGAGCCTTTGAAGTCGTCTCTCTTGAGCTCATCGTAAAACACTCTGAAAGCAAAATATCGGACTACAATGCTTAAGCCCTTTGGTAGGATATCTCTCAGTATTTCCCACAAGATTACTCATTTAATTGCCATATTTGTTGGAATTAATGAAACCACCTCTGAGAACAACCTTTTACAACTGACACGAGAGCGCTGATATTAAAGAAATGTTTCTGGTTAAACAACTCAAACTCTGTGTGCAGCTTCTGTGACTTTCCCTTGATTACCTCAGAAAATAATCTGCTCATTCCTCAATTAAAATGATATAATACTTTTTTAAAAGTACCTGACGTGCCTACAAAAATAAAATGAAAATGCACACATTCTCTTCTTGTGTTATTTTTTCTGTTACTCAGATCCTGGGTCAGGCGTAACAACCCGGCGTTTGGGTAGTTTTTGTGTAACAACCTGGCGTTTGGGTAGTTTTTGTGTTACCCAGCTCCTGGGTCAGGCGTACCAACCCGGTGTTTGGGTAGTTTTTGTGTAACAACCTGGCGTTTGGGTAGTTTTTGTGTTACCCAGCTCCTGGGTCAGGCGTACCAACCCAGTGTTTGGGTAGTTTTTGTGTTACCCAGCTCCTGGGTCAGGCGTACCAACCCGGTGTTTGGGTAGTTTTTGTGTAACAACCCGGCGTTTGGGTAGTTTTTGTGTTACCCAGCTCCTGGGTCAGGCGTAACAACCCGGTGTTTGGGTAGTTTTTGTGTAACAACCTGGCGTTTGGGTAGTTTTTGTGTTACCCAGCTCCTGGGTCAGGCGTAACAACCCGGTGTTTGGGTAGTTTTTGTGTAACAACCTGGCGTTTGGGTAGTTTTTGTGTTACCCAGCTCCTGGGTCAGGCGTACCAACCCGGTGTTTGGGTAGTTTTTGTGTAACAACCTGGCGTTTGGGTAGTTTTTGTGTTACCCAGCTCCTGGGTCAGGCGTAACAACCCGGTGTTTGGGTAGTTTTTGTGTAACAACCTGGCGTTTGGGTAGTTTTTGTGTTACCCAGCTCCTGGGTCAGGCGTACCAACCCGGTGTTTGGGTATTTTTTGTGGTACCCAGCTCCTGGGTCAGGCGTAACAACCCGGCGTTTGGGTAGTTTTTGTGTAACAACCCGGCGTTTGGGTAGTTTTTGTGTTACCTGTTCCTGGGTCAGGCGTAACAACCCGGCGTTTGGGTAGTTTTTGTGTAACAACCCGGCGTTTGGGTAGTTTTTGTGTTACCTGTTCCTGGGTCAGGCGTAACAACCCGGCGTTTGGGTAGTTTTTGTGTAACAACCCGGCGTTTGGGTAGTTTTTGTGTTACCTGTTCCTGGGTCAGGCGTAACAACCCGGCGTTTGGGTAGTTTTTGTGTAACAACCCGGCGTTTGGGTAGTTTTTGTGTTACCCAGCTCCTGGGTCAGACGTAACAACCTGGTGTTTGCGCCCTCTTCAGGAGAGAGCAGAGCAGTTCCATCAAATTGGTGCATGTCTTCGGTAAAATACAGGTTTGTGTATGTTTTATTAATTTAAAAATGTGTTCTTGTTCTGTATATCATTTAATTTTATGCAAAGCAACATATAGGGGTGCAATGTGAGTCACAAACGAGTGTCACGTCAGTCTTTTCGCGTGATGGAAATGCCTTGCATAAAATTGTATTATTTTATTCAAAAAGATACAGAATAATAATACTCAGGATGTTAAAATATGTTCTCAGAATTGTACACTGATTATTTATGGACAGGTTATGGAGTCAGTCACAGCATTTTTCGGCTACGAGTGAAGCGTTATCAGTTCCCACGCCGAACGTGAGCATCTCCGGCACGAGATCCAGCACCATTACGGTGGAAACAGGACAACAGAGACTGATCGATTACAGCTGAATTTTTTAATATTTGATAAATAAGCTTAAATGTAGGCAATATGTATTAAAACATTATAAAATATGATTGAAAATAAAGGAATTATCATTTAAACCAGTGGTTGTGTGGAGTATTATATTAATCAACTCCATTATGCTGGGTCAAAAAAATCAAATTTGCTGGATAAAAAAAAAAAAAAACATGCGTCCTTTCTTATATTTACCCAGCACTTGGGTTGAAAACAACACAAATTGGGTTGTTTTAACCCAGTGTTTTTTAGACTGCAGTAAGATTTTTTTAAATTATGAAAGTATTTAAATATGAAAATGATATGGAGCTAGTTGTATAATGTTAATTATGTTAATCGGTCTAGTGAGCAGGTTTCTAAGATAAAACTGCAAATCAAGTTCATCACTAATGAATGTTGAAAAAAAAAAAAAAGTAACCCTGAGTCTCGCTCATTTGTATTCTCTAGTCAATGAACTGTGGTTCTCAGTTTTAAATGCAAACTGAACTTAGATGTAGATCTCATTTGTAAGAAAACAAGGGAGAGATTTTATTTTTGTTATACTGCAGATGGTGAGCTAGTTTACTGTCAGCCAAAGTGGCTGGAATAAAAGTTGGCATATACTTTAACAAATAAAACAAAACTGGATTGTAAAAACAAAACTGTGGATGCCAGGGGGGGGAAAAAGTCCTAAACAATATAGCAGAAAGCCGTGTGTATTATGCATGACGCAACTCATTGGGTGCACCAAATGCTACCAAACAAATTTTAATCAATAAGCAAGCAACAAAGTGTAACGAATGTATATTATGTATACTTTTTATGCTTTATATGATGTCTGTTTAAAGGTGCTGTCACATTTACCGTTATTCAGGGAGTTTTCATGGGCAAAATCCAGTCATCTCAATAGGAATCCGCACGATTGGGAATCTCATATTAGTATGAATGATTTCCCCATGCAGATTTCACAAAAGTGTTGAAGTTTGCCATATGGATTCGGCGCAGTGCTAAACAGAAAGCTGCTTGGTTTGAAAGTGACCTCAGTGTGAGCTGTGCTTCATGCATCCCTACACTATTGACAGCAGACCTTTTGTGGGTGCTCCTTTATGCTGTAGCAGTGCAGTTTGTGCAAATGTATGTGATTTTTCTCCATATAGTGGACTTCACTGGGGTTCAACGGGTCCAAATGTCAGTTTCAGCTTCAAAGAGCTCTACACGATCCCAGACGAGGAATAAGAGTCTTATCTAGAGAAACCAAAAAAAATTTAATTTATTTACTTTTTAACCACAAATGCTCGTCTTGCACTGCTCTGTGATGCGCCACACATTACGTAATCATGTTGGAAAGGTCACGCGTGACTTTTTTTTTTTTCTTTGTCATATTGTCACCAATTTTGATTGGTTAGGTAATCATTCTCGTTCTTGTATTTGTGTACACATTTACAGTATGATGTTTAAGTTACCTCTTTACGCTTTCATAACTTAATGTGAATGTTAGCACAATTTTTTTAGAACATAGTTTTGTTAGTTGGTACTAAACTCAAATGTACTGGACAAGCAGATCATGTTAAAGTCTGACAGGTAAAAGAAAACAAAGGGTCAGATGTGAAGAGACTCTTGGGCATGTGCATCTCTCAAATACAGCTGCAACAGCATGTCTGACTCAATATTGAGTACAGCAGGAGGGTTATTGAGAGCAACACATCCAACCTCGATCCACTGTCAGACCCATCTAACCCACATCATTCTGAGAGGGGAGTTTCAAGAGGACTTAAATTGCATTAAACAGCAAACAGGGAAATAAACATAGATGCTCATAGACTGTAATGAATGTTGATTGGTCCTATCGTTAGATAAGTATCTGTGCTGGGCGCATTATGAGTTATTTACTTCAAAGTGGCCTCCTTGAAGTGGAAGAAGACACTATACTTGAGAAGATGAGGCGTAATGCAGTGGTTTACGACCACAGATGCATCATGGACATGAGAGAAAAAACATGCTAAATGCAAATAACAAAATGTATCCAACAATTTGTAGTCTTGCGTTTTCTTCCGGGAAAGAAACACATCACAACATTCCTCATTTAAATAATTAAGGCGCATTTTAAAAAAAGGGGGCGGGGCCTGGTTGAGTTAGTTAGTAGTGTGTTGAAACTGCCGGTTATGGTAAGGGGCGGGACATTTCCCAAACACCAATCACAACACACTGCTCCAGCCGACCAATCGGAGCACATTGTGCTTTTCAGAAGGAGGGGCTTCATAGAGACAGGAAGTAAACAGAGCGTTACTGACAGACTGGGAAGAGAGGAGCTGCAACAATTGAGAATATGAGGAAAATAATCAACATTCAAGCATGAAAACCTGTTCTAGAACTAAATCAAAGCTTTGTAAAAAGGGCATAATATGGCCACATCATGGTAATAACTGTGCATATTTTTGGGCTTATGTAGTTCATGGTATTTAAAGCTCAATGTCAAGTGTACATGATTGCAATTCACAGTACATGCTGCTATAGCAGCATTAGTGTGAACTTTCTTCTACTGCGGTCATTTTTCTCTTTCATGGTAGGTAGAGCAACACTTTGAGGAGAATCGTTCTGAGCAAGAAAGTTTAAGTTAGTTTTTACATTTACATTTATGCATTTGGCACACACGTTCATCCAAAGTGACTTACATCGCATTCAATACATTAAACATTTTTATCAGTTCTTAGTCAAACTGCTGAGCGACCTCTATGTTTAGTGGCATAGAGATTTTGAAGGGAACTATATTGCCTTCGAAAGTGATGTTTGTTAATGCCACAGTAATGTAAGCATACACATATCAGGACTGCACACCTACAGAGTATGTTTCTGGCCTGAGGCTCAGGCTGCTACATGAAATTTTTGGAGTGATCCATAAGCCTTCACCATTCTGCCCTTGAGCAAGGTACGTAACCCCAGGTTCCTCCAGGGGGGCCGGGCCTGTAATAAGTTCATGGCAGCATTTGGCAGCTTTGTGGTAAGAAGCACCACCTGCCCTGGTTGTGTAGTGTTATAGTCATCATGAAACAGAAGTTGCACTAGTCTTTTTTTTCCCTATTGTGCCGTATATCCGAGTGAAACAGGTTTCTGGAACGAGAACAAATGTAGGGCGGGGCTTGATTTTGTCTGTGAGGAATTGATTGGTGGATCTCATGTGAGTGACAGGTTGCCCCGCCCTTGTTATCAGAGAAGAGAAGGGGAAGTTATTTTGATTCAGCGACCAGGAGCGTGTTGTCATGTGTTAATGAATAAAAAGAATTAACAAAAATTAACAAATGTTTTCTTATTTAATGATTTTAAAGAGTCAAGTAAAGCATCTTTTCTCCTTACATGTTATATAAGTGGATGTACATATTTCAAATATAGTAAGGTAAAAATGTATATATTAATATTATTATTTCCCCCCCCCCCCCCCCCTTGAACATTAGGCTTTCTTGAGTTTGCCCAACCTCAACTTGCCATGCCATCATGATAAGATCATCTTATATGAGACTTTCTCACAGTAGGCATCTCCTCTATGATGTAATTTCCTGTTTTTTAAGTCATATTAGATACAAATGTACAAAAAAAAAAAAAACTTTTCATACTGACTAAATGCAGGTATTTGTATTCCTTGTTGAATACATTACTGAAAAACAATTGACTCACATTCAGACAGACCAATTGTGCAGATATCAGCTAATTGAGTTTGGTTGCCAGTCTCATTGGGTTATTTGTGAGTGAATTGGACTGAGAGTAAATTCAGACTGTTTTGTTCAGACTTCATTGTGTCAGCTCTTTAGGGTACTCAAAGTGTGGTGAATGATGCAGCCATCTTGCTGTTCTTGCGCTTTCCTTCACTTAGCTTTAAACTGCTGATGGTTGTTTCCATACCTGGAGACTTCGACTTGGACAACATTGAATTCAGCAATCTAGAGGCAATTATAGACAATTATAGACAATCCTCCGGGTTCCAAGACTAAAATGTGTGTTTTTTTCTTTATTTCTTTTTGATTTTCTCAAGAAAATACATGCATATACTGTATAAAATCAAGTTTTTCCAAAGTTTGCTGATGAATTCTGCCCTGCAAATTCGTATCCCAGCAAGGTCAGCAATATAAGATTGCTATGTCTTTGATATATATTACGACTATTGCAGTGTCCGTACACAATTTTGCATGCTCAAAGTCTGGGACGTGTTTTCCTGTACAGGTTTGTTTTTGGTCACACAACCTGTCCAGCATCTGTCTAATTCCGTTAGCTTTCACTGAGTAAACAGTGTAACGTTTGATTGGATACATTGCTTTTGACGTCAACTACAAATTATATCAAAAAGGGCTTTCTCATCTTTTGAGAGCTGCTTACAATATGCACTTTAAAAATACAGTATTAATATAATTCTGTCTCCCTGTGAGAACAGCATGGGCCAGTTGCATAAACATAGCCATCATATTAAGATCCAGTATGACCCACTAGCAGTTAGTCAAGGGGCAGACAATCTTACTTTTCAGTATCAAATTAGGATAATTGATGACTAACTTGTAAGACTGGTCTTAGTGGTTTATGCAACCAGCCCCAGGTGTGAGATCTTTTTTAGACCCACCGCTGAGATCCACTGTTTCAAACCAATTTGGTCAAAGTAACAAAACAGCAATTTCATGATTGTCCCACAAATGGATGGCGAAAAATGGCACTTATTCTCTGATTCCCAGTGGGGGAAGAAAGGACCTAATGAAGACGTTTCAGACACGGTGCCAACATCAAAAACTATCCCCACTCATGTCAACACCATGCAACCATCAAGCCCAAAAAGAAAGTATGCAATCAGGACCATTTTACTGCATTCTCGTGCACCTCTCTAGAGGTGTGGAAGCACACAATGACCTTCATAATGGTCCTATTCAATCTCTGTCAAAATGTCTGATGACTTAACCAGCATTCACTCTGACTAAACTAGAACCACTGACCGTAGCGAGAGCTACAGCGACCCGCTCTCATTGATCGCAGTTCATCAGCCGCCGAAGACCATTGATCCCTCCCCAGTCACTTCACATTGATTACTGCCATGCTATAGGGCCGCGTGACACGTCCCTGAGCTCAGCTACACTTTATTAGAGGTGCAATCATTGCGCCGGCGTGATTTGGGTGCCCTGCTGCGTGTGCTCTCTCTTTCCTGCTAGCACTGCACGGATGAACTGCCACGTGTACTGCAGCGGTTCAATAAAAGTCTGCAGTGATATCAGCACCATCAAGGTGTTGTTTCATGGAGTCTGGGTTCTCACAAAAGGATTTTTAAGTCACTTTTGTTCGACACACTCCCTATATGTGACCTTTTTATCTGTATCTTTGCAGCAGACAGGGAAAAAACATGTTTATTTCGTGCTGTTAAGAGCAAACTACTATAATAGATCTATTATAAATCATCAGAATGCATAGATCTATACATCTATATAGCTGCAAAACAGCAGTTATCGAGGTTCAAGTGTTTTAAGGCCTTTAAGCCAATGCATAAGAGTATATTTTATTTAGCAAGCATGTAACCACTTAAATCACAGAAGGAAAGAGGGGGGGGGGGGGTATACAGCCAATACAGGCAGTTTAATATAAAAAGCTTTAAAAAACAAATATTTTCTAACAGTTATAGCGCCTCTTATGGTCCGATCTCCATACAAGTTGGTATGCTTGTTTAGAGTCGTATGTAGCATGTGCTCACCTTTTTTCATTAAGTTCTGAGTTTTCGTTTAGGAATTATAGGCTGTTGTGAGCACTTGGCCATGCCTCTTTTCTAAATGACTCTGTTATAGCTATCCAAAAGGTACAGTTCAACTTTTTTGATACTTATTGATCTAGAGAGTCCAGAGAATTGTACTTCACTGGTTTGGTTCCGATCGAGCGAACAAACCTAGGACTAGTTTGCAAAAGTAGGTTTTTTACATAATCATGAATATTTAATGAAGAATTTGATTGACAGCAGTAGTTCTTTAGGCAAAGTTGTTCAGCATGAGGAGATCTATTGTGTGTATGTGTGAAACACCATGTGACTACAGAGGCATAAAAGCACCACATAGTGGCTGATTTCTTTCAAAACCTCTAGGGCCATGAATCGAACATGCCCACTGAGTTTCGTTCCAATCGGCCTCCGTTAACCTTATCTAATAGGTGCTCAATTTTTGAGATATGCCAATGTCATCTTAGACAATCATAACTCCTTTGATCAAGACGCTGCATGCCAATTTTCAAGTCAATCGGACTAACGGTTGCATAGTTATAGCTGTTTTCCAAGTGTCTAATTGAGTGACCAAAGATTGAGCCCATACACATGGGTCCCGAGTTTGGTGAAAATATCTCCTTCCGTTCAAGAGTTATAGCCGTTTTAGTAAAAGTGATAATTATTGATATTCAGACTCCAGAGAATATTTCTGCACTGGTTTGGTTCCAATCGGGCGAAAAACCTAGGAATAGTCAACAAAAGTAGGTTTTGGGCAGAAAAAATGTTATTACGGAAATGAAATCGGACAAACGGAAATACGCTTTGCCTGCCTTGACCCAAGGATCCCAATGATATAAGACGCTTGAGTCTTTATGAGCAGTTTCGCCTTGTTGATCGCTTTAGCTCCACCTATGGGCCAGTCGGGGTCATACCTTGTCAGTTTCTCCCCAGATTGAGACCTACATTCTGGCCAAGTTTCAAGTCTCTAGGTCTGCACGATCAGTTTTACGGCAGAAGAAAAATAACAAAAATACTTACCATTACAATAAGGTTTCAGCACTACATGCTTAGACCCCCTAATTACACTGTTGACCCCTTAACCCACCCTTAAACCTACCCATACCACCAAACCTATCGCCAACCGTACCTTATATCAGGAAAAAACAATCACAGCTATTTTTATTGGCTTGACACATTGACACAATTCACATTTGTGTACCATTTGTTCAAACACAACAAACAAAATAACGTTAAGCCTGATACTCTAACATCCAAAAGATCATTGTGGCAGAGTGAAAAGGTTTGTAGATGAACAGAAGATATAATATAAATAATAATAATACATAATAACGAACCAACCAACCAACGCCATATGACAAATGTCAATTATTTAATTTACTAATTAGTCTATTAATTAAATATTTACATATCATTATGTATGTGAGAGGGTTAACTTTGTGATCCCAGCAGGCAATAGTTTTACAACACATCCCTTCAGATTTTATAGCATAATTCAGAATAACATTAGCTGTTGTAATTTGCTGTGTTGTTCTCGGTGGGATTTTAAGGGCCAAAGTTATGAGCTTTTATATGAAGCAATATCTCTTCATCCATTTTTAATTCCTTCATGCATTGTACAAAAGGCGCCATTACGATTCACTTAAAGCCTATTAATGATTAGTTTCTCAGAGGCACGTACACACTGCAGAGCGCAAACACTGACGTCGTTTTCACGCTAATGCTATGTGCAAGTGGCGTTTCGTCGACATAAAGCTCAAAACCAGTTCCCCACAGTGAAAATGACTCAGACCTTCCCGTCTAAATTACAAAGAACCATAAATCTGTACTGACTCGTCTTTATTACAATCCTGACCGGTCTGGTCATAAAATATACAGTATATGATTTATGAGGAGGGAGAGTTAGGCCCGGAGCCTGGATTTGGAAGGCATATTTTATGAACGCTGGATATGGAGGATTTGATGAACTAGTGGGTCAGTAGATGAACTCTGGCAAGGACTGCATTCATAACGTGCCTCCGTCTTGTTTATCTAAAAGAGAGAGAGACAATGATGGATCATATCAGAGTGCCATTTCACAATTCGTTTTTCTTGCCGACTTAGCAGGGGCGTTTCCTCCGAGGAGGTAAAGGAGGCAGTGACTACCTCCACAAAATACTAAAAGCAAACACAGAATATATACACTCAAAAATATATATATTTAGGACTAAATTTAAGATTTACATATTTGAATTGCATACAGCTAGTCACATTTTAACCATGTTCATACTTCTTAACTGAATTACTCGAATTGTTTTCGCAATGAACAGAATTATGCTGATTGCAAGCAATTTGAATAAATGCATTTTCTCACTGAGATCTACATGTGATGTGAATGTGAGTGCGGTGGTGGCGAGATACAGGCAAAAAGTCATGTGATCATCATGACACCTGCAGTCTTTAATGAGGATTTGATTAATGGTGTGAAAAGAAGGTTACTATTAATAACTAATAGCAGTAACTATAGTAATAAAGGACTCTCTAATGGGATGAAATTGCAGGATTCAAAGGCCCGTGAACAGACGGGGGGCCAGCTGAACACTTTTCCAGTCTGATTTTGTGATTTAAATGTCCACTTCACACAAGTTAGCTAAAATGAAGACTTAATGATCTAGTGTGTGAGGGGGCGATTGAAGTCACTGTGAAATCAAAATTGACATTTCTTATTTATTATGGAATATTGCAGTGTTTATTATATATGGAACCTTGTTTCTGCCACTAAATAAATAATAAAAAAAGGTAACTGCAACTTTTTATCTCACAACTATAAGTTATAAAGACACAGTTGTGAGTTATAAAGTTAGAATTATGAGATAAAAACCTCACAATTCAACTTATAACTGTAACACGTGGTTGAGATCAAATATTAGAGGATGCAGGATCTAGGTGCAGCAGTACATTTAGTCCAAAACAGACTTGAGAAACAAGCAGGAACAGAACAAAAACAGCAACATATATGCAACAGAGAACTGACAAAGAACATACTGAAACACAGGGCTTAAATACACAGTTAACTGAAGATCTAACGATACTAATTAACAAGACACAGCTGAACTCAAACACTAATCAAATCAGGAACCATGACAACAAACAAGTGGCGGGAAACTAAGAACAAAGAAGACGTGACCAAAAAAAAACAAACAAAAAAACTCTAAACATATAAACAGAAAAAAACAACTCAGACCGTTACAATAATACAAAATTGTAAAGTTTATATCTCGCAATTCTGACTTTACATCTCGCAATTCTGACTTTATATCTCGCAATTCTGACTTTATATCTCGCAATTCTGACTTTATATCACAATTCTGACTTTATAACTCGCAATTCTGACTTTATATCTCGCAATTCTAACTTATTTCACGCAATTCTGACTTTATATCTCGCAATTCTGACTTCATATCTCGCAATTCTGACTTTATATCTCGCAATTCTGACTTTATATCTCACAATTCTGACTTTATAACTCACAATTCTGACTTTATATCTCACAATTCTGACTTTATAACTCACAATTCTGACTTTATATCTCGCAATTCTGACTTCATATCTCGCAATTCTGACTTTATAACTCACAATTCTGACTTTATAACTCACAATTCTGACTTTATAACTCGCAATTCTGACTTTATAACTCGCAATTCTGACTCATTTCACGCAATTCTGACTTTATATCTCGCAATTCTGACTTTATATCTCGCAATTCTAACTTATTTCACGCAATTCTGACTTTATATCACGCAATTCTAACTTATTTCACGCAATTCTGACTTTATAACTCGCAATTCTGACTTTATATCACGCAATTCTGACTTTATATCTCGCAATTCTGACTTCATATCTCACAATTCTGACTTCATATCTCGCAATTCTAACTTATTTCACGCAATTCTGACTTTATATCTCGCAATTCTGACTTTATATCTCACAATTCTGACTTTATAACTCGCAATTCTGACTTTATAACTCGCAATTCTGACTTTATAACTCGCAATTCTGACTTTATAACTCGCAATTCTGACTCATTTCACGCAATTCTGACTTCATATCTCGCAATTCTGACTTTATATCTCGCAATTCTGACTTTATATCTCGCAATTCTGACTTTATATCTCGCAATTCTGACTTTATATCTCGCAATTCTGACTTTATATCACGCAATTCTGACTTTATATCTCGCAATTCTGACTTTATATCTCACAATTCTGACTTTATAACCTGCATATAAGTTAATTAAAAAAAAACTGTTTACATTTGAATGTAATTATTATTGTCTTCATTTAAAAATAAGACTTAAACATGCATGGAAGGATGATGGAAGTATGCAGTTTCCCGCAAATATATAAATAATATAAATAATTATTATAGGCTCACTGTAGTTATATAAGTGCTCTACACACGCCTGGCATCAAGGTATAATGGATTAATCTGTATTCTACATGCTTTGTTAATCAAAAAACTAAACCTGATCAAATTTAGCAAACAGCTCTCAGCTTAAAGATATGAAACGGCAGCTTCTGAAATAAAAACACAATTAGTCTGTGTGAAAAGATTGCATCTGAGTCACTGGCTGTAGTTACAATCAGTTTAGCAGTAGGTAACTTTGTAAGCCGCGGGTCAGAAGCGTAATAGTGTTTCACTTCTTCCTTGCTTGGCTTCGTGTTCCCCGCTGGCTTCCGATCTGCCCTGCACCGGTCTGCTCTTGCTCTCGGGAAAACATATGTGGAGTTTGGCTAGTTCTTCAATGATTTGTGGAGAAGTGTGAGGGCACCTCAGATGAAAAGTCACCAGAGCAGAAAATGTTGCTGATGCTGTATTTTGGACGTGGGCTCCAGCCTACGCATCTCTGTCTGTTCTCGCCCGCTGCACCAAGGTCATCAGTGTCATCCAGTCCTGAATCTTTAGAGGAGCATGAAGTGCACGAGGGGACCATTAATCAAATATTAGCATTGCCTTTGTCTGGAATGAGGCCAAATCGCAGGCGATTATTTGTGTTTGCAGGTTGTTTTTGAAGTGCTAAGGGACCTTTGCTTTCATTAGAATGGTGAATGGCTAAAATTATGGTTCTCTCTTTACATGCTTCAGTTCTTTCTTACAAAATAATAGCATCCGTGCAATGTAAAATACAAGTGTCCAGATTGAAGTTTGTTGTTTGAATTGGGCATTTGAGAGGATAATCGTTTATATTCCTGTTTATGATCCAGTTATGGCTCACTTTTGGATGACTTTTTGTTGGCAGAATGGAATAGCTTGTTTGCACACACACACACACACACACACACATATATATATATTTTAGGGCTTAAAATTTTTAATCTATTTAATTACATGATGTGGCAAATTAATTAATCACAATTTAATCACGCATACATTTTGGCTAAGAAATTATCCCCAAAAGATCATTTGAAGTCATTATAGTGTAAAGCATCAAATAGACATTACATGATTGATTACATGACTGATTTTTTTTAAAATATGGAATTAATTAATATGGAAATATGAAATATGACATATATATAAAACTCTAAATAAGAAACTAAAACTGCCAGTAGGTGGTAGTAAATGTCTTAACCCTCTATGGTACCGTGTTGCCTCCAACATAGTCTATTTTTAGTTTGTTTTTAATAAAATAAGACACCAATTTATTAATTAAGCCTGTTTCAGGGGAGAAGTACGGAGCCATGCAAGAAAAATGCGTGCACGATTTAATTTTTTTCGTTCCCCCGATTTATAAATCATGATTTGTAGTAAATTGTGCGCACGTTTTAGTAAATCGAGGGAACTGTAATGTAGGGAGCGGGACAACGGAGTTGGAGATCCACGTGCAGGCTTTATTTACAGGAGAGCGTAGTCGTACAGGCAGTAGTTCAAACACCAAACAGTAACAAGAAGGCAAACACAGGCAATGGTCAAGGCAGGCAGCAATTGATCATCAAACAAGGAATCAGTCCAGGGTCAAAACACAAGCAAGACTAGGCAAGGACGAGGAACACGGAGACGAGGAAGAACAAAGGGCTAAACAATACTCAGCAATGTGTGTGTGTGTGTTTGAGTGCAGCTTATAAAGTGTCACTGATGGGAAACAGGTGTGAGTGCGTGATTGGTTCCTAGCTGGGGAATTGTGGGAAATGGAGTCCATATGACAACAATAGAACACAGACCCAGAGCACATGTAACAGGAACGGATTAATAAATTGTGCGCACGATTTAGCCTACTATTTTTTTCCTGCATGTCATGCCCGGGGCTCCGTAGAGAAACACTCAAATACTAATCAATGAAAGTGAAAAAAAAAAAAAAAAAAAAAAAGTTGTCACATGACCACAGGGGGCCATTTTGTGTCCTGTTTCAGCACATGTGCACGTCACATAGCTCCATGTTCTCTCAAGTGAAAAGTGCATTTTGCACATTATATGTGTCCAGTTAATCACCCACAAAAAAATATGAGTCACCTTTACTGTTAATTAGAGAAGTATTTTCAAGAACTTTACATTATATATCATCAAATGTTTTTAAAACATTAAAAAAACATCATGAAATCGCATAAGGCCATAGAGATATACTAGGTTTGAAAACAACTATTATATTTATAAGAAAAAGAGTTAGAATTATCAAAATATATTTGAATGATTTTGTTCTGATAAGAATAGTAATTCACACACTACATACGCATGTATTAAGATCTGCACTTCAAAATGGTATAAAACAAGAAGGCAACATTTCCAATTTAATTTTCCATTTTTTTTTTTCTTATTTAATGTTTATATTTCATCTTATTTACCTTCTGATTATATGTAACATTATCTGATTGGATATTGATACAGTTGTTAGTAATTAATTGTTAACACATATTACATTTAAAACATTTGTTTTGTTGTTGTTTTTTTAATAAAGAAATTAATAATTCAGCAAAGACACAATAAATTGATCAAAACTGATAGTAAATTTCAAATTTTAAATAAATGCTTTTCTTTTGAACTTTCTATTCATAATATATATATATATATATATATATATATATATATATATATATATATATATATATATATATATATATATATATATATTATATATATATCAATCATGGTTTCCACAAAAATATGAAACTTTGCTAATAGCTTGAGCAGCAAATCATCATATCAGAATGATTTCTGAAGGATCATGTGACACTGAAGACTGGAGTACATTATAATATTTCACAATATTACTGATTTTACTGTATTTTAATACATGCGGCTTTGGTGAGCAGGAGAGACTTCTTTCAAAAACATGAACAAATCTTATCGACCTCAAACTTTTGAATGGTGTATCTAATATTTCTCTCTCTAAAATAAATTATGCCTTAAAAAAGAAAAAAAGAAAAAGGAATGAGTGACAAATTATCATACTGTATATTTGGCTTCTAGTCCCTCAGCTAAGACATATTTCCGACACGTTATTTTGCTGGCGATCATTAGTTATTTGTGTAGTGACTTTCGGACCGAAGTTTTCACAATTGTGTCGCACACAGTGATCAAATTTTTCGCGTTTTGAAGCGGGCAGCCTGAAGCAGGGGAACGTTCATGTCAAGATTATCAGGGTTTGCTTCCTCGTGTCGACATCTTCAGCTTTAGGCAATCCTATTACCAAACTACCTCACCAACTTCACAAGTTTTATCTTCACACACAGCTGTTCCCGAGGCAAAGCCTGGGCTGTATTTGTACAGGCCGAGTTTTCCTTCAAGGCAACTAAGTCAAATCCTTTTTCTTTTTTTTTGCAGTGCACCTGTTTTTCATGAGCTGAGAATATTTTTGCGTGACTCTCACGGGGTATTTGTTGTTGGAGATGTTGAGAAGGCTTCCTGCTGCTGGTGAGCTGCTCATTTTTACATGTCAAAGGGCTTGAACATAATGAAGGCTAGACCAGCAATGCCATGCTAGAAGCTGACTGTCGAATGAACACGCGATCGCACGGGTGAATGTGTTCACGAGGTCGTGCTCGTGGTGTCGTGTCGACCGATAAAGTGCTGGAACTGAGAGTCTGTATGAAAGAACTAAATGAGATCTACTCGCATGGTGTTTAGTGAAGCTCAGAGGACATGTTTTATGGCTCACACTTGAAGAAAAGTCCATAAAAATAGGGCCCGATGCACTGTGTTAATATGAAGGACATTTCCATATTGATTTTTCACAGGTGTTTTACCATTAATCTGACTTAGGCATTGTGTTGAGTTGAGTTTTAGGGTTAAAGAAAATGTCTGCAGAGAACGACTGGCGTTTTTCTATGGATTGATTTTTCTTACTGTGCAGGTCAGTGTTATTTTAGTATCATTTATATACTAATATTTATTATTTTGTAATATCTTTTGTTATATTTTCAGTTTTGTTATTTTTCATGTCACTGTTTATAGCTTTGTTTTATATTGATTTCATTTTTAGTAATTAAACTTATTTTATTTTAGCTACTTGCCAAGGAAACATTTCTAATTTTTGTTTAGGTTTTCATTAAAGTTTTTCTTTTTGTTAATCATCTAATGTTTATATGTATGTTCTATATTAATATATATATATATATATATATATATATATATATATATATAATTTAATGATTTAAAAAATAATAATGAGAAAAATCTGAGAAGCAGGGCACTTCGGCAACAAATTAAAATGTTTTATATATTTAAAAATATTTTAAATATGAGGTAAGAACAGAACATTATTTATGTTTTGGTATCTGACAAAATTAGTTGGCAAAAAGAAAAGGCTACAGGTTTTATTTTACTATGCAAAGATGCATAAATAAATAAATACTATATATATATATATATATAAGCATGCATTTACTACAACCTAATCAGTTATTAATATTTTGTTGGTTTTGTTTTTGCATGTGTTCATAATTTCAGCAACACTTTTACAATAAGGTTCATTAGTTAAACATTAATGTATAAATTAACCATGAGTATTACATTTGTTACTGTATTTACTAATCTTCGTTAACGTTAGTTAATGAAAATACAGTTGTTCATTGTTTGTTCATGTTAGTTCACAGTGCATTAACTAACAATGTATTAGTAAATGTTGAAATTAACATTAACAAATATTAATAAATGCTGTATAGTTCATGAACCTTATTGTAAAGTGTTACCATAATTTCTTTCTATGACAGCCTGACCAAAAATTATGTCGGCACAATTTGGCATGTTTATCACAAATAAAACAATCGACTTCAATTTACTCGCAACAACGCAGTATGCTTACAAAATCTTTAACAACATTTGGATAAAGGATGAAGATGTTTTTAGGCCAGACATCATTTTTGGCCACTACGGTGTGTAAGACTGACATCACATTAAGTTTGTTTATGTTAAAACGGTGTAATGTAAATGGATGGAAATGTTTTATGCGATTCAAATACATACATTTTAAATGTAGGCCCAGTGTGTGTGTTTGAACAGGGAATATCAGCTCACAGGGATTTATGCATATCAAAATCCAAGTGTTTGCAGTGTATCTTCCTGTAGGGGGCAGCAGAGATTCACCCAAGCAGAGCAAAGCTGCAGCTGCATCTCACTGCGTGCGTGTGTGTGTGCGTGTGTGCGTGTGTGCGTGTGTGCGTCTGTAAATGTCTGACCGCATCCAGCAGGCACACGCTGGGGCAGGAGGGGACGAAGCTTTGATGCTGGCAAACACCAAGCTCAGCTGTGCACACAACGAACACACTCTTCCATTATTTGTTTATTTTCTGCTGAGAATGCCAACTAATTATCACCAAATGAAGCAGCTCTGAGATTCAGGAGGCATTATTATTGTAAATAAAGGCCGGCTTGTGTCTTACGCTCCTTTTGTCTTTGTTCCGTGGATGATACTGTAGTTTGTACTCTGGAGCCGGACGTGTGGTCACCCATCGCTGTCCTCGTGTAAAAATAGAGTCTGGCCTGCTGGGCTGCAATCATTAAACAAATCACTCTTTTTGCCTAAAATTAACTTTGAGAAACATGGTGGGTGGCTGTGGATGACGCTTCGTGCCAAGAACACAGTCACTTTGTTAGGATTTCTGTGCCTGAGGGCTGCATGAGGATGTAGTTTGTTCTTTGTTGGGACATTAATGCCGCACAGGTCTCTAATGAGGGACGGTTGGAGAGCGTGTGATGTGCTTCACCTCATCATGACAATATGGGGCAGAAACGGCATGAACGTTGATTTCTTTATGCTTGTCCAGGTGATTTTTCACACCAGTAATGAATTCTCATTATCATTCAAAGTGACTCCGATTTCATCAAAATCAGCATATATGACCTGGACATATTTTTGACAGTTTCACCCTCACATTATTTGATAAACGCAGTGTTATAACACATCTAATGACACTGAATGAACGTGGCACCTGAGCAGCACCAGAAACGCATACATTTTGCTAGAAAGATGCTCGTAAAAGAAGAAAACAGAAATTGAGCAAATTTTTCAGACATAATGTTCCACCGCTTGTCAAGCGTGATTTCTGGTTTGTTTCATCTCCAATACTTCAGTACACACTCGCAATTAGAGGAATGGCAGAATCCGCACACCAGTGTTTACTTATTTATGTATTTCAAAGAGTTGATATGGCAGAAGACATCTCTCGCTGCCAAGAGGAGTGAGCATTAGTGGCAGGCTGCATTAGCGTAAATACAGCGTACAGGCTTTTAGATTGGGGAAGTGTGCCTCTGCTATAACTGTGTGACATCTGATTTACATTATAAAATGATGGATGTCTGTGGGGGATGCAAAAAAAGTACTGATCATATAATTATACAGTGAACATTTATGAAATCCAGTGGTTTGTGTCCATCAACTATATTCAAATCAAAAAGAACTGATGTTTGTTTTTTTCTAATCCAGCCACTACCTATCGAGATTCTCTACAGTTTTTGATTAATATTTTGAATGTTGTGTGTGTGTATATATATTTACATATATACACATACATACATACCTACTCTTTTAGTGATAACAGCACTCCTACCTTTTCACCGTTTGTATCACTCCGTTTTAAGCGACTGTCGAACAAATCCACTACATCATTTTTTATAAATACTACACTTGTTGTACCACGAACTGTAGGAGTTTTTTTAGGTGAGAATATAGTTGTTTAGACCTGAAATATAAATTTCAAATTTACTATTTGTTTAGACGTCTTCAGAGATGTGAGCTCGAGGCCGTCAGCGGCCGTTCAGAGCTCGTGTACCCGCCGAGAACAGCTTCATCTCGGCCAGTGCTTCGGGGATTTGCCGCTGGCTCTTATAGTGGTTAAACATAAAATATAATTCATTTTGGGTACATAAAATGGGCAATCTTTGGTCTTATTAATCTATCACTTGTTCCTGAGCAAATCAAACTGTGCTATGTTAAATTTGATCATTTAATATTAAGGCTATATTTTGTATGTTTGACTGAATTGCATAACTGTGTTTATTGTTGTTAATTTAAATATTGTTGCTCAATAAATATCACTTCATATAAATAATATGTTGTATTTGGTATTGAGAAAGGGTCCATTAGTGCGTAATATGTATTGAGTGAAAGTTACATTAATACGCCATTAGATGGTGGCAAACTTTACGAGTGAATTTACACCCTTGTGCCGTCAAACTGTTGTATAAATGCAATAACACACTCGTAGCCGTGCAATATGCTGTATATCAGCACGCTGTGGTAAAATACGCTGTGATTACCTGCGGCCGAATCACAGCCGTGCTGATATACATCCATATCGCATATAATCATTTTAATACGCTGATATTATATATTATATATATATATATATATATATATATATATATATATATATATATATCAGCGTATTAAAATGATTTTTGAAGGATCGTGACACTGAAGACTGGAAAAATGATGCTGAAAATTCAGCTTTGATCACTGGAATACATTACATTTTACAATACATCCAAACAGAAAACTGTTCTTTTAAATTCTAATAATATTTGACAATATTACTGTATTCTTGATCCAATAAATGCTGCCATGGTGACCATAAGAGACATAAAAACATTAAAAAAAGCACAGTAGTTTGTATTTGTCACACACACACACATATATATATAAGTGGGCGATTCTGGGTTTATGCCGTTAGTCAACGCAAGACTATCTTCTTTAAATGAATGGGCAATGGAGTGAAGATGGCATTATCTGTCTTCGTTCCTCAGCAGACCTGTGTGATAATGCAGAATTCACACACCCTCTGGTCTTCGTTGCTCTCCCAGCTTCCAGAAAGTTCTGCTGTGTGTAATGCACCGGGGAAGTGCATGACGGAAGTGCACAGAATCAATTACAGCCGGCATGAGGCACATCAAAAGAATAAAGAGCATCTACCTTAATGTAAATTTCTTGTGCAGAGAGACGCGACTCATTCTTGGAAATCCGAGCTGTGCGATGTTCATTACCTATTTCATAACCTTAATATTTTAGCTTTATCTTCACACAACAGTGCTGGGTTTGTGGGATACGCTTAGAAGAACCACCTTGAGCTTGAAAAGAGAAAAGCAGAGGTGGGCGCAGGACTCGTTATTTAATTAAAACCTGTCAGAGTTGGAATGAAAGGATTGCTTTATTATTTTGTCTGAAACTTCAAGACAATTTAGCAAATGTCGAACTGCCCTTGTGTTTCGACAAAGAGTCAGGAAGCAGGTTTGTTTAGCATTCCTGCAAATTCAATTAATGTAGTTGTTCACCGGGAAGGCCAGCATTACACATTTATACGGACTACTCACTCCTGCCAGACCTGATTGGGTTTGCTTCTAATATATATATATATATATATATATATTTGTTTGTGTGTGTGTGTGAGTGTGATAAACTCACAGAAACATACACATTGTTTTTGATTTTTTTTTTCTTCCTCCATCTATTCATCAATATGTCGGCAGTATGTAGACCTCAGATTTGGGTTTTTGGATTTTGATGTTTATAGATCTCATGTACTCCTGACATCAATCAGCAATGTTTATTAAACATTTAATGTACACTACCATTCAAAACGTTGGGGTTGGTAAGATTTTTTAATGTTTTTAAAAGAAGTCTCTTCTGTGGCCTAACCAGAATTTAACGTCTGAACAATCTGTTGTCAAAGCAAGTGTAAACAGGGTCCAAAACATTTGTGACTCAAACCACATTTCAAAGTAGGCAGAACACGTGATCACATCGCTCTTATAGTGTAAGGCTGTGTGTTCACCAAAGTTTTTTTTTTTCTGTGGCTAGCATAATTGTTTTCAATGGGAGCGCCACCTTTTTTAAAAACACCAGGGGTATAATGAGGGCTCTATTTCACTTTTTTTTACCTGTCGCAGAGAGTTTGAAGAATGTTCAACTTTGGGTAAAATGCAGCGCTCATCACTGTCACTTCGTACCCAGCCGTCCAATCACAGTGGAGGAGGGGCGGGGCAAATACAACACCGACCAAATGCCACATTCTGCTTGTACAGCGTCAACAGATGACAACAAGAAGCATAATAATGCTACAAAATAATTTAAAACAAGATCCAGAGCAAATACTTTACATTGTTTTGATATTTTTATATAGATGCAGTACAGAAACAAATCTGTGAAGTGAGATGCTAAGAACAATAACGTATCATAGCAAGCAAAGCGTCTCGTTTTAGCCGGCTAAAAACGCTTTGGTGTGTCCAAGTGTGTCCTGAAGCAACCCAGAAGCAACGTCTTAACAAATAACATCTGATTATTTTACCAGAAAAAAACATCCATTCATGCACAGAGTTGGAATAGCTATTAAGAAATGAAATGACTTCATTATACCTGATTTTAACATTTTATAAAGTTCATTGTAAGTTCAGTTATAATCAAGGCTTTTCTTTCTTTCTTCAAAGTCTTGAATTAGTTTTTGGGCTCTACTAGAACAGGTTTTCATGCTTGGATATTCAAAAACACATTATTTTCCCCCATATTTTCCATCGTTGCAGCTGCTCTCTTCCCAGTCTGTCAGTAATGCTCTGGGGTGCGTTTCCCAAAAGCATCGTTAGCCAACTAACAAACATCGCAAGTTCCTTCATTACTACAATGGCTCAACGATTTGGTGTTTCCCGAAACCATCGTTCAAACAAACATTCGCAAATTGCATCGCAAACTTGTGTGGTTGGAATGACAGCTCTCTAAACGTAATAAATCGTTATCTTGAGCAAAATAAGCAAGCTGACATTAAGTACAATATATATCTTTTATTTTCAAATATATACAAATGTCATTTACACATTTTAGTTTGCTCTAGTATGTAAGAACGAGCCTATGACTGATTGAATGAGAAAAATGAGAATTAGTCCCTAGATTATGTCATGTCTGTAATTTATATCAAAAAAAAAATCTAGCTTTAATTCAGTCTTATTTTAAAGAACATGCACGTTTCCAAACCTCTTTCACCAGTGTGGATCCTTCAACTCTTGCCGCATCTGAGGTCAATCTTCTCAAAACGAGTCTGCCGGGTCTTCACTCCAGGAGGGTCAGGATTGACAGGCTTTGATTCATAACAGCACAGAGACTATTGGCCATCATCTCCAGGGACGGAGTCTTCCTCGCTATCCCAGTGCTCCATTCAGCATCTCCACAAGCTGGTTCATGAAATGTGAAGTGACAGGCCGCCGGCGTCCACGCTTGCTTCTTAATATAATCCATTGCTGTCTGTGTCACATCCGTCAGTGGCGTCTGCCCGTATTGTCTGAGAGATAAGATGGTGTTCTGAAGAGTGGAAAAAATGAAGCTTATTCATATCCGATTTTACTGCTTCCAAATACATAATGCAAAACGAGCCGGCGTGCCATTGTATAGAGAACTGTTGAAGAAGGAATCTCAAAACTGTTCAAATGAAGTCTGTTTGCAATGAAAGAACGAAAATATCCTTTGTGCAAATGGAATTATCTACACAGCTGCATCATATTATTGGGTAATGATCGCTTATGCACCATTGTTTTGCTCAATCAACACTAGCTACGTTTCCTTCCACCTGTTTTTATGCGCATTTTGGGATATTGTATTAAAAAAATCTGGATTGAAATGCCAAGATGAGCATGAATTCTAAAAATGCGTATAAAAACTAAACTACTCAGGAAACACATTTACTGATTCAATCCCTTGATGCACAACACAACTCTCATGTGACTTTGCCTCAGCAGAGGCTGTGATTGGATAACTGGACTATCTCAAATGTTGGTTTGGTGATTCTGAAACTCTGGACAAAGTCCGAACGCAAGAGAACATGATTATTCGTCACAACTCATTTATGATGGAGAAAAAAAATGTTGCACCAATTTCTCAGGAAGCGACCATTTTGTTCTCTTGAACACATGGGATGGAAACACTGCTTTATTTGCAAATGTGATTTTCCAATTGCGCACAAGTTAAATTCGCAACTTTGAGTGGAAACATAGCTACTGTTGGATTTCTTCTGAATGTTTGAAGCAAAAATGAAAAGATCAAACGTAGAATCTCTTCGGAAAAAGAAGTGTGCTTAATTGTATTGAATGTGCACTTGTTGTGTACTTTAAAATTGTACATACAGACAAAAGTTGGTGAAAGTTACTTTTAAAAGTAACGTGTTACAATATTGTGTTATTCTCTAAAAAAAGTAACTAATTGCGTTAGTTGTTGAATTGTTCTCACACTCTTTGGCTGGACTTGATTCAGTCATGGACAGTGGTTTCACATGTTAAACCAAATAGAATCAACCATGTACAACTAACTAGAATCATTTAACTTGAATGAATGGTTTTCATTTAAATTGATATTAAAATAAATATACAATTAATGCTTCCTGTTTAATCCTGTGAAGAAACAAACTAAAAATAACTTTTCTTTACACATGTGATTGGCAGTTCAGAATTGATACTGGTTTCGTCCAGAGCTACACCATAATGGTTGCTTTATTATTTAAACAATTTGGATTCTTGTTAGCAAGTCCTCAACCCAAGCACAAGCTCCACACTTTACCACAAACATAACAGAAACTTTTAAACACCAAAATAATAGAACATTGAACATTAACAAGTCTCTCCATTTTCTCATCTTGCTTAAAAAGGCACACACAAACATTTTATTTCAACATTTACTCCCAATTCAGCCCCTTTGCAAAGCATGATGGGAAGTGAAAGTCCTGTTTGATTGGGTTACTTGATTATTTCAAAATGAAAACATCAAGTTAAGTCAAAGAGTAACCGTTTCAAATCAATTTAACATGAAGCAATCACATTTGAGCCAGAAACCTGATAAAATGGTGTTAAATCAAAATAAATTGTTTAAATAAAGTGAACAGCACCTTTTTTTTTTTTTTAAAAAACAAATAAAGAAACAAACAAAAAACTATATTTAGCAAATAAAGGACCTTTCTCACCAAAAGTGAAATGAATAAGCCTTGAAGGAAATGTACAGTAGAGTACAGTAGAGGGTGCAGCTCAAACAAACCTTTCAGCTGTGCTGCCATTCTGGATTGCAGAAGAAAAGGACACAGGAGAAGAAAGTTCCTCTTACTTCAGAAACAAAACAAAGCAACCTGCATTACTTATTTGAAAAATGAACTGTTGCAAAAAAACTTTACAAGTAGTCTCAACCTAAGACCGCGGACCGTTGTCTGAACGTCTGATGCATATGGCACACTTAACTGGAAACACTTCAGGATTTTTAAAGACATCATCTGGTTGGTAGAATTATACAGGATGTCTGGGAGACGAGTGTCTTGTTCTTTAAAGGTCCGCCTGGAAAGAAATGCCGTGATGCCAAACCCCCTCATGGAAGAAGAACACTGTCATGTTTACAGCTGTGACAATAAGCGCTTAATAGGATCAACTAAACACTGGATTTTCAGAAGTATGTGAAGATTCACGGCTTCATTGTTGCAGTAAACTTGCACAACATTCTTGAATGAATAATTTATTAGATGCACGCCGGTATGTTATTGTAGGGACATCGATGTTACATTTACATACATACGCCCCTAATCATGATGCGGAACAAAACGAACTGTCAGTCAAACGTCCTCTTGGGCAGTCCTTGGCCAATGAAAGCTGCGATAGAGTCCAGACCTTCTGCCGTCAGTCTGAAGCTCTGCCTTATGTATCTCACTTTACTTGTTGTAATGTGTTAACCCCAACACTACTTACAGATAATATAATATTAAATAAAAGGCTACTTAAATAGAAACTATGCTTCTTATATATTTTAAATGTACTAAATTGCAACTTCATCAATGCAAAAATCACAAATATATCTATACATGGCAAATTATCTTTTAGTTTACCATAAATTCTTCTCAGTACATTCAGCGGTGCACTTTTTGAAAGACAATAGAAATAATAATGAAATTACATATAAATATGTATTTAAGTCCTACTTAAGTGGGTTAAAATGCACTCTAAGCTAATTGCATTGAATATAAATTTAAACTGTTTTATTTAAATGTATCAAAGTGTCTGAAGACATTAAATTCAGTTCACACTTAAGTATATTCTTTAAAGCATATTATATATGCAATAACTAAATACTCTTTTTAAAACTATTTAAATTGGACTTCTTTTTCGCAAGAATATAAGTATTAGCGTGAAATTTGGCATGTTTAATGTCCACGCTGCTCTTATTCCCCAAACGAACATTGATGGTTACCAGAAACTGACAAGCTGCAAAAATGAAAAATATACATTAAATATTAAAGGTTGAGCATCTGTCATTCATGTGAACTTTTAACCAACAGCATGCGCTTATAACAATGTGTGAGAAATCAAATGGGATTAAAGATGTTTTGTGTGCTACATTTGCCTCCTGTCCACCCTATACTTGCTGTATTGTGTGAAAACGCTTTTAAAACGCTGAATTCTGTCATAAAATGAAAAGCTGTTGATCCAATATCTGCCCAAATGCTGCACGAATCAATTTGCCTGCTGGGGTTTCGGTGAGTTACATCATGTCATTTTGAAAAACACTGATTGTCACTGTGTTGATGGAACTACATGTGTTTTAGATCCCAAAACAGACACTACTATTTGTACACACAGAATACACTGGTCCTGGGCAGTTATGGAGGAAGGAAGTTAAGTGTTATCAAATATAAAAGAAGAGATTGATGGTTACTCTTGTGTTGATGTGATCTCTTCTATAATCAAAGCCCAGTTTGAGATCAGAACAAGAACACAGTTTGACCAATTTACTGTTTCTCTTAGTTGCTATGGAAACACAATGGAAAAGGAGAATGCTTTGAGTTATGAAAAAAAAAAAAAAAAAAATGTATATGTGTATATACTCAGGTTTGCAACCAGATTGAATTATTATATTCCTCATCAACAAACTGATTAGTCTTAAAATGAATGTGAAATCAATATTGACCCAGTCTTGTTATGTTTTATTGGTGTACATTTTTTAAATAAATAAATTAACACATCCATGTTCATACTTAAAGGTGCAAAATGTACAAATTTTGCAGTAAAATATCCAAAAACCACTAAGCCAGTGTTATATATTTTGTTTACTTGAGTACTTACAACATCCCAAATGTTTGCAACTATTTGTAAATCGTGAGAAAACAGGTTATTTTAATCCAACACTCACATAAAGACGAGATCCGACAAACACAGAACAGAACAAGGAGATTATATCAGGGAGCTAATGAGGGAGAACGTAATCAGGGAGAACAGAAACAGGTGTGGATAGTTAACTAATCAGAATACGCACAATGAGGGCAAATGAACAGAACAAGGCAGGACAGAACTAAATGCAAACATAACAAAAGTCCGTAGGTGTGACACAAGGGAACTGTTTTGATATATTTATAGACAGAAAACTAATTATTGTTATATAGCTCAACACGTTTAGTCTTATTGTTTAAATCAAATTTTACCATGCTTTACCATGCCTTCACATTATTATGTGAAGTAGCTAACATAGCATAATCAGATGCAGCTTTATTTTTAGTAACAGTAATACAGCATTTTCTCCATCATGCAATACGTTTTTAAATTAATTGCATGCCATTTATCAACATAAGCCATCCAGCATTTATTAATATGATATTCTAAAATCGATCTAGCTTACTGCAGTGTGCAACAAGTGTCACAGCAGCCGCCGAGCGAACGCACAGAGTAACGTTAAAACATTTTCAACACACTCAAATGTATCTAATATGATAAACAGAGCTGCGTTACCTCATACTCATGACCGGAAAAGCGGAAGCAGCGACTGCGGCATAATAAAAGTTCCGCTGCTCGTGAAGCGTGTGTTCCAGCGGCCTCGTTCCGCTCCCACAACACTCGGCCCTGCTCTGCTTCATACTACAGTAACGTTAATAATCGCATGATTTCTTCCCAAGTCCTATCCCAATTCTTTTCCACCGGCTGTGAGGTGAAGACCACATATCCCAAGATTCCGCTCTCAAACTTGGCGTCATCAAGCTACGCCTTTGTTTTGAATAGGTCTCTAGCAGACAGAAAATATTACATATTGCACCTTTAAGTATGTAATATTAAGCAGCTTTAATCAAACAGTCCTGAAGCTGCTAATCAAGATCCTCAGGTTCACTTGAGAAGAACAGGAGAACTGCTGAACTGATTTAGATGAATCGTTGAGTTAAAGTCAGTAGTAATCTTTTCAGCTCCGAATTCTTTAATGATATTTTTCCCACCCACTCAGAAGAACTGATGGCCGTCGTGTACCCAGACGAACGGGCAGTTTATGTATGGCTAACATGTTACTTCATGAGCAGGAGAGGAGAGCCAGCTGTTTCATCTGTAGAAGCAGCATGACTGCCTGCTCAATTCCCTCTCCTCCTCTGTGAAGCAAACAGAATTAGGACTGTGAACATCTGCCGCATGCGGGTGCGATCACGCTGATATTGAAACAGGCATTATCAGGTCAGGAGAACACAAAGAAGGAGCATATCTGTGACTCAAAGACCTTCTCCTCACATCTCTGGAACAAACACCTATGATAAATCTGATTCATGAAGAGAATTACACTTAAATCAAATGTTGAGTGATGACTGGTTTAAGCATAAATAAGTAGTGGTGCATCTCTGTTAGTATTGTTCTGTACTTACTGTTAATGATTTGACATGAAACGACATTCACAAACCAGTTTACTGCCATAATGTGACACATTTCCTTTGGACATAAGATATTCAGTTGGAAAAATGGTACGTTATGACTTTATTCAATCGGAATTGAGTGAAAAGTTTGACTGGTGGGAGACATGAGAGGGACAGGTGATGTCAGCTATTAGAAGTTGTTCACACTGAAAATGGGAATTTAACTTAAAGAGATTTTTATCTTGCATAATTCAAAATACTACTGTTGTGTCACGGAATGTAGTTTTAAGAGATTTTTAGGTGAGAATGTAGTTGTTTAGACCTCAGATATACTCAGATATTTATATTTAATCATAGCTCCTATTTGAAAATTTGTTTAGACTCTTTCGGAGATGTGAGCTCCAGGCCGTCAGCGACCGTTCAGAGCTCATTTACCCGCAGAGAACAGCTCATCTCGGCCATGCTGTGGGAATTTGCTGCTGGCTCTTATAGTATTTAAACATGAGATATAATTGCCCGTTTGATATACCCAAAGTGAATCTTTGGTCTTATTAATCTTTTATTTGTTCCAGAGCTAAAAGATTTGGCTATGGGCAAAGTTAAGTTTCATAACTTTATATTTTTATTACTAAAATCCTGTACTATAACTACCACTGCTTCTGTACAAACCTATTGTACAAACTTCTTATACTTTTATAATGGTTAATATTGCTTATTTAAATATTATTTTTTCAATAAATACTATTTTATACAAATAACCTGCCATATTTGGTATTGAGAAAGGGTCCATTAGTGATGTGAATTCGACTTAAGTAAAAGTTAAATTATTGCGGCATTAGATGGCGGCAAAGACAGTCTATGAGTGAGTGAGTCAGTCGCAAAGACTTTTATATTGAAATGGACTGAAACAAAGATGTAAACCAAGACGTTGTTTTTACTTTAAACAACACCTTATGAGACGCAACTTACAAATAAAGTGACTAGTGCTGTCATGGGAAATCCCCTTACTTGTTAAAAGGACAAAGACAATGATATAGCTTTCCTCATACTGATTTTGTGGTTATAAATATAAGTTTGGTCGAAATCTGTCTCATAATATTCTACTCTCTCTACATAATACAATGAGCTTCAATGAAGTGACTCAACGTTCCTTCATTACTAGTTCTAAAGTGATGTTTTACAATTAGTAACGGAGGCTTGTGCTCAACTTTTAAACTGTCAACTTGAGATTTGTATCCGTGGCGGAAGGAAGCAGTTCCTCACAAAAGAGGGTTTTTAAAGTCACTCTGTTGTTGTTTATGCATTACCACACTTGTATCACATTCGGACGTAGGCAATCACAGCTGATATAGAGCCATATCTTGGCTACTTGTGTGATATTGCTCATATAAATAATGTTTAAACAAATACATTTTCCATTTGAAATATGTTTCACTATGTTATATGTTTTAAATATGTAACACTTTATTTCAATGGTCCACTTTAGCCATTCTACTGACTATAAGTAACTTTGCAACTACATGTCAACTTATTCTACTAACCCGAACCCGAACCTAACAGTCTACTGATACTCTGAGAGCTGGCATGCAGTTGCAAAGTTACTTTTAGTTAGTAAAATATCTAAAGTGGACTATCGTTTGCCTTAAGCTGCACTGTTGACGAGATATTTTTAGCATATATTTGAAATATATGTTTGGCCAGTGAAAAAAACAAAACAAAAACATTTGACTGTTTGTATCACACCACTAAGAGTTTTTTAGGCGAGAATGTAGTTGTTTTGACCTGAAATATGTGACTCATATTTAATCATAGCTCCAATTTTTTAAAATGTTTTCGGAGATGCGAGCTCCAGGCCGTCAGCGGCCGTTCAGAGCTTGTGTACCCGCCGAGAACAGCTTCATCTCGGCCGGTCCTTTGGGGATTTGCCGCTGTGTCTTATAGTGGTTAAACGAGATATAATTCATTTCGGGTACATAAAACGGGCAATCTTTGGTCTAATTAATCTATTACTTGCTCCTAAGCAAATCGAATTGGCCGATGTTAAATTTGATAATTTAATATTAAGGCTATATTTAACTTACGTCCCGTAGAGCACTGCTTTTGTACGTTTGATTGAATTGTACAATTGTGTTTATTTCCAATTGTCATTTATATTGGTTACTGCTTTTTAATAAATATTATTTTATATAAATAATATGTTGTATTTGGTATTGAGAAAGGGTCCATTAGTGCGTAATATGGACTGAGTAAAAGTTAGAGTGAATGAGTCAGTCGCAAGAGACTTTTTAACTGTACAAAATACAATTTCAATGGAGGGAATCAACATTCCTTCGTTACTAGTTCTAAAGTGACATTTTATAATTAGTAACGGAGGCTTGGTCAAACTGATTTGAATCCGTGGCGGAAGGAAGTAGTTCTTCACACTTGTGCCGTTGAACTGTTGTAAAAACGCAATATCACACTCGTAGCCGTGCGATATATTTACATATATTCTCCATATGGTTAGATTTTCTCTTCCACTCTATTGTGATTAAGGTCTCTAAAGGCACACAAGCACCCTCATTTTTCAAAGCACAGAGGCCTTTGTCACATTCACACACGACACACTGAGACACAAAGGTCAACTGGAATATGAGAGCTCTCACTGATGCGCAGCGGTCAGCAACGGGGTTATTTTTGGCACCCTTTTTCAGTAGAAACTCCGCAATGTGCACAAATTCCTACTTACTCTGTTTCCATGCCATTGAAGATGAGTTTGGTCTCAGAGGACGTGCTGCTGTGTCATTCAGTTATTTATTTATTTATTTTTTGCCCACACAAATACATGCCTGAAACAGCATATGCATATTATTCAAAATATGTGAATCACAAACTAGTGCAATCCCCTACACCATAAGCTGCAATTTCTAACACTGTACTTGTACTAGGCATATGCTTTTATGTTTTCTGGTGGGACTTGAGACAAGCTCGGGCTTGCATAACTCTAGTGTGTCTATCCTCAGCTTCCTATGAATTCCCCCAGCCCATCTGTTCAGGTGCAAACACAGTGACCCGCTCAATATGGACCAGCTCTGAGTTTTCTGGATTGCTGTCATTAGCATTTACCGCTTTCCCTCGGACTCGTACATCCAAAGTGGATTTACAAGCGGTGAGCTTGAATAAAATGGAAATGGGTCATTTCGTTGGCTTTCATTCCCTCTGATTTTAAGTGTGGCATGATGGAGTTAATTATGGCTGTCAGCATCTTTTGATATTCACAGGTATGGTGAAAGAATGGAGGTGTGGAACAGGGCGCAGCAGGTGGAGCAGCTGTGCTCAGACCTCAGGGGAGAGCGAACTGTTTTAAGTGCGCTTGATTTTTGCACTGCTGCTATAGGGTATTATCATAATTTCACCAGCACAATGGGCTCTTCACACTCAAGGTTTACTTCACTCTTCTGTGTGCCAGTCCTCCACCCCTTCTTGTATTTCTATCACGTCTTTTTAAGGAAAGTCCGTCTCCACATCTTGGCAGATCTTACCTCACACATCCATCCGTATGGCAGCTTCCTGCTCAGCTGTGATTTGAAATGTAACCAACATTTTCAACTTGCAAGTGAACTCGCTTGATCTTTCCACATGTATCCTCAAGAATTGAAGAATATTGATAGTACAGAGCCCCTGAAGAAATATGGTGATGTTTAAAAAAAACACCAAAAGACTGTGACTGTCAAACACAGGATGGCAGTAATGAACCACACAACAGGTCAAGAGGTTGTATTTATTAGACATGCCCACAAGAGCCAGCTTTTGGAGGGAAAACTCAGATGAGCTGCAGCAATATGATTTGCGGTCTGGTGTGGCACTCCAGATGAGATGAGACATCGACCAACCAACACTGTATCAAATCAATACAAATATAATAAAACAGCTTAACCCTTATGCACTGTTCGGGGTCTTTTTGACGCCAAATGATGTTTGCTGAAATAAAAAAAAAATGTCCCTTTGATCCAAAATTGCATGAGACTTTGTATCTACAATGCAAAACACTCAAGTTCACACATGCACACACAGAAGAGAAGGATGAGACAATACAATTTAGCACAAACTTCAGTACAAGAAAAAATGCTAAACTTGGACAAAGTGTTATTTTTTTATTGTTATAATTGTGATTTCATAATATGTAGTAGGGCTGGGACAACATCGATGAATCGAGAAATGATTCTGGAACGATTCTGATATTTGCTGTATGTATCGCGATTCTCTCTCAAATCGATTCTAAGCTTAGTTTTCAACAGCAGATGGCACTGCGTGTTTTAGGAACAGCCGTACTCTGTTTGCTTCCATTTCCTTACACACACCACTTGAGCCTTTGATAAGGTTGAAGGGAATTACAGGAGTGTTTGCAGTGGGCTGTTTGCATTAATCTTGCGTCATAAAAGCAAAGAAATGTCAGACTCAGCCGAAGGCACGAGCGCTCTTCTTCATGAGCATTTGAGTATGCGGTTAAAAAATAGCCTAGAGCACCATCTGCTGTTAAAAACTAAGCTCAGAATCGATTTGTGATGCATATGGAAAATATCAGAAACAACTCACGAATTGTGATGCATCGATAGTATTGTCCCAGCCCTAATATGCAGATATGAATCCAAACTGGAAAAACTTATGAAAAGATGTCTTTCAATTAGTCAAATATCATATCAAATAGTAATAGCAGCTCTGCAGCCATCTACTGATTAATGTAATAATATTTTTAACTTTCAAAACTATATTTTCCAACAGATGGCTAAAATCTTAAAGGGTTAGTTCACGCAAAAATTTAATTTCTGTCATTAATTTCTCACCCTCATGTCGTCCCGAACCAGTAAGACCTTCATTCATCTTCGGAACACAAATTAAGATATTTTTGAGGCTTTTTTGATTCCCCCATAGAAAGCAACGAAATGACCACATTCAAGGTCCAGAAAGGTAATAAAGACATTGCTAAAGTAGTCGACGTGACTGCAGTGGTTCTTCATAACTTTAAGGTTGAACCACTGCAGTCACGTCAACTGTTTTAACAATGTCTTTAGCACCTATCTGGACCTTGAATGATGGTATATTCATTGCTTTCTATGGGGAATAAAATAATAATAATTAAAAAAAACGGGTGTGAAACGCCATGAGGGTGAGTAATTAATGACAGAAATTTCATTTTTGGGTGAACTAACCCTTTAATACTAAACCATGGCAAAGTAAGACCCTAACAGCCTGATCCTGTACATCTCAAAAGAATATATAAGGGTTAAAGAAACCAAAAGCTAGTTTGCTGGTTGTATCTGGTCTCCCAAGCTGGCCACGTTTGTCTGTTTTTATGCTTTTATATATTTTCAGCTGGTGTGTTTGTGAGACCTTAAACCAGCCAAGACCAGCAACACAGCTTTGATATATTAGTTTTCGGCAGGGATTTCAGCAATGAATTTTTACAAAGTCTAACCCTCTTAGCATAAACTCTATTGCAGTTTTCATTGTTTGGGTAACTCACTATTGTATGATGCATCACTGCAGAATTTAACTAGCCCAGAACAGTAATAACTTTGTTGGACATCCGTCATTCAAACCACATCGGCTTGTCAGTACTGAAGTGGCATTAATGATGTCACACAATTTAATAACAAATTAACAACTGAATGCCAGATTATTATAACTTATTTACATAGCTGTTAACTTTTATTCTATATCACGTTTGTATGCAGCTTATGTAATTTCTCTGCAATGCTGCTGTAAATAACAAACATGCCATCTGAATACTACTTTGCTATTTGTTCTGTTGTTTTGCTTGCATCACACTTACTGTACATGCTCATCCAAAAATAAAATTATATATACATATACTATTAAGAATAAATACTGAGAATGCACTATTTATTTATTTATTTATTTCTCAAGAACATGATTTAAGCTAAACATTGAATTATGTTGGTGTAGTGACAGAACGTGTGACCATAGTATGGCTAATAACGCACTAAAAATGCAAACAATGCAAATGCAAAACTGATTTTCTTGATGTTTTATTTAGCGTATGACACTGTATGAACAGCCATCATGGAAGCTGTGCTCATCGCACAAAACTACATTCATTGCAGTATACATGTTTATGCTGACAATGACATGATCATCATTATCACTTTCTGACATGTTTCTTAAATACTCTAGCAGAGTGGAATTGACTAAATCAGGTTAATTTCAATGCTTTGGATACAGTGTTCAAAGGTTATTTCATGGTTATGAAGCCCATTTTCCCCCATTTGAGCACAACAACTGATATTTAGCTATAGGCTCACAGTGAGATCTCTTAAAATAGTCAATAGGTCCACAGAATTACTTCAAACAGAGATTCAGTTCTTACCAGCAGCATCATATGCTGAATATCAAAGTTTATTAGCACTTACAAGGTCCTATCATTCACCTGGTGTATATATGTAACCTTTTATTCCTAAAACAAACGTTGACAGTAATTTATGATTTATGGCGTTATTAAAAAGACATATCCAAAATCCCCTCTCAACAAAGTATTCTGAACCTGGCTTCATCCAATGTTCAGATTTCTGTTCTGGAAATGTATGCAATTTAGTGTATTTTTAATTAGATAATGGATAATTTGCAGGTGCACTGCTTAGATGTTGCTTCTCAACCATGTTGTTTGGACCAAGTATTTGTTTATTTAATTGAGCATGATTGGTGCGCAAATCAACATATATTGTGTGTGCATTCACCAGCACGCTCCAAAAGAGCGATTTGCTTGAGCCGTTCCTATGATACAAAATAAATGGGTAAATTTTTTTGTAGGCCTATGTATTGTGGTCATTTTAAACTTTCACCTTTTGATTATTATTGTTGCCTCTAGAAATGATGTCTTGTTTTTTAATTTCGGGTTCATTTTAAGCCAGCCATATAGTATTTTTAAACAATAGTTGAGTCAAATATTTAACCCAACCGCTGGGTTTGTCCATTTTAATGTACTGCGATTAATCAACTGGGGAAAGTATGGTGATATCTATTAGGTTCAAAAGTTAACCTCTAAAGTCTAGTGCGAAGCGTGAAGGATGTTGAGAGATCATGTTGCGTAGAGAAATGTGTTCTCAAGTACTGATCTTCTCAATCTAAAATGATGTCTGCACAGGTTCAAAAGGCTTCCAAGCAGCCAAGATGACAATTACCAGGACACGTCAGACCAAGTTCTCAAAGCCGTGTGGCTTGACTTCACATAAATTAGAGCCTTAATAAGATATCAACCAGAATGCATGAGCAGCCACCCTAAGACCTGTCTGTTCACACTCAGCAGAATCTGGAGCTCTTGAATGCTTAATGCCGCTTTTGTGGAAGGATTGCCAACCCAGCAGCGGGGCTTTTCCCACACCTCCAGAAGAGAATCAAATGCATGTAGGTGAGCAAAATATGCAAGACATTAATACCAGAAGAGGTAACAGAACTTAAGTGCATGCCATCAATCCCTTCCAAAAGCGTGGGTTTATATGGCGTACATCCTCCCAGGTGTTTTGGGGCTCCTTTATAATTCAGTTACTGCTGTAAAAACCTCTTACACAATAGACCCCCGTGGACATGAACCAGGAGACTCTGACAGATGGAGAAAGACAGACCATCTCTCAGTTGGCCTTATAGGAGTCATCCTCATCTAAATTGCACATAATTGTCAGTTTTAAGTGCTCGATGCTGGCTGGATGCTTGCGTTCGAGATCCATGCCAAAGTAAAAGGGGTTTGGGATACAAAACACTTGTTAGCTTTCGTGTTTGCTTAATATTCCCTGTCACTGCAGCGCTAGTCAGTTTTTCAATCCAGTCTCCAGGAATGTTTGAAGCTACTCAAAATTATGCATTATGCATTTATCCGAGCATACACTCTTATAATTAAATGCCATTCAAGAACCATTTTGGGTTCCCAAAGAACCTCTTAGTGTGAAGAACATTTTAAAGGGGACCAGGTCTTGATGTTGTTTTTGAGCTCTACTAGAACAGGTTTTCATGCTTGAATGTTGATTATTTTCCTCATATTCTCCATTGTTGCAGCTCCTCTCTTCCCGGTCTGTCAGTAACGCTCTGTTTAGTTCCTGTCTCTATGAAGCCCCTCCTTCTGAAAAGCACAATGTGCTCCGATTGGTCTGCTGGAGCAGTGTGTTGTGATTGGTGTTTGGGAAATGTCCCGCCCCTTACCATAACCGCCAGTTTCAACACACTACTAACTAACTCAACCAGGCCCAGCCCCTTTATTCTGCGTATGAATTATTTAAATGGGGAATATTGTGAAGAAAATGTAAAACTACTATATATATATATATATATATATATATATTATGAATTAAACAGATGTGAACATGATTTATGAAAAAAATTATGAAACATTAAAAGTGAAATTATTACGCAGTCATTTAAGACATTTCTCAGTAACACTTTAGTATAGGGAACACATATAAACTATTAACTACGACTTTTCCCTCAATAAACTCCTAATTTACTGCTTATTAATAGTTAGTAAGGTAGTTGTTAAGTTCAGGTATTGGGTAGGATTAAGAATATAGAATAAGGTCATGCAGAATAAAAAAAAATAATATGTGCTTAATAAGTACTAATAAATAGCCAAAATTCTAGTAATATGCATGCTAATAAACAACTAGTTACAAGACCCTAAAATAGTGTTACCCATCTCTCCTTATACTGAACCTTCTTTATTATTATTTATTTATTTATTAATTTTTTAACATAAAACATACTTTAAAATTGAATCAAAGACCCTATGGTTTTATAAAGCTTTTTTTTTATTTTTTAATCTAACAGTTTGGCTGTTAAAGGTTCTTCGTGGAACCATAGATGCCAATAAAGAATCTTTGTTTTTAAAGGATTAGTTCAATTTAAAATGAAAATGATCCCATGATTTACTCACCCTCAAGCCATCCTAGGTGTATATGACTTTCTTCTTTCAGATGAACACAATCAGAGATATATTAATAATCACCCAAGCTTTATAATGGCAGTGAACGGGACCAATGAGAGTATGAAGCTGAAGGAAGTGCATTCATCCATCATAAATGTAGTCCACATGGCTCCAGGCGGTTAATAAAGGCCTTGTTTGGAGTATGTTTATGATGGATGGATGGATGCACTTTTTTGAGTTTCAATCAGGTGGTTTCCATGCACTGCCATGATAAAGCTTTGGAGCATCAGGGTGATTATTAATATAACTCTGACTGTATTTGTCTGAAAGAAGAAAGTCATATACACTGGCTTGAGGGTGAGTAAATCTTGGGATAATTTTCATTTTTTAAGTGAACTAATCTTTTAAGAGCATAGGCACGTAAGCACATTCTTCTCTGTGGCACCCTGAAGAATGGCAATACGTGTTTATTTTTTTAATATTTAGCTCATTAATGATTAAAGACTGCTCTGCCAGCCCATTACTTAAAGAAACAAGAGTCAGGGAGTCCAAGCCAAATAACATTCCCAGTGCCAGCGGAAGTGCATTATTTTCTCTTGTTTTTTTTCTTTTTTGTTCCCTTCCACTGAGAAGGGGTGAATGGGCTGAATACCCACAGCAACGAAAAGAGGACACAACACTCAAATCTTTGGCAAGAGTAACTGGCAGTGGCTACACAGCTGAGGAGTGAGGACGGCTGCCCACTGCCTCTGGTTGTTGAGTTACAGGAGCATCACTGGGCCGGAGGGCTGAAGCCAGCCTCGAGCGCCTGGGGCTGCCAGGAAAATATTGACTTTCGGACCAGTGTGAATATTTGAATTCTGGTCAGTAGGGAAATGACTTAATGGTGGTTTTTCAAAATGAATGAGAGTTTAATTGACTATATTATATTGCTTTTATTGTCATATTGCTGTTATACTGTCATATACTTTAAAATAACACAGTTATATGAATTAAATTAATAGATGACCAACACAGCACAAATTAACAGCATTGTTTCAGACACTGGACCATATTTTGCGATCCACATAATATTGGCATCTTACAACCACAAAAAATTACATACACTATTCAATTCTGTTTGTATGAAAGCCCATGTCATGCTCTGGTGCATCATAATCATGACAATTATGATATAAAATTATGATTGAAATTATGATATAAAAAGTGAAAATTGACTGAGATGAAAAAGTTTAAATTATAATAATTTCGACATAATTTAAGTGATAATGATAACTTTTAAAGTCATAATTTTGACACTTCATCTCATAATTATGATTTGAAAACGCCAAAATCTGCTTTTCTGAGCTATTTAAGTGATTCATAGCAGTGTTGCGTAACTGCATTATAACTGCCTCAACCATTTTAAGTGCAAGACTGCTATAGGTCGTAATCTAAACCAGGTATAAATCACATAGAACAGTCAGGCACTGAAAATGTGTTTTTGCAATTTTATATAAACAAACAAACAAATATAGATAATAAACCAACAATGGATACTGAAAACAAAAACAATGAGCATGTAAAAAAAAAAAAAAAAAAAAAGAAGAAAGAAACAGACTGTACGAATGTAGGCCATAAAACTGCTAGTAGCAATAAAGAGTCCGTCTACAATGTAAGCATAAACTTATCATTAGCAATGAGGCCATTTAGCAAACTATCTCAAACAACACAGAAAACATAGAAAAAGCATGCGCATTGATTACAAAGCCATACAAAAACTACATCAGAAAATATATAGAATACATAAAGGGAAAGAAAAGAAAATACTCCTTACTTTGAGCTTAAAACCTAACTCTCCCAATTAGGACTCAAAGGCCTGGTTTTACAGACAGGGTTTAGCCTAAACCAGGATTAGACCTTAGTTCAATTAGGATATTTAAGTATCTTTTATAAACGTACACTAGAAACTGGTGTACATCTTGAGTCAAAACAATGGCACTGACATATTTTAAGATGTGTCAGTACAAGTTGCTTTCAGTTAAAACAGCTCAAACATGTATTTTAGTCTAGGACTACATTAGGTAGCCAACCAGAATAATAGTTTTACCGCCGCCGGCAAAATTGGGAACGTGTGTTTACCGCCTTTTATCGCTAAGTGGCGCAATAATCACAGAAAGTAAATGTGTCAGTTCCTTCTCTCAAGTATTAATCTGCTGCGGCTCGTTGAGAGCTGTGGTAGCAGATGAATCCAATTGAAACATTGTAGTTAAATGAATTCATAATCACGGTGCTGAAATTATAAATAAATGTAGGCGTTTATTATTTGCATTGAATTTAAGCAAAGTAAATGTTAACATTGTGAGCTCAGTTTTTATGTAGGCCTATAATTAGAAATGCAATTCAATAGGTTGTCTCTTATACTTTGTTTTCTTTTAATTTGTAGTAGATGTTTCATTAGTTAATGTTTCATTAACTGAAGCATTAACACTGAAATAAAGGAAAACTAAATGATTGTAAAATTAGGATGTCAGGACTTGGTAACCGACTCAGCAGCATTTGTGTTTTTGGCTTCTTTATGATATTAATAAGAATACAATACAGTAGGTTGTTATGATCAGCATACTTTAATTAATAACGAAAATATTTCGAAATAAGCCTTAAGCCTTGTCTGTGAAACCAGGGGAACACAGAAGGTAGGCCATGCTTCCTCTGCCCAACAAATCTAACTACATACCTGGGTATATACCGTACACCAGAGTCTCCTGGCGCCTCTGGTGGTGTGTAGTAATATTACTCTCAGTCAGAGAGAACATGGCAACAGGCCTTTGCCTGTTACAGCATGTTGTTGTTTGCATAAAGTACAAGGGATAACACTTTAGTATAGGGAACATGTATTCACCATTAACTACGACTTTTCCCTCAATAAACTCCTAATTTACTGCTTATTAATAGTTAGTAAGGTGGTTGTTAAGTTTAGGTATTGGGTAGGATTAAGCATGTAGAACAAGGTCATGCAGAATAAGGCATTAATATGTGCTTAATGAGTACTAATAAATAGCCAATATTCTAGTAATATGCATGCTAATAAGTGTTAAAAGAACCTAAAATAAAGTGTTATCACAAAGCACCAATATTTTGCACCATATACTGAAAGAAAGAAAAAATGTAGAAACAATATTCACTCAGAATTTCCTAGTAAATTTCACAGATAATTACAAATGAACCGCAAGTAACACTTTGAATTAATCATAGAATTTTGAAGTAGAAAGATCGAAATAGTATTTTCTTGTCAACTGTACTGCAATAACCTTTATTTACAACTTACAAATGTAAGTTAGCCTACTTTACTTATAGAACTATATAAAAGCATTCGCGTTTGAGTTGCATCCATGAATACTTGTGTCACGCTGGGTTGCAGGAAGGGAAACACAGACAACGAGAATCAATCCAAAATACTGGTTTAATGAATAATCCAACAGGAAGTCAGGTGCAGCACAACATAATCGGACGGTGAACGGACAAAGACTGAGTGAACGGGAAGAACTTAAGTAGCAGATTGAACAGGGGTAATTAATAGAGCACAGGTGATACAAATGAACTAATGATGACGGTAACAGATGATGGCGGGAAACTGAACAAAGGAACATGTGACAAATGAAAACAAACTGAAAGTCCTTAAACTGAAACTAAACAGACTGTGACAACTTGTTTGATATTGCTTCCATTTTCCCCTGCAAATGTTTTATTTTATTCTGTTTATTTGGTTTCACAAAATGTTTCCTTGATGTAAACAGCATGTTTATCATATACATATTTTACCTCATTAATCAAAAAAAAAAAAAAAAAAAACTGTAAAAAAGCCCTGATGCAGTGTTTGCAGCTACAGTAGATTGTCCCACTTTCCTACTATTTTGACAGCATCTAATTGGTATTGTGGCAATACTGAGACCTGAAATAAAGGGAAACCAACATATCAACCAACATATAATAGTGCGTAGTATAATTTGGCTGGTATAATTCAGAGGTAACTTGATTCCTTTACATTCTCTGGGGAAACATTTTGATGCAACACATATCACAGACACGGAGTTTGTTGCATCATAAAGGGTAATGAGCGTCTGCCAGCCCTCGAGGGTTCTGCACACAGACTGTAGGAGTATTAAATAAAAGAACAATCTTAAGGACAAGGCAGTTACACACACATTGATCACCAGTCCACATTTCAAGATAGGGACAATGTGGTTTTTTAATCTGCTCTCATATAATAACATCTTGCTCCATCTTAGTGGAATTCTCCCCGAGTGAAATGACTTGAGCTCCTGTGAAAGTCTCTGAAATTGTCTTCAGCCTCGAGGCTTTGAGATTGGGTCACACCGGTGCCTCTAAAGACATGTTCATTTCTCTGTTATACACGTCAGCCTCAACATATCATGTCTGAAGGTGTTATGGTGCAGAAAGAGCAATTGCTTTTAATGAAGTTATACAACAACTGGGGGGAAAAGACTTGAGTTTTGGTGCATTCAATGTAGGTACTGTAAGGATGGATTTTTACTAAGACTGAATTACTGAATTCAAGATTCCTATCCTGTAATAAAACAATAAAACTCTCTAATCTGAAGAGAGGATCTGCGAGAAAGAACACAGGACAACACTTGGTTCAACCTCCTCTCTTCCCCCCCATGTTGAGTTCCTGACTCCTCACACCTTCTCCTTCCCTTCAGGCCATGCAAGTCTCACAAATCTGCTATCTTAGTTGTTTTAAGTGACATCAATGTAAATACTTCTGGTGTGATTGGTAAGAGGGTTTCACTCCCACAACAATAGAACAGACAAGAATAAAGAAAACAAAACCTGTTCTCCTGGGGTGGGAGGTGTCCCAATAAAAATTAACCATTTGCTCGGATCCCCAAAACCAGGAATGTGACCCGTTGGGGCACGAGAAAAGGTCCAGTAAAAGCTGCATAAATATTTGGGTGCTAAGTGTTTATAGCCCTTTTGTCATAACTTGGGGTATTTAAAGGGATTTGGCAAACCACTCATGGAAGCATCTGCATTCAGAACTTCCCGCACAATTGTTGTGTGTATCTCTCTATTTGCCAGGTATGCTGAATTTTAATATTTTGTTGTGAAATGTACTTTGCATTTTATGCTGATCAGTTGTGTGATGTATTCTTTTAATTTGTAATTCTTTTAATTGATGATTTATCCTGCCTGGCAAAAACAATAAATGTTAATCTTGATTTATCTTGGATTCCTCTAAAATCATTATGACTAGTAGATTATTAGAGTCCTTCCCTTCCGTAAATCTGCGTCAGGACAGGGCAAACTAGAGAGCCCCATGAAAGGAGCATGGAAGCACATCATGGGACTTTTTGAGTTTGTATGTTATTGAATTAGCAAGTTGCAGTATCGTGACTAAGAAAACTGTATTTTTGTATGAACAAGCATGTAGCGGTTCGACTCAAATGCATTAGTAAACTCTGCACCCTCTGACTAAGAATCATAAACTGGCGAATTTATGTTGTGAGAACGCAGTCGGCCGCTGCGAAATTCTCTATGCGGTGATTCGGTCCGTAATGAACGAATAATTGACTTTATGAGGTATCCAGAAGGATCAAAGACCTAAATTAAAGCACAACTAATATCATGATCAGCTGTTACATCGGAAAGATTGTGAAACTAAGAGTCAGTTATAATTGGAGTCAGATAAAATTATTTACGAAGTCAGAACTGAATTAGAAACCAAAGTTGTATTAAATTAAGCTGAATTTTACAGAAGTGCCAGAGGACGTACACGCAAAATACCTTCGACCAGACCACTAGATGCCGTCGTTGGGCTAGTGGGTGGAACCCTACAGTACAAAGAATAATTTGGAGAATAGCTAATACTAACCTATTGTCTGAAGAGCTAAGCCTAGATTTGCATTTGCACAACAAAATACCAAAAGTGTACAGTAAAAGCTTGTTCCTGTTGTGTATTAAACTGGGATATAACATGCCATTGTTTTTGCAGTGCAATGGTTAAATATATTTAAGAAAGAAGTGACTAATGACAATTCTCTGTGCAATTAAATGCAAGACCAATCATGGTCCAGTATGCAAATATTATAATAACGACTTCCTTGTCAGTTTGATTTTTAATCCAAACATTCTAAAAATTGTAAACCAGTGTGAGACATTCAGACTTTAATCTTAAATGTCTGAAGGATCTGAGGATTCTTACTAATTTAGTTAGGTTAGGTTAGTTCCTTGCTCTTGTTGTGGTTTTTATTGTTGTTTAATCTTATGATTGTATGGTTTTAAGGGATATTTCTCTTCATTTCAGTAACTTTCCATTACTTTTGCTGAGGTAAAATAACATCACATTTTTGCTGGTCAGACAAAGTCCAGGCAAAGTCTGAGCATTGAAACATACACAACTATGTTTGCAGTGGTGTATAAAGACCTTACATAATGAACCGTTATGTTTTTATTACCTTAGAATGGGCCATTTCTATCTCATACACCACGGGTCCCCCTCCATGTCAAGTCACCATTATACGGCGACATGTTTCTACAGCAGCCCTAAACGGACAAACACTCTATAGAACGTGTTTAGTCACTATGGTGTTGTTCTAAATCGTTCGTATTTTTAGAGGCAGTTTTTCATCGTCACTATGTTGAATACACATGAAGAAGTAGTAGTAGTCGTCTGGTTTAGAAGCAGAGACCGTTTTTTGTTAGAAGTAAAAAGAAACCTCATTGCTTCACACAGACTACTCTTTGCTCTCTCAGACGACAACATGTCGGCCAGACGGCCACCGTAGCTCCTCCAAAAGGGAGGGGTGCGAGGGGTGTGCAATTGCAACCTCACTGCTAGATGCCACCAAAATGTACACACTGCACCTTTAACTGATTTTGGTTATCAGACAAAACTGTCTTCTGACAGAATATGGATCCTGCAATGGAGATTTGATCTAACATTTTTGGCGTCATCGGCAGGATTTCGGCACAATCTAATATAGGGTATAGAGTAGTAAAAGATGTCTATAAAGTGTACAAGTGCTGCTCCTGCTTTACTAAACTCTTTATATACATTATGATGTTTGCATCACATCACCAGCTCCATGCTTGTCTGATGCAGTTAACTTGCTCGGAAGCTCACCTGATGCAGCACTGCACTCGAGATGTGAAGCACTTGAGTCCAGTCAAACACAAGTCACGATAAAAGAGCTTATAGACTTTTAGAAGCAGCTAAAATAGCATGTTGCTTCAGCAAATTAGTTTTTATCTCAAGTTTGCTTTTGTTATCACTACTGGCTAAGTTTAGTGTAGGCTTTAGTGAGCATTACACTTTTAGCACCACTCAACAGGCATTTCATGTTTGAACTGTTGTGAAAGATTCAAGAATCAACATAATGTCATTTTACAAATATCTCCACAGGCATGTTTTTCCAGTAAGTCTGGGTTGGCAAATAAACAACGATAAATCCCTCTATGTCTCCATATTGTGACCCTGGCCTCTCTAAAACAAAGAAATCAATTAGTGCTGTATTTAGGCTAATGGCCAGACGCATTGAGCTTGGTGAATTAGGAGATAGACACTCTCACAACCTCTTTCGCAGTCTCTCAGGTGGTGTTGGAGCTGCTATATTTGGACGTCCCCACTTTAGTTGACCTCATTCAGTGTAGAGCCTCTCCAAGCCAGAGCGACTGTCGAGATGTCCTTCCACGGGCCCACCATCATCTCATCCAGAGAGGATCACATTGAAAGTTGCTATTTGTTATTTCCAAATTGATGAAAACAAATATTTAGTGGCTCATCATTTACACTGATATCCCACAACACATGAGGTCATCTAGAGGAATGAGGTGTAATGAGCGATTTAGCAAAACGACGACATGGAGGCGTGGTGTATCACATGAATAATGAATAAAAGCAGATCGCTATAAATGAGCGCTGTGATATCAGTAGGAGGCTTTATGAGGGTGGAAACAGAGCCCTGGTGTTTTTTACCGGCACGCAGGCTGACTGCTTATTCATTTTGGCCTTCAGCAGCAGGTGTGCCAATGCAGGAACTGGCACTCACCACAGCTGCACATGCCAAGAGGGCCTCAAAGGTAAATTACATTACAAAGTAAGCTATTAAATCAACTGGATTTGGATTTGCTCTCACCAAGGCTGTTATTTAATCCTGAGGGGGGGGAAAAAATGAAATTATTTTCTTAAGAAAATGTGAGTGATTGTTGGTTCAATACTCATTTTGGGGTATTTTGGGTGGTTGCCAGGGCATTGTTTGCCTTGTGAAAAAGAAGTGTTTAAATGTGCATTTGTAGTGCACTTTAAATCCTAAAAAGTATATATATTTTTATAAACTGTACTTGCAGATATGATATTAATGAAATGAAAGGCCACTTAAAGAACGTGCATGACATGACAATGTTTCTTTTAATACAAAAGTGCACTTTGTATTAATGTCAAATTAAAAGTTTTAAAGTGCATTTTAAATCATGTTTTAATGACTTTTTATCGTGCTTTAAATAAGTACTCTATTTTTATGTGTGGAGTAACATAGCAAATGCACTTGATTATAATTTTAACTGTAGTGTGTTTTAATCCACTATTACAGTTAAAGTTAATATATTTTAAATTGCAACTTAATCATTACACATTTATTTATTTTATTTTTTATTTTACCATAAATGCTTGTCATGCTTGTTTACAAATGCTCGTACATTTGGTAACACTTTATTTTAGGGTCTTTTAACTAGTTGCTTATTAGCATGCTTATTACTAGAATATTAGCTGTTTATTAGTACTTATTAAGCACATATTAATGCCTTATTCTGCATGACCTTATTCTACATTCTTAATCCTACCCAATACCTAAACTTAACAACTATCTTACTAACTATTAATAAGCAGTAAATTAGGAGTTTATTGAGGGAAAAGTCGTAGTTAATAGTGAATACATGTTCCCTATACTAAAGTGTTACCGTACATTTTATTCAAAGACAAATAATTATGGAATTACATATAAAGATGTACTTAAGTTCAGCTAATTGTGTTTAATATAGATTTAAACTAGAATGCATTTCATCTAATTGCAATTAATATTTAATTAAATGTCTGAACACATTAAAATTTCTAAATTTTAGAAATTAATATAATCAGTTTAATCAGCAAAAACTCAAAATATTATGTTATCTGAATTACTGAAGTTGATTTGACAAAAGAAAAATTGATAAAAAAAATCAAATTAAAAAATAGCACACTAAAAGTGTGCTTCTTATTCAGAAAGGTGTGCAGTTGCTAAAGTGTTGTAAATGGTAACATGATCTGAGGAATCATTTATGTGCAAAGCACAAACGGAGTATTTATTTATTTTTTTTTCCAAAATCCTTAATTACTAATCCTTAAAAGTATGAACAATAGTAGTAAAGATGGTTGCCTTAGCGAACACAGTAAAGATTTTACAACCTCAAAGTTTGTCCCATTTGGCAAAAGAGCAACATACTGATTGTAAAATGCTCACTTACTTTCATTTGCACAAGTTAACCATATGGGTCCATAACTTTTGTAGGAATAAAATAAATCATCTTTCCCTGTGTGTGCCAAAATATCTCTTGAGAAAAATGGAATCGCCAATCTCATCACGCTTTCAGTCCATTTAGAAGTTTCTCTCAGGTGCTGTGATGCAAATTAGCTTCTCCACAGACAAATTAGCCGCTCTCGATGGAGCGAGAACCGTCTCTCAGCTCTGCATCACGTTTGTCCAGTGCCGGCCAGAGGTGTAACTCTATAAATGGCTGACTTTGATTAATAAAACATTGCTGGCTGCAGTTGATCTGCATGGGGCACCTTTGATCGGCATCTCTGGGTGATGCTCTGAGAATCGGCCCTCGCTGCCGGTGATGAGGCAAACCTCTGTGCCTGGCATGCAAAATACAGTTCCAGATGTGTCAATTATTCATCCTCGTATCTGCCCACAGCGGCCCCACGGATCCACAGTGTGAAAGCAGCTGGAACGAAGGTTACTCAGGTAGAGACGAGGTAGAGGTTCAGCTTTCAATTGCAAGGCTTAGAAGATGTAGGGTTCTCACAACTTATTTTTTAAAGCACATTTTCAACAGGAACTACACTGAGGAAAAATCATTTTCTTGGCCAGTATTTTTGTCTATTAAAAATAGCTAAGAAAAATGTAAATTACCCTGAGAGCATAAGATTGTTTTCACAGAATGTATCTATTTCTTAGTCAATTGGTAATTTGTTTTAAGAACAAACTTCACTAAATGGACAATAAAACTATTTCAAAATAAACGTAGTTCAAGATATATTCTCTGAGAAGTCTTATGCAAATGTGTAGATAGTAATATCCTGTTTTACAGTAATTTAATTATTCAGTAACACTTTACAATAAGGTTGCATTTGTTAAGATTAGTTAATATGAACTAACAATGAACAATACTTCTACAACATTTATTAATCTCAGTTAATGTGGTAACACTTTAGTTTAGGGTCCAATTCTCATTATTAACTAGTTGCTTATATCACCAGGATATTGGCTGTTTATTAGTACTTATAAAGCACATATTAATGCCTTATTCTGCATTACTATATTCTACATCCCTTAATCTTATGGTTATGAAGATAGAAAGAGATAAACTTTGTTGCTGACTTGTGATTTTTTTTCTTCTTACAGAAAAGCACCAAATAGTGCTCTGTAGTAAGTCCATCCCAGTCAATGGATGATGTTTTCCACGCACAGATTTTGCCGGTTTGCAGGTGCAGCTCCAGCTGTACAGGCCAGAACAGGGCTTTTATTAGAACTGCACAGTTAGCTACTGTAGTTGACCACATTAATCCAGAGATTATGTGATTTTGGGTTTAACACTTTACTGTAATGTGGTGCAAGAGTGAAGAGAGAAACAGATGGATTAGTGTTGACAAGGTGTCAGGTTCATTTCATCATATGTTAACCAGCTGGGCTCCATTGCTCTGTCTGTTCTGTTGAACATATGCGTCTGGACCAGATATGAAGGGCAACGATGATTTGTGGAGAAACTCATGTTTTGGTTCACATGTTGGCAATGCACACAGACTGCTGTTTTTTAGTCATGCAGAAACCAGAAGTCGGTGTCAGAAGTATTCACGGTGTTGGAGCTTATTTGCATAGTTTAAAGCACACAGTCAAAGTGTTTTGCTCATACATTATTCTTTTACCAAACCTGATCAAATTAATACACACATTGTGCTGAACACTGAGTCCAAACATGATAAGAAATGGTTGAACTATAACCCATGCATTCATTTATATGTTAATAGGTCAGCTCCCGTGGACTGTTGTTAACAGTCAATTTCCATTAACAAAAACTGTGCTTTCGCATGAACGTTAAGTACATGCGGTGCATTTTGGATTAATTTGAATGTATAAACATAGCTATGAATGGATCTTTGTGACCTCTCTTTGTTTCATCCACTGCTGCTCCATTCAGCGGTCCTAGGGAGATTTTATGGTGGTCCCGAGTTTGGTTCTTGTCCCATAAGCAGTTTCACTCTGATATATGGCACAAAAGGGAACTCTCAGGAAAAGTTCTCTCCAGCTGCAAAACACCTTCGTACTACCATTGGTCCATGGCAATAACATAATAGGAGGTGTGAGCTGAGGCTCCGCTTTCTTTCATGTGGAACTCTTCTCTGACTCATTTCATCTGTTGAGTCCGTCGAGGTAAGATCTCAGTGGGTAAAAACATGAACACACTGGATAGCCGCTTTATAATAGAAAATTAAGTTGTGCTTCTGATGATATGAGGCACTGACACTGTTTTGGCTTTGGAGGTGGGCGTGGAGCAGGTGACGGACACGGACCAGGAGGAGTCGGAGGACACAAATACAATGGTGGGACCCGACGGTGAGAAGAGCCAGGGTGGAGCCTTGACTGAAGGGCTAGATGGAACCTGGGGACTGGCCAACGGGGGCGTAACCAGGGTGCATGCGGTATCTTGCGGAGCAGACAGACTGACGGACCAAGGCGACATCTCCGGCCTGGAAGCCCAGGGTGGAGCTGCTGGCTCGCGGGACTGAGGTGACGACAGGGAAGCCGGGGTTGAGGAGAAGCCCGGTGGTGCCGAAGGGGTGGAGGTGCAGCCAGAGACCCGGAAATCCGCGGTGGAGGCAGAGCAATGACTGACCGAGGCTGATCCGGATGGACCAGGGAGTCTGGAGGAGTCCCAGGGCTGGGGGACCACGGGGGAGTAAAGGGAGTGCAGAGGCCTGACAGGTCGAGCTGGTAGACGGAAGGCCTGAGGCAGAGCCGAGGAGCAAGACGAGACCAGTGGCTCTGCTGGATCCAGGGAACTGGACAAAACCAGCGGAGGAGATGGCCGTACTGAACTGGCGTGAAAGGCGAAGGCTCGAGTGTGGGGGTTTGGGAGGGAACTGGATGATAGATGCATGATGATAGAGTTCATAGACAATGTCTCTTATTCAGAATAACAAACACAGGAGATATCATAGAGGACATAGGCAAATGCAAACCAACTAAACTGAAACGAGAACCGACAAGGGACTGAATGAAACAGTGTATAAATACAAGACGAACATAATGACTGACAGGTGATGATTATATGTAACTATAGAAACAAGCGTGGAGATAATCAGAAACCAGAACTGAACAGAGTAGGCAAAACAGGAACTAACAGAATAACAAAACAGAAGTCCACAATCGTGACAGCCATGAGTATATTAAGGCCTTTATAGCTGACTTGTGCATAAACAATCTATCGATTCTATCTGCTCCTTCTGGTTTACGCAGATCGTCTTCTCCACTTGTTTTCGGATCTGGAGATGCTGTACTATTTCCGAAGATGTGTAACAGCGCCCCCTACCATAACAGGGATTGCTGGAAAAAAATAATCCACGGTGGGGAAAGAGTTAAAGGATGATGCTTTCATAATATAGCTACATGTCCCTTTGTAATGTAAACAATGTAGAAATGAAATAATCGGTGATTGTTTAGTTTCTCCACTGGTCTCTTTATGTTCCCATATTCTCATGAGCAAACCTAATTGCTCAACCCTTGCCAAAATCTCACCCAGCTGACTCACCCGCGCTCATTAGAGGAATGCTGATGTGCAATCAAACAATTAACAAAAGGTCACGGCTGCCATTGAAGGGAACAACCTCCGCTACTGAAAAGATGCTACCCTGCCAGGAAGCAAATGTTTCTAAGGATAAATGAACTACACACAGAGACCTTTCTCTGGAAGAGAAGAAACAGGCTCATGTGTGGTTATCAGACGTAGACGTCAACCTTTCGTAGCTTTTGCTTGGCTGCGCGCTCATTACATACGTCTGCAAGATTGATCTGTAGTTCCTTTGGCTGTAGAAATCTGTCCAGTGAGAATTTTATAAATCATCAAATGACTACATGATTATCATTATAAGTGCATAAAATACACTCAGAAAAAGATACAAAAGCTGTCACAATTGATGTAATAATATGTACCTTTAAGGTATTAATATGAACCCGTTGGGGTAAATAAGGTTCATAGGTGCCCCAGTGGCAGCTGTTGTTCTGTTTGCTTTATTTGATAACTTGATACTAAATCATGTGACGATGATGATTACTCAGAGTTGCAAAGTTTGTATTGTTGTGAATGGATTCATGACGTTCAACAGCAACAAATCCTTCAGTCATTTCATTTACTGAGGCCATGTGAACTGAGGTTACTACATAATGGTCCTTATTGAAAGGAATTAAAGGATTTAAACGGATTTAAGAAAAACTAAGGGAAAAAACAAACAAAAAAAAAACTAGAATATATTGTGAATCCATTTGAACTGTTTTCAAACAATATTTTTATTTTAGTAAATATTTTAAACATGAGACAAAGCCACATTTTGTTCTCGTTTAAGTCTGGGAATTTGAGTTTTATGAAACATTTGCAGGTAACCTCATTTATTAAATTCACTCATGCACATACATTCATTCTTAATTTTGTCTATAGACCAGTTTGGATCACACATCACAGTTACGTCACCTGCAGCTGCGCGCGCACAAAACGGTAACAAGTGGAGGAAAATGGGCTAAATCCACAGAATGATAAAAAAGTGTTTTGTTGTACTTTTGGACATCAGAATTTGAAAGCAAAAAATATAGTCTTCATTTTTATAGAAAAACGTCATTGAAGACGCCCTTTGAAGCTAAACGCAGACATTTATGTTGCAAGTCCCAGACTGGACTGATGAAACCTGCGATGACTTGTCTACTATTGAAGGGTTAGTTCACCCAAAAATGAAGTTTCTGTCATTAATCACTCACCCTCATGTCGTTCCGTAAGACCTTCGTTCATCTTCAGAACACAAATTAAGATATTTTTGATAAAATCCGAAGGCTCAGTGAGGTCTGCATTGACAGCAAAGATAATCAACACTTTCAGATGCCCTGAAAGCTACTAAAGACGTATTTAAAACAGTCATGTGACTACAGTGGTTCAACCTTAATGTTATGAAGAGACGAGAATACTTTTTGTGCGCCAAAAAAAACAAAATAGTGACTTTATTCAACAATATCTAGTGATAAGCGATTTCAAAAAAGGTATTATTTATTAAGGTGATATTTAAACCTATGGCTTTTAAACATAGTCTATAACATTTTTATCTCACAATTTTGATGTTTTTCTTGCATTTGCATGTGTATATCTCCCAGTTCTGACTTTATAACTCACAACTGTGTTTTTATATCACAATTCTGAGTGGGGGAAATTGTGAGACATAAACTCGAAATTATTTTACTCTTCTGTCTAATTTGAGAGATTAAACGATAAGATTGCAAATGGAAATAGAAGGGTCATTCAAGTTAAAATCCTTGCTAACACATGTAAAGTTTATCATCAGATCAAACTATACTTACATATATGTGGAATATTCTAAAACACCACGTTATTGCAACAGTCAGATAAATGCTGAATGGTTCCATTCCACCAAGTTACAAGAGTTAATCAATGAAAAGTCTTCCTAAATGAAACCAAACACATGGCAGCAGCTCCACAACATACTAAGTGTAGGTGTAATTTGTTTCTCCAGCTCCTTCACAGCACCATAATTCCCCTCATGTTGTCAGACGGCCTGCACCGATTTCATCCCCCTCGTAGAGGTGCTTTGATATGTGATTATGAAAGAGCATTGGATTAGCACATTCTCTTTATTGAACAGCAGAGCTGCAGGGAGTGCAGTGGCTCTGTGGAGAGCAGTTCACATTAGCAGCCGTAATGGGCTTCATGCTGCAAACTCAGCTGATATAAATGGGAGTGCTGGTCATTACAGCCGGCCCTCGATCAGACGGGCACCTGTTGAGGGAGCGCAGAGTAGTATTAACCTGTGTGTCATGTGACATGGCAACCACATGTAACACCACTGGGCTCCAACACACTGACAGCTGACTTTCTTTGAAGGAATAGTTCAATCGAAAATTATTCATTTGTAAATTTACTCAAATCTCATTTCTTTCAAAACTTGGTGGAAACTTTCTTTCTTCCATGGATCTCAAAAGTAGAAAAAGGATAAAAAAAAAAAAAGCACCACAAAAACAGTACATGTGAATTGTGCACTATATTATTTAACAACTTACATTTGCTCACTCATTTATTCCCACAATGCACTCTGATTTAGAGTATACAACTAATGCAATTTACCAAAGCACTATTTTCTCAGATCAAACGCTGTAAATGAGAGACACAGTTTAAAGTGTTCTTATTCCTGATATTAACATTTGTTTAATGCATTTTTTATGAATTATTATTTGATTAAAACAGCATACAGATGACTTTTATATCATATCTGAGCACAAAAAGCTGCTTGGACAGGAGTACTTCAAGATACTAAAAATAATAAATACAGAATTGGCCAAAAAATAATGTCCAGCATAGGAAAACCGACATCTTTAACCTTTAAAAATGTGTTAAAGATTTTGTTTTATTTGTGATAACGCAATGAAACATTGTGCAGACATCATTTTTGGCCAGGCTGTCATACAAAGAAATTATGAATACATGCAAAAACAAGAGAGAACCAATTAAATATTAATAACCGATTATATTGTATAAAGTATGATTTTTGCATAGTAAAATAAGACCTGTATCTGTAGTTTTTGCCAAATAATTTTGTCACATAAATAACTTAACCAAGTTTAGTGTTTTGTTCTTCCCTCATATTTAAAATATTTTAAAAAATATATATATTTTGATGGTTTAATCAAGTTTGTAGGGTCATTAAAAACAAATAAACCACTTTTGGCCAATAACATACACTTCCTAGTATGTGCTTTTTTGGAAGTTTTTAATTATTATGAACACAAATCAAGCCTGACAAACCAAATTAATATAAGCAAATTAATTGTATTAATATACTACAGATTAAACCTAAAAACTGGCATGCAAGTATGTATAATTACTGTATAAAGTTAAAATGATTGTTTTTATTTTTTTTCTAAAGTAACGCAAACATGTAGATGTCGATGTAAGGTACATGTAGATACAGTAGATGCTCACTGCTGAACGATATTGTGCATTCAACTGGTATATTAGAGAACGAGTGAGTGATTTTGGACACAGTGTTGTAATCCTGTTTAATTAGGACATTGCCATGACAATCCTGTCTTCCACTGGAGCTCATCATCCAGTCTTCAACATATTCAAACTTGGTGTGTTGCAGACAGTCGGTCACATCACACACATGCATCATGGCAAAATTCGATATATCTGAATGTGCAACTTTTTTTTTGTGCTTCTGTTCATGTGGTCATAAATGAAATGTTATATCGACCATACAACTGAGGGCACAATCTCTATTTTTTTGCAACTGTACTTTACCAACTGTGCATCCATCATTTGAAGATGATTGCAGACACGGAGATTGAGATGCTGCATTTATACTGATCTCTCCGGGAAGCACTTTGGCGTTCATGTGAAGTACGAAAACAACACATAGGAGGCTGATATGATACACACGATCTGTAAAACTATGAAATTGCCCCAGCAACTTCCTAGCCCTCTCTTTCTCCATGCAGGAAATATTGTCACATCTCAAGTCATTTTATGCACGTCAGTGTTTCCTACATCGCAATGTCCGATTCAGTGTGTTCACATTTATATTTGCATGATGAAATTCTGTGGTCTGGAAGCAAGCATCTCAATAGGAATCAATGCAATTGGGAATTTTGCGAGATGGACTTGTGGTGGTGAAAAATGTACAGGCAGGTCTGTATTTATCATAGGATATATTGCTTTTCCTGCACTTGTTTAGCCTGAATATAGACTGAATATAGTCAAATATTTTTATTTGTTTGTGATATTTTTGTATAGAGAAAGGTATCTGAGAATCCCTTATTGGGAATTTCCGACGACAAAAAACAAAAATTAGGCCTATATTTATTATATGATATATTGCTTTTATCGCCATTGTATTACATTTTAGTCCAAACATGATGAGGATAGGCAACACGGCTCAAAATTGAAGTATAGTATATTAAACAAAGAAAACACAGGTAATCCAAAATTAGTAACTTCAACGAAACAGCGTGGTTAGCACAAACAACACCAGACAAAGAACTGAAGGAAATGAGGAACTTAAATACACAATGATAATGAACCAAACTACAAGCAGGTGTGCTAATTAATCAATAACCATAGAAACAAACAATAGCGAGAAAATGAAACAAAGAAAACAAGCATAATAAAAGTCCTTGAAACGTTCTAGTCTTGAACATAATATTGTATATCAAACCAAATCATGTGATAATCATAAGTGCCCAACTTCTTATTTGAATGGTTGTGAACACGAATATGATTTTAAATGGCAAAAAAATCAAGTAGGTTGAAGTGTATCCCATTTGATGCATCTTTAAGGCTGCTCTGTGCCTGATCAAAACTCTGTGTAAAGACATAATGCTGCATAAAAGCCAGACTAAATTATGCCTGACTAAATTAACCCACCTCAGCCCCTACTATAAAAGTAAACAGCTGAAATTGCTATGTAAATGCATTTGTGCCACCTCTGAACAGCTTTAAGCTGCCCATGTGACACCAACTGGCCAGTTCAGAAGAGTTTCTGTTCCAGCGTTGTAATGCAGATTTGGCATTGGTTTTAAAAACACAACAATAACTGTAGAAACTATACTAGTAGTTTCAGTAAAAGCCTACTATTAACTATATAGGAAATGTGCGTAAGGGAGGGAAATGGTCATCAATATTGCTAGTTATCGTTTAGCTGGAGGGTTTTACGGGGAAAATATTGTGGATTGTACGTCAGAGGCACCTGTTAAACAGAAACAGAACCAGTGTGGTTTATTTTAGATGCTTCTTTTGGAGCAAAATTATTCATCCTGTCTCTAGGCTATTTTAGAGTTTGTTCTGTTTTCGGTGAAAGAGGCTTGTGAACTACTTCAATATTAAAGTCTAAATGATTGGTCACACTTTATATTAGGTGACCTTATCTGCTATGTACTAACATTACATACTTACAAGGCTATGGATTGTGTTGTTCCTTCCGGAAAATTCCCACATTTACTGCTAATGAATTTGAGGTTTGGTTAGGTTTAGGAGAAAGGGTAGGATTAGGGATTAGAGTTTTGGGCTAATGGTTGGGTTATGGTTGGTTAGGGATAAAGTTAACAGTGTAAATTGGTCATTTTAAATGTAATTGCAATGTATGTACATAATACGTAAATTGTATCAAATGGTTAAGGCCATCTAATATATAACGTGTAACCAAATAATTGCAAATAATACTTTATGTACTTGTTTGCAACAAGAACACTGCTGATTATAAGTGGACCAGTAGTGGCTTTTATATAGTGTGCAATATACAGTATGAGCTGTCTGCAATCAGCATTACTGTCAAGATCATATTCCATCCCAGGAGATCAGATTCTGTCATTTAAGCAACGAAGAGAAAATAGATAAACAAATAAATAAAAATTCAAGAGAAGCTGAAAAGGGGTAGATCTAGGAAAGCAGTTTATCATGGCAATGTGTTGATTAAATTAGATTAATTAAATTAGCATACCATCGCATGGATGAGATGTCTGGAAGAATAAATGAGTGTGATATTAAATTGCATAAGCAGTACATTAGATTAATGCTTGATACATTCATTTACTCAGTCATTTGCTGTTATTTCTGAAAGCACATTGGCTTTGATGCGCTCTGATTCCCATGGGCAATCCATCATTTATGTTCCCGTACAATAAACCCATAATCTAATGTCCACTATCACAGACAAACCTTATCTATATTTAAATATTTGCCATTAAATGTGTAGTTAACCCAAAAATAAAAATTCTGTCATCATTTACTCACCCATCACATGATTCCAAACAGCATGTTGTTATTGTTTTAGCAACAACATCAATTAGTGAAAAAGAAACACACTTTAGCATATACTTTTTTAAAAGAAGTTAATAATAAAATAAATAAATAAAGGGGTCCTTGAATATGATTTCACTTTTTAAACTGTAGTTAGTGTGTAATGTTGCTGTTTGAGCATAAACAACATCTGCAAAGTTACGATGCTCAAACTTCAATGCAAAGGGAGATATTTTCTTTTACATATATCACTTTTTAAGGACTACAACAAACAAGCTTCTTCCCGGGTTTGTGACATCACTAACCCTACAATTTACATAAACCCCACCCCCGAGAACACACAGGGGCGGGGCCATGTTGGGCTGCTTTAGAGAAGAGGAAGAGTTGTTGTAGTCGAATATTGTTGACATGCCGTCATTTTACGCCGGACTGCTTCACAAACGAGGGTCAATTCAACACAAAAGATGAACATGACGGCACATGCTAGTGGATGAGTTGAATCAACTCCACAGCAACTACATAAATTTATCCACTAACCATTCAGAAATGTCTAAAAGTTGTAACTTCTTCCTGAGTCTCTCCATCAGTGTCGACTCCGGTTTGAACAATGTAAGGATGAACACCGTTACAGACAATCCTCATTTTGGCTGCGTGAGATTCTCCAGCTTTGTTGCTGTTGAGGAACCGAAGCGCGATCTGTTAAGTGTTCTGGAAAGTGCTTTTGCTCACACCCAAATTGGGGCAAATTTGTCAAGCAAGCTATAATAAACGATCTGTGGGGTATTTTGAGCTGAAACTTCACAGACACATTCTGGGGACACCAGAGACTTATGTTACATCTTGTGAAATTTGTAATGATGAAGTTGCAATTTTTTGCATTTAAAATATAAAACGTTTAATTGTAATATCGAATAACACACTACAGTTAAAATCATAATCAAGTACTTTACATGTGCTTTAGTATGTCAGTCAGTTTAAAAGTGTGTTGATAAAGATAGTCATGGAATTGTGGCCTCAAGTGGCCTTTTAATTCATTAGAATTATGTTATCTAAAAGTATACTGCACTTTCAAGGGAGATTCTCATTTCTGTGTTGTGTTAAGAAGGTGAATAAATAATGACAGCATTCTTATTTTTGGCTAAAATACTCATTGAAGAGCTGTATTGCTGTCAATAGCTATGTTTCCATCCATAGTTGCAAATTTAGCTCATGTACACAATTGAAATATCGCATAAAACAATGGCAAACAATGCAATGTTTCCATCCCATGTGTTCAAGCGAACAAAATTGTCACTTCCTGGGAAATTGGCACAAAATATCTGTAATAAAAACAGAAGTTGCTCCAATCAGGAAATCCACTGTGGCTCTTTTTTCCTCCATGATATATGAGTTGGTCTCAGAGCGTTAGATGAAACGCAATAACGCTGTCATGTTCTCTTGCGTTGGGATGCTGGTGTTTGGGAACACAATAGTGTGAGACGCTTCTGGAGGGAATTAAACCAAATCATTTTGATGACAGACTTTGGCTCAGGCGTTTTTAGATGTGATTGATCCGCTGCTTAGTCCAGTTATCCAATCACATCCTCTGTTGAGGCAGAGTCAAACGACATGTATACTATGTTTCCATCATAGTTAATGTGCATGTCTTCTTATCGGATAAAAAAATGTATCCTCCCTAATTGAGCACATTTGTTTTATTGTGAATTCTTAGAATTTATGCACATCTTGGTGTTTCCATGCAGCATTTTTTTAAAGTGATATCCCAAAATGAGCATAAAAATCGGTGTACGTTTATTGACACCATGTCTGCGATCAGCCACACTGCTGTGTAAGTGCTCGAGCTATGAAATATGAGCTTCTGTATTAATTTAACAGGTTTGTTCAACTTTAAAAGAGACTGAGAGCTGGCTCGGATCTAATCCATCCTCACACCTTGCACCAACCTCTCTTCAGAGCGCCGCTAGTATCATTTAATTAACTGTCTGCCCTTCTGGCTGGATGTTTCGTTTAATGAAGCAATTTTTTCTTAGCGCGCTTCAACGTTCCAAACAATTCAAAGTAGACGCCTAATGTCATACAGCATTCTGTTCGCTTGTTTATTTCTTTTCGTTTTTCTCAAAGCAAAATAGATTTCTTAAGGTAATAAAACTTGCTCTGGCTTTACTCAGGTTTTAATTGGTTTTTGCTTAATTCCTCAAGACCAATTTATAATTCATTATCTTCCAATTTACTCAACATATGGGGGTGCATTCTGGGTTAATTGCTATTTAATAGAGAATATCTGCAAAAAAATATAGCGTGCTTATGCATCAAAGAAATTGGCAATATGTGCATTGATCCGGCCATTATTAATATGCGATGTCTGTGAATGTATTCAACTGCTTCTGAAGGGAAATGCGGCGATAAAAAAAAAAGACTGTTTGAAAAGTTGAGGATCTTTTGTGCTGGTATTTGATGTTCTCCATTGCTTTGTTGAAAAGGGCATCAGTCATATATCTGGGCTTATCGTTTTCAAAGTTCTCTCATGAAGAGCAAATCTTAACGCCGGCCCTGTTGGAATTACTTTCTATTGCTCCCTCCAGGGAAACTTTAGGCTATATATCTATGGCCTTAAAAGAAACATCAAGTTAAAATGTCACAAACCATCCAAGTTCAAATCACAGCGTTCAATCCAGATGGTATATTAAGGGTAAGTTATTTTTGCAATTCACAAAGTTGAAAAGTGCATGTGCCCACAACTTTAACTTGATCTCACTGTTATACAAATGTATCAAGTAGACAACATTAAAGGATTAGTTCACTTCAGAATTCAAATTTCCTGATAATTTACTCACCCCCATGTCATCCAAGATTTTCATGTCTTTCTTTCTTCAGCTCAAAAGAAATTAAAACATTCCAGGATGTTTCTCCATACAGTGGATTTCACTGGGGTTCAACGGGTTGAAGGTCCAAATTGCAGCTTCAAAGAGCTCTACACGATCCCAGACGAGGAATAAGGGTCTTATCCTCATCCTGATATATGTATGTATATATATATATATATATATATATATATATAATTTTTTTTTTTTTTTTTTTTTGAATGACCAATGGTTTCTCTAGATAAGACCCTTATTCCTTATCTGGGATCATGTAGAGCTCTTTGAAGCTGCACTGAAACTGACATTTGGACCTTCAACCTGTTGAACCCCAGTGAAGTCCACTATATGGAGAAAAATCCTGAAATGTTTTCCTCAAAAACCTTAAGCTGGGTACACACCACAAGATAATCAGGCTGATTTTGGGCCGATTACTCCCCTTCCGACAATCCTAGGTAATGACCCGATTATCTTGATGGTTCTACAGATTATCTTATCAGATTTTCCGGCTGTGTGAAGTGACTGAATCTGCTCGGAAGAAAGTCGGAGCCACCCCGATCGCGAATCGTAAATATTCAACACAGAAATCCTGATGTGTGGGGGAACCATAATTTCTTTTAAACTGAAGAAAGAAAGACATGAACATCTTGGATGACATGGGGATGAGTAAATTGTCAGGAAATTTTAATTCTGAAGTCAACTAATCCTTTAATACTGTTATTTTATTACTATGAAGCTGCTTTGACACTTACTGTATTGTATTGTTTTAAAAAATGCTGGGTTAAAAACAACTCAAGATGGGTTGAAAATGGATAAACTCAACGATTGGGTTGTTTTAACCCAGGAGTTGGGTTAAATGTTTGTCCAACCTGCTGGGTAGTTTTATTCAATCCAACTATTGTTTAAAAATTACTTGCTTAAAATGAACCCAAAATATGTTGGAAATTAACATGTATTTATATGTTTAATAAATGAACATTTATTAATAAGTTTAATGAAAAATAATTATACAATAAACCTTTATTAAATTGCTTATTAATAAATGTTCATCTTTTGATTATTATTGTTTCCTCTAGTAATTATGTGTCTGATTTGTAATTTCCAACATATTTTGGGTTCATTTTAAGCCAGCCATATAGTCATTTTTAAACAATAGTTGAGTTAAATAAAACTACCCAGCACGTTGGGGAAACATTTAACCCAACCACTGGGTTAAAACAACCCAATAATTTTTTAACCCAACTAGCATTTTTTTAGCGTTTATAATGACACACAGAGACCTAAATAAATGTTGATGATTTCAAGAGTTAAAGCCAGAATACAGTAGCATATTCTTAAAGAAAACTGCTCAAAAATTATAAATGAATTAGTTTGGGGCCCTTTCTAAGGACTCCAGACAGATGCCCAGGTGGCCCGTTAGTAAATCTGCTCTTATTCCAAAGGTGTGCAATTCTCCCTTTTAGCTCCTCAAAGACAAATGACAGTAATTTGCTTTGGTCAGAGAAATCCTGACTGACACGCGACCCAGCTGCGACATCAACACACGGATGCCATAATTTATGCCTGATTTATGTCTGTGTTCTCAAGGGTTCAGACCCTGGTCAGTCCGTAATGTCCTTCCTGTCACAGTATTCTCCGGCATCAACCTACAGGCCGTGACAGGTAATCCGCTGGGAGGACGCTCCGAGAAAAAGCTTCTCTGCTATGCTGGCAAGTTTAGAATATTCCTCCTTCGCATCGCAGACGGTGTCAAGCCAGTTCACCTCCATCCACCGTCGGCCTCCAGAGTCGAGGCTTCTTTCAGAGCAGGAGAAGGGAGACCCATAAATTGTACTTAACTATTGGTGACTGGCCATTCCCTTCAATGGCACTGCAGCGACAATCCTTATACATTTACCTGTCCTTGACAGCAAATTAATATTTATCTTGGCCTGCTCGAGTGATGATTTATGTTGTTTTTCTGAGGGTGACCTAAAAATAGCTGCGAAAATGCATGTCGGCCTTGGCTTTTACTTGAGCTGTTTTCTTGCTAATAGCTTCACGGAGCCTCACAATGCTCCACTTACAGTAGATGCACGAGCAATCTTCGTTTTAAACGTTCATGAAAAATCGGAAATTGTGCTTTCGGTCAGTTAGACGGAGAGGTGTGTATGCAAACACTTAACAGAACAAGGACTTCTCACTTCAGAGGGAAATCGGGGCTAATGAGACGCTTGTTAGCTGATTTATGTTCTCAGGATGAGGTCTTACAGGACACCTAGATCAAGTGTGAGGAGAAAAACTGAAGTAATAGGCATTTGATCGCAGTATACCTTTCAAAAGTTCAGGGCGGTGAGTTTTTTTTTTTTCCTCTTCTGCTCAACAAGACTCAATTTATTTGATAAAAAGTACAGTAAAAACAGTAATATTGTGAAATATTATTACAATTTTAAAATAACTAATTTTTGAAAAAAAAAAAAAAAAAAATATGTATCGCTTGCGAAAATAGATAGAAGGCTGTATAGCCTCAACGCTTTATCGTATTCAGACCAAGTTTGGTCCATGTCATCACAAGCATGACCTGAGGTAGCATGCTGCGTTTCGGCACAGTGCTACCTACTGGTCTGGAGATACGAAAAATTTATATTTTTTGCTTAAAACTTCTGAATGGTTTGTCCAAAATCATAAAAGTGGTCTCGTTAGATTCGGAGCATCATGCCAAGTCGAATGATCTCCAATTTTCCCATATCAGCCGTTTTGGGTGTCAGCCATTTTTAAATTTGTAGTAAAATCTTGTATTTTACGAACACATTAACGTGTCATTATGAAACTCGGTATGGGTCATCGGGCACAATGCCCTGAAGGTGTCTGAGAAGTTTCAGAAAAAAACGTTTAGTTTAAAATATTTACATGCTTATAACTTTGGATGTGGTTGACTTATTTTCATCTCCTTGGATTCCTGAATTCTTGCCAACAAACTGCAGTACTGTTGATTTGACTGATCATCAAAATTGACATCAACAATGGCATAATGGATTATGGTCTGTTGCTAGCTTCCTTGTTTGCTTCTGTTGTGTTTGGCCCCTTAATTGCTGCTTGCAACTATATTTTATTTCCTGTGATCAAAGCTGAATTTCAGAAACATTTCTCCAGTGTCACATGATCCTTCAGAAATCATTTTAACATGCCGATTTGCTGCTCACGAAACATTACTTATTATATACTGAGAAAAAAAAAAACTTTTCATGTTCTAACAATCCTGAAGACATTGATTAAATGGTTCAGGTGGGTTTAATTATTAATTATGGGTTTCGTACTCATATTGTACAAGCACAGCAGGAATGAGCCAGCTACTAAACATTTGTTTAGTGTTTCATAATATAGATGTACTTGCTTGTGGTGAAACGGCTTTGCACGTCTACACGTCTAAAATCTTTTCACAGCATTTTAAAGGAACGTCTATGAATGTGGCAAGAAGCTGAAGGTCTCAGGAGTATTTTAATTTGAAGGACAGCTTTTGATGAACTCTGTTGATGGGAATGGCCTAAACATTTCCAATTTACTCTATTAGTCTTCATGCTTTCACAATTTTTCAATTACAGTAATTGAAATGAGAACCACCGAACATCACACTGTCATCTTGAGTCACGGCGAGATGCTGATCGCATGTTAGACATAACAGTGTGTTTCCTTGAAACTTGTATGGGAATTAAACAAGCTCTTAGAAGATGCTTTCAACAGAAGAAATACTTGTAATCATAATATGGTGAATTTCCATCACACGTGCAATTTTCAGAAATAACCAAAAAGCTTTTAAAAAATGTGCTTGTTCATGCTGTAAATTAGTGTTTTCATTCTGAAATGTTTTGCAATATCAGGCATGTTCAAATGTCTAATCTGCAAAAAGATGTGTGCCGAGTTTTGTTGTCCTCAAAAGGGTTTTACAGTTCTCATGTCCTTTCATACTTCTTGTCTCCACACTAACATCTCCTAACCCAGCATTACTCTTCTAAAACACCACATTTTGTTCAAATTCAAGTTAAAATGAGAGACATGTGCATTAACAAGACGCTAAAGGAGCCTCTAGTGTATGTCGCTTGTGCGATTCACACTCTGAACTCGTTGAAAACAAATCAACCGAGATGGTGGATGAAGTGTGGAAAATATACTTTTATTTCACATTCAGTACACAAGAGTATGAATAAAAATAGTTCAGTATAATTAAAAATGAGCTGGTTTACCTAACTTTTTGGTGTATTTCTTTAAAGTCTAACAAAAGAAAACAATGATGTCAAATGTACTGTAAATGTCCTATTATTACAAAGTACACTGTGTTAAGAAACATTGTCATGTCATGTACTCTCTTTAAGTACACTTAAGTGGCCTTTTGTTTCATCATATCATGTTATCAGTATACTACAAGTGCACATTCAATACAGTTCAGCAAACTTCTTTTTCAGCTGTACACAATCAGGCAACTCACTAAATGTTGAATATTATATTTTAAAATAACTATCTTTTAACTACTATCTTTTTCCTTTGTGAATAATCAATTAAGTGATAATTATTAAAGAGGACCTATTATGCCTTTTTACATAGTCTTGATGTTGTTTTTGGGCTCTACTAGAACAGGTTTTCCTGCTTGAATGTTGATTATTTTCCTCATATTCTCCATTGTTGCAGCTCCTCTCTTCCCAGTCTGTCAGTAACGCTCTGTTTACTTCCTGTCTCTATGAAGCCCCTCCTTCTGAAAAGCATAATGTGCTCTGATTGATCGGCTGGAGCAGTGTGTTGTGATTGGTGTTTGGGAAATGTCCCGCCCCTTACGATAACCACCAGCTTCAACACACTACTAACTAACTCAACCAGGCCCAGCCCCTTTATTCTGCGTATGAATTATTTCAATGAGGAATATCATGATGTGTTCGTTCCTGACAGAAAACTCAAGACAATGGAGGCCTTTCAAGGAGTTCAGAAACTGTGTGCACTGATTTAGAGAATAACCACCTTTGGACTGACCTTTTTTTTATGCTCAAACATCAACATTACACACTAAAGAAAGTTGAACATGTAAAAAAGCTTAATAGGTCTTCTTTAAAGCCAACAGGCTTGATCCTGACTGGAACATATTTTCAAAATGCTGCCATTCTTTTTAATAGAAAGGAACAATTCCATCATCACATAACAAAACACAATCCCATAATTCCACTTTCCGTCTGAACACAAGTCTTATTTAAAACGAAATGACGGTGGCGTGGATTATATAGACAGCATAAGGGACGCTCTGGCTGCCTAAGGCCTATATCTATGTGACTGCTCTCAAGTTTGAATTTACAGCTGGTGGCGTTTGGAAACTAATGAAATTGTCTGTCTGCTTTGGAGAGGGATGCAGCGTCTGTGCCCAGCTGGAACGAAATTACCCAGCGAAGGGCAAATGCCATTTAATTTGCAAACGAGAAGATAAGAGTATTTATCAAGATCGTCTTTTTTTTGTGTCAATGCGAGAACATTTGTTTTTTTTTTTTTGTGCCACAGTGAAAAACACAGATGGAGGTTTTGAAATGGCCAGTGAACAGAAGGCTTGCTGTTGACATTTAAGCCCATCTTGAAACCTTGAAAAAAGTCTGTGTGTACAGTAACTTTGTTTGAAGAACAAGCTGACTTTTCCTGAAAATGTTCACCACCACCATAACTTTCAAACAAGCATGTCAAAATGTGTCGCATCAGGTTGGACGTCAGTTAAACTAAATGGTTTTGGCTCTCGAAACAAATGCAATATGGCAAAAGTTTATGTGCGAGTTAAAGGGGTCATGAACTGCGTTGTTTTATTGTTTTATAATGTTTCATGGGGTGCACTAATAATGTTACTATGCTTTTTACAAAAAGTGCTGCATTACATTTAGATCTATGGCATTATATTTAGATCGTGGCATGAAAGGTTGCAGTGATAACCATTGTAGTCGATCACAGACATGTTGTTGAGAGCATGAAAGCAGTGATCTCGTCATTTCAACTCAATTTCTGCTCACTAATGAATGCTTTCATCATGACTAACAGTGCAAACACAATGTAACTAAGAGATTCATAGAATAAAACAGGAGTTTTGGCATGAGTCCAGAACTCAGTCACTGATAAACTGCCCCTGTTTGATTGACAGCTCCAGTGATTGTAAAGAGAGCGTTCTTTGATCGCTTTCTATATATAATTGATTTACTGACACATAGACAAAGAACATCTGACTGTACATGAATCATTGTGATCATCTTTTCTTCTCTATTGTGACGTATATCCAAGTGAAACGCTTCTGGAACAAGAACAAATGTAGGGTCGGGCTTGATTTTGTCCGTGGGAAATTGATTGAATGGTTGTGGTTTGCTATTGGTGGATCTCAACTGAGTGACAGGTCGCCAAGCCCTCAGAGAAGAGAAGAACAGCTCTTCTTTTGTGTTCTACAGAAGAAAGGCATAAGGATTAGAATGCCACAAGACTTTGAACTTCGTTTAACAGAATCATGTGAAATTAAATTAAATGAATCAAAATTTGTCACCAGAACTAGCTCAAACTGTTAGACATCCTTTGAAATCGGCATGTTTTATGCATAATACAAATGTGCTGGTTCTGTGCATTTAGTGAATCTCAGGATGAGCACTCGAGATATGAATTTGACTGCATTAAAGCATTACATTTCTTTTCTTTCCCCTCTCCTTTCTTTCTCTTGGATTAAATACATCAAAGACCTCCTGCTTCTTCACGAGAGAGCTCACTGTCTCTTACTCACATCCATGTGTTGTACATGATAAGAGCTCTTTTAGAGACAGCAACTACTTTTTTTCCTCACAATACGATTACTGTCACAACTAACTGTTAGACAGAGAGAGATACACTTCCAGTTCTGGTGGCCTGGAGAGTTTGTTTTGTTGTTGTTCTATTTCACACATTACGCCCGTTTCCTCCAAACACAATTACTCTGTTTAATTAGCTCCATATTCCTCTGACTCTGCACATCTTTTTACTGCTAATGTTGACTTGCAACACTCTTTGAAATCTTTCTCTCAAGCACCACCAAAACGAGCTGCTGTTACAAATGTAACTTATGCTAATGTGAATCCAATTAGTCATTGTGCAGGAGTTCTTCTTTTGGAACCGCTCGTTACACTGTCACATATGCAGGCATTTCAACAATACAAGTCAAATTTCTGAAACATTAGGCACCCGCTGAGATTACAAATCACACTAAAGAAGCACTATAATATTACCATGGATTATTAAATGGATTATATATGAGTGCCATACACACAAAAACATGACAGGTCACACTTGACATAGGCAGAAGTACCGATCTAGTGTTTACAAAGCGAACGTGCAAAGACTAAGTCAAACGGCCTTTACAAAAAAAAAAAGGTAAAACAATGATGTTGGACGATTTTGAAGTTTTTTTGCCCTACGTCACGCGTGACCTTCCCAACGTGATTACGCAATGCGTGGAGCATCACAGAGCAGTGCAAGACGAGCATTTGTGGTTAAAAATATAGTTTTATTTTTTTTTTAGAAAATGGCCGATGGTTTCTCTAGATAAGACCCTTATTCCTCATCTGGGATCGTGTAGAGCCCTTTGAAGCTGCACTGAAACTGACATTTGGATCTTCAACCCCAGTGAAGTCCACTATATGGAGAAAAATCATCTCAGGTTACGCATGTAACCATGCTTCCCTGAGAACAGGGAACGAGACGCTGCGTCTAAAGCGCTAGGGGAACGCCTCCGTGGGAACCGGTGTCTGAACAGCCCATGACATCATAACAATGCGACCCGCGTGTATATAAGGGGCGCCCAAGTAACATGCCATCTGCTTATTGTCTGAAGGGACTGTAAGCTGATGGGCCCCGAGGCATGGCTAAGAGATGCAGCATCTCGTTCCCTGTTCTCAGGGAACCATGGTTACATGCGTAACCTGAGACGTTCCCTTTCGAAAAGGTATTCGCGCTGCATCCAAACCGCTAGGGGAACAATATACCAACGCCGCCATGCTGAAGGGACTGCATGCCATGCATGGCGGAGACAACTGTCAGAATCCGGCAAATTCAAATGAAATGCCAGACCCACTCACCCTATGGGTCACAACTGAGCTGTCAGTGACAGTGCTCCCAGCAGTCAAAGCCTCAGCTATAAGCCTCAAAGTGGTCTCCATATCTCGCACAAAGGCCTGGAACCAACCACTTCAAAGGAAAGGCCAGTCACTTCTCAGGGGAACGCATTCAACCCCGAATGCCACCAGGGAGGCTGCCCTGGCTTCTAGCTAAACTAGTAAGCTAGTCTCCCAACAACTGTTTCCTCAAAAACAGAGTCTCTAGACACAGTCTCACAAAGAGACATCCAGAAAGAGGGACTGCAGAAAGGGCAGTAGACCAACTCAGACCAGATCTTAGAGACGGGCATCCTGGAGAACAGGACTCAGCGAAGTGCTATCAACCCTTGCAAGTGAGGGGAGTTACTTTGCTCGATCCTAGGATCTACAAAGCACCCATGTTAGGGCACTAAGGAGGCCATGCACCCTTCGAGGGAAGCCTTCAACCACTGACCAGACTAGGAAGCTAAGTACTCAAGCCCACTCTCAGAGTGAAGAGAGTACCAGCTCGACCAGGCTATAAACTAGAAACAAAGGTGAAAAAGGTTAGCCAAGCCAGCAACACGCAGGAGCTACGGTCCACCTAATAACAAGACCCTGCTGACCAATACCCAACTGCTGGGAACTCGCATCAGGGAGGCCTACTGTGGCCAACCACCTGGTATCAAGTCTAGACTGGCAGAGAAGTAACCATACTGTGGGAAATTCACCTCAAAACACATCTCAATGGCGAACGTTCACTGGCTGACTGTGGCCATCGCTAGCTCCCATACACCTACTCATTAGTGGCTGGCTCTCAGAGAGGCCTGACAAGGCCTGCTGCGCGAAAACTAGCTGCTACGGCCAGCAACCTGATAGCAAATAGCTAGCTAGCTGTCCAAAACCTACAACCTTGGGCTCGCCCACAGGGAGGCCTGCTGTCTTCCAGAGCGGCCTGCTAAGGCAACAAACTGAAAACAAAAGCAACAGCTGGATGCCAGATGCCCACACTGCTGGGGACTCATCCTCAGAGAGGCCTGCTAAGGCCTTCAATCTGAAGCAAGTCCACTACTGCCGGGGACTAGCTTACAGGGCAGCCCATCAAGACCAGCTACCTGGTAGCCAGTTTTAAGTGGCTAAACCATTCTAAAAAAATATCCACACAAAAGGAAGCTCGCTCACAGAGAGGCCTCCTAATGCCTACTTATTTAAAAGCAAATCATTGCTAGCTGAGCTTTCACATACCAAAGTGCTGGGGACTCGCTCACAGGGAGGCCTGTTAAGGCCAGCTACCCGGAGCGTGTCTTGTTGCTACAACGTCCACACTAATGGGGCTGACCACAAAGAAGCCTGCTAAGGCTTACTATCTGACGGCATAAGAAATAGCTACCAGAAAACCCATTTACTGGGGCTGCTAACAGGGAGGCCTGTTAAGGCCAGCTACCTGACAGCACATGTGGTGGCTGCTAGGGGCCCAGCATGGTGGAACTCACTGTGAGAGGAGGCCTGTTAGGGCCTACTACCCTATAGCGAGTCTAGTAGCACAGATAGTTTACTATTCAAACAGCGTCTAGGACCTACCACATCGCCAACGTGCGGTGTACTCGGTCAAAGCACTTTTTACCCTTTAAGCAAGGGGAGTACAAACATACGCCAGCATGCCCTGGAGGAGGCCCACCTGGGCCTACTACTCCAGATGAACACGGGCGTCAGCTCATGGCAATGCTGAACTACCCTGTAAAAAAAAAAAAAAAATCTGTAATTTTAAAGATTTTTACTGTTTCATTGTACAGATTTTTTCTGTATTTTGAATATTCTGTAAAATTACAGAAATAGAATGTAAATTCGAATCCGTCCAAATCCTTGAGTCGTTAAACCAATGACTGTGTGTGTCATAATGTTTTAAACGGTGCAGGCCGTTAATAATTTAAAATGTTTATGATGTTTAAAATTAGGTCTCAGTTGACGGTAAGGTGTAGTTTTGTTATTTACTTGACATTATCAAAGTCCTAACATTAGTCCCTTATTTTGTTTCAAGTCTTTCTGTTGCATTTTGTTTCCACTGTAAATTAGGCCTAACGTTACTGCCATTTTTCCATCTGAGGAAAAAATTTACTCAGCCAACGACTAGTAGCATGGATTTATAATTTTTTATATAAACTTTTAGGATATACTTGAATCTACATGAATATATATATATATATATATATATATATATATATATATATATATATATATATATATATATATATATATATATAGTACCGGTCAATGGTTTGGAAACATTACTTCTAGTATTTTAACGTTTTTAAAAAAGAAGTCCCTATGCTTATCAAGCCTGCATTTATTTGATTAAAAACATTTTAAATAATGGTTTTCTATTTGAATATACTTTAAAATATAATTTATTTCTGTGATGCATTTGTAAATTAATGTGTCCCATGTACTCATGTTTCTCTCTCCCTCTCTCTCTGCAGATAAGTTGTGAGTTTCTGATATTAAAGGCATGGTGAAAAGGTGAGAGTTTTTCCTCTAATTCCCTCTACAAACATGTCGTGCCCTTTTCCACTATTCTGATATTTTCACTGTTAATTTATCAAAAGAGTTTTATTTCATTCATCATTGAGTCTGTTTCATTACTCATGTTCTTTGTTGTTTGTTTGACAGATGCCTTTTCAAGATAAAGCTGAAAGCTGAAAAGAGCACTTCAAGAAAGCAGATGACGGTCAGTCCACAGCATGTGTGTCAAACTCCACTCCTGGAGGGCCACTGTCCTGCAAAGTGCTCCAGCCCGCTGCAGAACACCTGCCTGGAAGTTTCTAGCAATCCTGAAGACATTGATTAGCTGGTTCAGGTGTGTTTAATTAGTTCCTGGAGGGCCACTCTCCTGCAGAGTTTAGCTCCATCCCTGAGTTTGACAGCCTTGTTCAAAAGGTTCTTTCACTTTGAACTGAAACTGCAGACTATGAATAGAAGGCATACATGGAGAACATTTTTCAGAAGGAGTCCAATCTCCCTCCATTCACTTACACAGAAATTTTCCTCAGTGTCACACGGACTTTGAGAAAACTCACTCTTTCCTGCTTTGTTTAATTGTTTGTTTTTAATGAACCCTTGTAATTCATCTGTCAACCAGTGGTCAGGTTTTTCAAGGCAGACTGTTTAATTATTATTCAACTGTAACTTTTTTTTCATTTGTAACAAATTGTTGAATTGTTATATTAAGTATACTGCTGAAATTGAAACCATTACTAGTTTTAAAACTATTTTTGGCTTTTTATAAAATAAAAACTGATAATAAACATTCTTTTGCACTTAAGAGACTGGTTATTTGTATATAGCAGCATTCAACCTTATTTATTGTTAATTTTATTGTTTTTACACAAGTAAATGTCCATCATTAAACATTAAAAAGCTAAAGAAAATACAGAAGATTTTATGTAAAATTACGGTTATAAACTGTATTTTATTACCAGAAAATTACTATATTTTTACGAGACATTTATTTTCGGTTATTTTACGGTGTATTTCTGGCGACCCAGTTGCCGGAAAATTACCGTTTTATTATTACAGTGTATAAGGGAGCGTACTAAATGACCAGCCCACAGTGAAGGTCAAATACCGCTCGACCTGAGCCACAATGGTGCAGGGCAGATAACAGAGCTATAAGCGAAGCACTCAGAAAACACCTTGTTTACAAGGGAGTACTATCCGCCTAACCCTGAGAAACTACAGGGTGGAGGCCAACCAAAAAGACTCCATCATGACAGAAATAATATCTGAACTCAGCCCCAGGGGAATAGGGGCTTTTCATAGAAAAACCACCTACACTCGACCCAATGCTACTCGCTTGAATGCTACTTCAGCAGGCTTAAGAGGAGCCTAGCAAGGGCATTCCAGAGATCAACTTCCAAAATGCAGGCCGCAGCAAGCATTACTAATCACAATAGAAAAGGGAACCATCTATTCTGCCTCTACACCAATCTGCACCATGCAGAAGGGGGCGGACCTTGGCCAAACGACTCTCAAATGAGAGGAAGCCAGCACTAGGGATACAAAAGGGAACCTACACTCACTAATGAGGGGTCAGATGTGGGAATGTAAAACAGACCACCTTCACTATCCCTAGTACTATCCTAGGCGAGCTGTGAGGGCACATAGATCTACCTGGCGCTCCTCAGAGCAGCGGCCTCTAAAGAGCAACTCTCAGCTGAGAGGAGGCAAAATCACTCAAAATAACACCGCTAAGGTGGCTAAAAGGCCTTAGCTATCCTAAATTAATCTCAGGATGAGTGACGCTTACCAGGCCTGTGGGCCAACAGTAGACATTGAATCTATCTGAAGTCAAAGTGCTCGTCTCTTTGCAAAAGCAGCCCTCCAAACCTATAGGAGAGGAGACAAACTACTCTACCCTGAGGTGGCTATCAAGGCGGCCTGAAGAGGGCCAGCCTGCAACAGAGCAGCGGCCTTAAAATCACTCTCAAATGGGAGGAGGCCAGCTTACTCACCAATAAAGAGAAATACATTAGTATTTCAAATAGATACAAGACCTGGTAACCGTTCCACCTGCGGCCACAGGGTGCCGACCTCCACCATAGAAACACTGTGTCCTTCACCCATACAAGGCTGAAAGGATCTTCTCACTGTCAAAGCCAAAGGCAGACCAACAGCCTGATGTAAGAAGTGCCTGGGGTTGAAGAACGGAGCCTTCTGGTCCCGTCCACGGCCCTCAGGTCAAGACGGGCACGGCCCAACCGGTCTGGTTGTAGACTCTTGAATGTCGCTGGTCTAAGTCACTCAGCAGTTTAGCCTGGTACGTCTGCCACACAGCCATCGTGTGCAGAGCAGCACCAGCTTGACCCGCTGCTGCGTATGCCCTGCCATCTAAGTGAGATAAGAGTCTGAGCTTTCAGTGTCAATTATAATAATCATCCGGAAGCATCAACACATACCCATATTCCTTCCACAAACCCTTTTTTTTAGGAATTGGGTTCTCCCATACCGCCTCAACCTCAATATGCAGGTCAGGAAGGAATGGAAAGCTCACTTGAGCTGTAGGATTATGGCCAGACAGAAACCAATCGTCATTCCTTGTGAATGCACGTAGTCTGTAGTCTGCCGGCAGCACATTCCATAATCTCTAACAGCTCAGCATACGTGGGACAGGGTGGCTGAGAGGATTCAGTGAACTCACCCTCTCCTCCTCAGCCATCTCCTGCTCGGCTGGAAGTGCACTCGCAGCTGGACCTGAGGATGCAGAAGACAATGCATCCTCTCCCAGCAGCTCACTCTCGCGAGCCACCGAACAGCGTGAGCGGTCACGCCCTCTCAAACAGTCCGGTAAGCTCCATCTGCGAGCCCCGTGATCCGAGTCTCCGCCCTGCCTCAGCACGAGCGGGACCGAACCACCAAGCCCAGATGCTGAACTCTCCTCCCTCAAGAAAAGACCCAGACGAGAACGGGGCGTTCTTAAATGAACACGCTCACAGTTTGCATTGCATAGTTTGCTCGATAACTTACCATGTGTGCTCTTCCCCAGACAGAGAACGCACAGCTGGTGTGTGTGATCTAGTGTCAGATAGCGACGACATGGATCCACACACTTAATAATCCTCTCTGTGCATTTCATTTAGCCAGATAGTGCTTCACACAAGACGATTAGAGGATGACGTGTTACTTGGGCGCCCCTTATATACACGTGGGTCGCATTGTTATGATGTCAGCTGTCGCCGTTCATTATGATATTGTCGAGATTGGATATAGGTGCGTTCCATTCGACCGTAAGTGGACTGCGAAGTGGACTTCACAGGGTATTTCGCCATCTTAAGTGAGATTCCAATCCGAAGGGTGCGAACATGTTCAGTTCGAAGGGCACTGCGAACGGTATTGGGAATAAGGGAACATGGATACATCACTTCACAGGAAGTAGAGAGGTAAAATCATTGCGCACCGTCACCAGTCAGAACTATGATGGAGCAGAGCCGTTTTTAAAATTTAAATTTCCGTTTCCGTTTTGAGTATTCATACATTTTGTTGTTATTATTATACGAACGAATGTATTAATGGTTATGGCGATGAGTGTTACATTTGTTTCAAGTGTTGAAAAGCAGCTGAGGCTCTGTCATTTATTTAAATTTTACTTTATTTACCTCAGGAGTGTTCACTATGCGGCTGCGCACGAGATGAGACCCAAACCATGGATTAAGAATACATACAGTTAACCGAATGAGAACTTGAAAGTTTTGCGAGCGAACTCATACGCATCGGCATATAATTTTTTCTCTCATGTCATGTCTCATGTTTTTTTTTTTTTTTTCCATTACCATGTTCATTTAGGGTCTCCATAGTTAGGGGTTGGTGAAGTAGAGGGCTTTACGAAACTTGGACAAGTAATGTCCCAATGAGGTGGCATCCATTTATGATTTTAATAAACATAATCATATACACTGCATATGTTGTTGTTATTATTATGTACTGTTTTGTAATGTACTACAATACACTGAGGTGCAAAGAGAATCTGCCACTATTTGCACTAACAAATATGCTATTTTTCAGTGCAAATACCCACTGCTTTAAAAAAAGCAGTAAAAAAACGGTAAGGACTTTGCATCATCGTTTCAAAACACCACTGATATGTTGATTTTGTGGTATTTGGTTAACTGTGTGAACCAGGCTATACAATGAATAAGGACACATTTCTCTTTTTTTTTTTTTTGGTCACTCTGGCCTGTCATCTGTGTGATCTGTACACCACTGCTTTAACAGCGATTAATGTGTTTAGGGTCACAACGGTCCAGGGTTCAATCATGGTCTTGTTGAAATACATGTATAAGGCCAAAGGAGAGCTTCAGACTCTGGTTTCTGACTCGGCTTGACTTGTTAAAGCTGGTCAGGAGTGCAGAAGCATACAAGATTAATGTAGTGGGTGGTTTTTCCATGCAGACTAATCAATAATTTATATGGCTGTATATTAAGTGCTTTTCAATAGGCAGTGAAGTATGGATTCCTAGATCAAGGACATCTCTGATTTATAAAGTTTTAAATAAGCATAAAACTCCTGAATAAATCATTGCCTACTAAAGTTTGAACAGTGCTTGTTAATTTGGACAGTTGCATGTCAGAGCTCCAATTATTATTGTTTGCTCAACTTTCTGAAGTTCCATGTTTTATTAAACCGTCTGTTTGTGGAAACCGTGATACATTGTTTTGTAATATTATAAATGTCTTTACTAATTTCAGGTGTTCTTGTTATAGTTTAATTAGTGATTTATGTAATATTAATTAACTAATATTAGAGTTTGGATTGGGGTTCGTTGCATGCAATTTTGCATAATTTATAGTTATTCTAAAATAGTTACACGTAACGCGTAACAAGGACACTGTAAAATAAAGTGCTAACCAAAATCTTTCTTAGCCACAGTTAAATATTTCTTGAGCAGCAAACCATCATATCAGAATTATTTCTGAAGGATCATGTGACACTGAAGACTGGAGTAATGATGCTGAAAATTCAGGAATAAATTACACTTTACTATATATTCACATAGAAAACAGCTGTAATAATATTTCACAATTTTACTGTTTTTACTCTATTAATAGATACAGCCTTGGTGAACAGAAGAGACTTCTTTCAAAAAAATACTTAATTCAGAACTTTTATATTTTATGTTACTATTACTTTCCAACAAGAATAACTATTTGTTATTACATTTTTCTTAAGTACAGTACTGAGCACCAAAAGATCCAAAAGGTAGCCTATTCTTGGTAAAACTTAGTCTGGTGATATATTGAGTCGTATTCTATAAAGATTCTAAGGAAAGAGGATTTAAGATGAACGCAGCAAGTGGACGGGCTTATTATTAAAATGTCTCTAGCACATAGCATGGCCTCAAGCATCCCATTCATTGAAAAATGATAACTGAAATTTCTTATCGCAGCAGAATAAACGTTGACTCATTTGTTAAACGCATGATGAAAGATGTAACATTGCAGAGCCCCTATTATGCCTTTTCCCTCTGCTTTGGAGATTTTCTTACACTTCTTCCGTTTTAAATCTAGATCCTTTAAGGCAAAAGGCAGTATGGGTAAAACATGATTTACTGTCATTATGAAAGGAATCACAATGTGAAATGGATGAGGCTGTGCTCTTGCTCTGGGTGAGATTGTAAATGGATGACCCGTGAGCTCTTGACAGCACCGGTTTACTCTGTTTATGATGGTGAACTGCTCGAGCCATGAAAGCATTAACAAGGTGCTTGTACAGTGTCTGAGAAAGTGAATGCATGATATGAAACACTTTCGGAGAATGGGTTTACAGCGGGACATGTGTGTGCATCAACACCCTTGCTGATCCAGAAACTGCATTAGATTTGTTGGATCTGGGCTTAGGGGTCTTGAACATTTTTATCAACTCATCAAAATCACGGTCACCGGGTCTTACGTTTGGGCAGTAAACAATCATGGACATTCAGCATCATGACTTTCAGACGCCGGATGTCTGATTGGGCCGCTGTGCTTTCAGTCGGTAGAGGAGAACCATCTTTCCCTTTTCAACTTCCTGGCTGAAAGGCTGTTTTTTAAAAGTTTGCCGTGTGATTGCCCCCATCCATCTTGCCTTCTATCCAGACAGATGCCTCAGCTCAGAGAAGAGAAAGATGCAGTTTTTTGCATTAGACGTTATTTATATATATATATATATATATATATATAGGCCATTGCATTATGACCACCCCCAGCCTAGAGCAATGACTGTGCCTGGCAACTGAACAGTGGCGCAGGTGCAGTTCACAGAGCACCCACAAGTGCACCCATTAATGACAACTTTGTTCCCTGCCAGTGATGGCCATTACCAATAGGATAATGTGCCATGCCACACTGCCAGAATCATCAAGGAGTGGTTCAAGGAACATGATGGTGACTTTCTGGTAATACCTTAGCCGGACATGAACCCATTCAAACATTTGTGGTGCAACTTGGAAAATCGGGTTTGTGCTACATCACCACCACCCCACAACGTACGGGAACTGGAGGACCTGCTGTTGAGATTATGGTATCAGATACCCCAGGAGACCTATCGCCACCTCGTCGAATCAATGCCTTGTGTATATATATATATATACAGTACTGTGTAAAAGTCTTAGGCCACCACCGGCTTTGTTGTTTTAGCAATGTGTTAATGACCATCCATATTTATTTTTTGGTCTTAATTACGTAAAAAAAAATCAGCAAAAATGTATTGCTATTGCTCAAATGTAAAGGGAGGTCTAAATACTAAATACTTGCCACTTTTACCTATGTAATGATGGGTCGACAGAGTGAGGATCCATTTGCAGCTTTTATTTAAAAGCAAACACAACAGGGCAAGGATAATGCAGGTCAGGGCAGGCGGCAAACATACACAATCCAGAAACAGGCAAAGGTCAGGGCAGGCAGCAGAGAATCAAGCACAGGGAACAGTCCAGTCGAAACCAAGAATAAACAATCCACAATAACGCTCAGAAATGATCACTGGGGCAGATCAAGACTTCGCAAAGTGTATGTGTGCGAATGCTGCTTATAAAGTGTGTGAGTGTGATGTGGTGCAGGTGTGTGTGCAATCAGCCTATAGAAGTCTTTTCTTTTTTCTTTTTTTTTAAATTATTATTATTATTATTATTATTTTATACTGCATACAAATTTCCTGTATTTTCTGGTTATATTTTAATAAAGAGACTGATAAATAATTATGTATGATTATTATACCATTGCTAAAACAATGTGTGTGTGTGTGTGTGTGTGTGAAGAGTTTGGTTCCAAAACGCTATGAATCAATTTTGATTAATTTGAGTAAAAATGTGTTTTCTTTACCAAGAAAGTGGCAAGATGAAAACCTCTATTTTCTGTTTCAAACTTTCACATGGCATCTTTAGGTTATAATAACATTAAAAATTCAAATCCAGTTGTAGATTTTCAAAGATTTATTATAAAAACTTCCCCAAAATGCAATAAATCCATGACACGTTTTTTTTGTTTTTCTTAATCCATTGAATCAATATAAAAGTTATCTTTCATATTGAAACTGTTGATCCACATATATATCACAGCCTCTGAACTTGGTCAATACTAAACTTATATACAGGCACTGGACTAAAACACATTCACTCATCACTCCCAAAATGCACGGGTCATCTTGTTAATGCTATAAATGAATTATGTCTCCGTTTGTCATTATCGATTAAAGATGGTTTTGTTTTGTTTTTTTTATTTATTTTTTATTTTTTTATCAGATGTTTAGAGTCAAAACTAGCAAAGCCAGATTCAAGAATTATTCATTCTTGGTCAAACTGTTTAAAAACTGTTCATGATTCAGTTTTGGGGACCGTGGAACACGCAACAGCTGGCATTTTTCCTCCTCCCGAGTGCCTCATCTTCTTAATCTCCTCACGTAAATGATTAGATTTCGATGGCTTATGTTTCTTACCCACTGCAGAAACCACCACATGTTTGTCAATGCCATCAAAATGATTCAATTTTCTGTTTTTGTCACAAAGTACAAAGTAGATAAAGAAAACTAGGATGCTGGGTGTATTCAGAGCACTGCCATTACTGTTTACAATGCGTGGAATGGTGCACTGTGATTGGTTGAGCGGATATATCGCATTCTGTAGAGAAGGGAGACTGACGTTTATCACGGTTTGGAAAAATAAGGAGAAAACATGACAGAATAACACGCCGGATATCGCATTTTGAGTAAAATTAAAAATTGACTTTTCAATACCGACCAGATGCAATACTGAATTAGGCCAAAACTATTTTTTTTTTATTTATTTTTTTTATGGTGTTTATCGTGTTTTGGAACCAAACTATATATATATATATATATATATATATATATATATATATATATATATATATATATATATATTAGTCTTAAAGGGTTAGTTCATCCAAACTTTAGCCGGCAATACTTCCTCCAACCACTAGAGGTCACACTCCTGCCATGACCAGAGGTATTGCTCCCGGTCACAAGGGGGGTAACTCCTCCCAGTTGCCTGTGTATCCCGTTGCATTCCATGAGTCTGTTGCGAGCCATTGTGCTTGTTTTGTTTTCCATTTTTGTGACTGTTGGAAGTTTCGCTTCTTGTTTATTTGCTTTCTACTTAATTTTCTGGATATTCTAAAAGTAAAAGCTACTTGGAGTCTATACATCTCGTCTCCTTGAGATTTTGTTATTCCTTTGCACTTGTGTCTCAAAATCATCAACCCTGAGTTAGCTCACTCAGGAAGAATGGGGAATGGGGTCCTAATCCCGGTAAAGACAACATTCAAATCTTAGTCTATAGTCTGGCAGTTCCTGCAAGACTGAACCTAAAATGGACCCACCAGAGAGTCAAGGCCCTTCATAAAATGTGGAGAGAATATTATTCAAACTTACCAATCAAGCTACCGCTATTCAACATCATGAACGGATATGAAGAGATTTTTCAGCATTTGAACTCTCTAGCTTTACCTCAAAATTCTCTGTCCCAGGAGGATCATCTTCCATCCATCTTTCCTCAACCTAACCCAATTCCAGCGGTTCCTCTTCTTGAGCCCAGGCTTCCACCTCTTGAAAGAAACTATGGAAATACCAGGGGCTGTCAAGACCTATGCTCTCCTAATGCATTCTAGCCTTCCAACTTCAACTCAGTAGTTTTCCTTTAGAGAGCAGTCATGTGGCTTATATCATCACCTTGTTCAAGGGAAGAGCTTTGGAATGGGCTATGGCTCCTTTGGAACATTGGTCACTATTCACTTCTGAGCAATTCCTAGCAGAGATGAGGACAGTCTTCCATCATCCAGGAGAAGTAGAAACTGACCAATGATTACTTTAACTCACTTAAGGAACGCACAGTGTAGCAGAAATGGAGCTCTGTACCCTGGCAGCGGAGAGGGCCAGGAACCAAATTATGGATAGGAGGTTCGAGAAACAACAAGACAGAGTCACAGCCCAAAGCTACATCAGTCCAGTTAAACCAGCTTATCACAATCTGAACGGGACAAACATATGCAGGAGTGGCAATGTCTGTACTGTGGTGAACTGGGGCATTTTTGAACTCATTGCCCTGAGCTTGTGGGAGATTTCTCGTCTAGAGAGAGGGGGGCTGAGACGAGCGAAATAACTGACCCCCGATCTTCAGCTGCATTTTCGATGGTTATGCATTTCTCCTGGGGCAATGGTTGGCACTGCTGGCAATTTTATGGACAGTACTCTGGCCAAGAGCTGGAAGATACCACTCATAACTCATAACCAGGATAAGTTCACTAAAACATCCTTAGACAACAGACCTCTGGTGTCTGGCCAGGTAACACACTATACCATTCCCATTTCAGTTGAAATATACTTTCATCAAGAATCACTGTTTTTTCCTATTATTGACACACCAAGTTCCCAGTCATCCTTGGTTACCCTTGGCTTGTTTCTCACAATTCTCACATTGACTGGCCAACTAGCCGTTTCCCCAGATGGAGATATGCATGTCCAACAGCTGGAAGTCTTTTTGGGGCCTAAACAACAACTCTGGATCCAGCATGAGTCAAATACACCAAGAAATGAGGTACTAGCCATTCCTCAAGTCAAACTAACAACTCCTGCTCTGGTTGTTCCTTCTCCTGACCTATCTCAAGTTCCCCAGGAATATGTCGATCTCCAGGATGTGTTTAGTAAGTCCTGTGTCGATACTCTTCCTCCTCACTGACCCTATGATTGCACCATTGAATTGCTGCCAGGAACTTGCCCTTCAAGAGGTAGACTCTTCTAGTTGTCAGCTCCGGTGAGCCAGCAGGGGCTGGCTTCTTTTTTTGTGGCTAAGAAGGACAAAGGTCTTTGCCCATTCATTGACTATTGTGGCCTAAATAACATCACAGTGAAGAGTCGATATCCACTGCCACTTATGACCACAGCCTTCGAACTTCTCCAGGGCGCTACCATCTTCACTAAGTTGGACCCCCGTAACGCGTACCACCTGTTGAGAATCCGGGAGGGGGACTCATTTCAACACCCCTACCAGGCATTACGATTATCAGGTGATGCGTTCGGGCTAGCAAAGGCCACGGCTGTCTTCCAAGCCCTTATCAACGATGTCCTGAAAGAGATGCTGAACCAATGTGTGTCTGCATATCTCGATGATATCTTAATACTTTCCCAGAGTTACGAAGACCACATTCAACATGTCCGGCAGGTTCTCTCTCATCTGCTCTTGAACAAACTAGAGAAAAGTGAGTTCCACATCACTACAGTCTCTTTCTTGGGTTTCATACTTTCATATGGTAGTGTACAGATGAATCCCAGCAAGGTTCATGCAGTCCTGGAGTGTCCCTACCCTGATTCATTGAAAGAAGTTCAACACTTCCTGGGTTTTGTCAACTTTTAAAGGAGATTTATTCGAGGCTTCGATTCCATTGCGGAACCTCTCACAGCTCTCACTAGGAGGTCTGCCACACTCTTCTAGTGGACAGAGAAGGCTAACCAGGCATTCGAACGACTCAAACAGCTATTTACTTCAACACCCATATTGAGCTTACCAGATCCTGAGTTACCGTTCATTATCGAGGTGGACACATCAGATGTGGGTGTGGAAGCTGTTCTGTCCCAGAGAGCGACTAGGGTCAATAAACTCCATCCTTGTGCCTTCTTTTTTATGTCGGCTAACAGCAGCAGAGGACTAGGATATTGGGAATCAATAGTTGCTGGCCTTTAAGCTGGCATTGGAGGAATGGAGGCACTGGCTGGAGGGGGTTAAAGTTCATAAACTTCAAAAAGTTCATAAAGAGATCAGAAAACTAATCCATATGAATTGAGCAGTTTATTCCAAATTTTCGGAAGACACTCAATCGCTTTTTATGATGAAAAGATTTTATTTAGGCTTTAACTCACATGTAAACATTGATCAGCGAACATAAGCATAAGCTCGACCGAAACTGAATAATGCACAAGAACAAACCTCGTGTGGAAGCTCAAACATGCTGTGTAACCAATGAGGTTCATTCGTGGAAGAGGTTATTTCTTGTGCGTTATTCAGGGTCGGTTCGTCATTCAGTAAAAAAACTAAAAAGCCAGTAAAAGCCTAAAATTCAATCTGTTCATCATAAAAAGCGATCAAGTCGCTTCAGAACATTTGGACTAAACTGCTCGATTCATATGAATTAGTTTTCCAATCTCTGTATGATGTTTTTGAAGCATCAAAGTGGTAGTTACAAAGGTAGTCAATGGAGGGACAGACATCTTTCAGATTTCATCAAAAATCTTATAAGTTTTGGTTGCATGAACTTTCAGTGCAGGGTCAGAAACACCTCAGGTTTCATTAAAAATATCTTCATTTGTGTTTTATCCAGAAGTCAAACAGGTACATGATTGGGGGAATGAAAGCTGACAGAATTTTCATTTTTGTTTGAACTATCCCTTTAAAACTTGATGAGATGAGAGTTGTGTGTATATAAAAATGTAACAGCACTAATTTAATTTCTTATTAGTGCATATAGTGTCAAACAACAGCGGTAACACATTTGGAAAGGCCGGTGTCCTTTAATGCCCATGCACCCCACTGTGTGCCGTCTGCAGCTCACTTGCCAAGAACTGAAACATAACTCAAGCCAAAGACACACTCTCATTAATTCTGCTCCACTGATGCAGAGAATATTTCATCAACACAGGTCACTCACAAACCATATATGGATAAGAGTCATATCAGTTTTTTTTTCGAATGACTGTCTCGTTTGCATGTAGAAAGTGTAATGCATTTGATAAATATTGTATGTATTATTATTATATACATATTTATGTATATTGTGGTTTGGTGGGTTTGGCATCAGGCCTCAGAGAGGCGTTTATTGTAAACCAGTCATTCTCATTTTCCAACACAATATTCAAAGGCCCCCTACTTATATAGCCTACAATATTTATACTGACAAAGTTGCTTGTTTTTAGACTTTTCTTTAATTTACAGAATCAGAGAGTACTGATATATTAGATTAATTAATATTTGTGATTGACAAATAACAAAGAACAATGTTAAGAGGGCATGAAATGAAATACGATTTCGGTTTACATCTTGATTTTGTGTTGTTTTTTTAGCATTTTAATTTAGATTAAACATTTGATTATTTTAATATATAAATAAGTTATTAAATTAGATGATAAATGATTAAATGTTCTAAATTAAGAGATTACTAAATTAAGATGCTAAATTGGACATTTTAATATATTTATAATAATGGTGACACTTTATGATAGTAAAGATACTAAATTAAGAGTTTACCAAAGATATTAAATTAGGATTAAGAGTTTGATTCTTTTAATGTGTTAATAACAATTCATTCATTTAAATATAAAAATAAAAGATCCTAAATTAATAAGAATAAGAAATTGTGAATATTTTAATATATTAATAATAATTAATTAATTTAAATATTAAATTAATAATGATACTACATTTATATTATGAGTTGGATTTTTAATAGTTTAATAATAATTTATTAATTTGAATAATAAATGAATAAAAATACTAAATTAAGTGTTTACTAAAGCTATCAATTTGGTTTAAGAGTTTGATTATTTAAATATATTTATAATAATTTATTAATTTAGATACTAAACCCTGGATGAAGAACACTAGAAATAAGTTTTGGGGAATTTTTAAAACGTTTACATTGAGAACATGATCATCAGGTTGTGCTCAGTGCTGCGGACATTAAAGTTTAATGCAGACATATACATTATGTAAAATTCAGTGTAAATGTATATTTTCTGGTTGCAATTTCTAATGAGAATAATGTAAAACACACACACACACAAAAAAGTAATCTCAGATTTCTGACCCGTGTGTGTTACAGTGGAGCAGCTGTCAGTCACTGGATTATTAATCATGGAGGGAAACTCTGAATAATACACTACAGGGCCAGATGTTTTTTTTTTTACAGGTAACAGACACTCTTTTCTGCATTTGCTTCAGCATTATGAACCAGTGTGCATGTGTTTCAAAATCATAATGACGACTTGTGATTTTAGGATGACTGCCATTATCTGAGTAAAATAAGATCTGTTTTCCCTTACACTGATTTTTCAACTAATAATTCAGAGATTCCATGTCTCAGATGGGATTTGCAGGCATGAAGCCAAGCAGTCTGGCTTGCTTTTCCGAACTATTGGTGTTCAAGTTCAGCAATCTATGGATATTTTTTATGAAGTTTTAATAACACAAGGGAATATTATGACGAGTTTGGTCATGTTTGGTTTATGCAGCCATCTTTGCTCATTGGGCATTGATTTTAGAGCCCGATGCATAAATGCCATGTGACACTGACTACATGTGAAAATGTAGCTGGAAGAAAATTATGTCATATCAACACTAATTGGCTGATGACCACAAGAACACAGTTTTTGAGCCTCGGAAAAGTATCACTGGTGAAGAATCTTCAATATATTGAAACATTACCAACATACTGTATATTATACACTACTATATTTTCAAAAGTTCTGGGTCAGTATGATTTTTTTATTTATTTATTTTTATTATTTTTATTATTTTATTCAGCAAGGATGCATTCAACTGTTTAAAAGTGACAGTAAAAAGCTTTACTATATATATATATATATATATTTTTCTGTTCTTTTGAACTCTCTATTCATCAGAGAATCCTGGAAAAAAAAAAAAAAATCACAGTTCCCACAACATTATGAAGCAGCACAATTGTTTTTTAACACTGATAATAAATCATCATATCAGAATGATTTCTGAAGGATCATGTGACACTGAAGACTGGAGTAATGATGCTGAAAATTCAGATATAAATTACACTTTACTATATATTCACATAGAAAACAGCTGTTTTACATTGTAATAATATTTCTCAATTTTTACTGTATTTTTGATCAAATAAATGCAGCCTTGATGAGCAGAAGAGACTTCTTTACAAAACGTAAACCTTACTCTTACCAATCTTACCTCGACCCAAAACATTTGATCAATGGTGTATATTTTTGAAGTTTTTCTTACATAAGATGTGGTTCATTTTATTTCATGCACAGCTACTTTTGAGTGGCTGTCAATGCAGAAAGACGCTCCTTGCCCTCATAATCGTGTAGATAAAGTCCCTTTAAGGCAAGTAATTTCACTCGGCGGCCATCTTTGTATCGTCCCTCGGGCAGCTATTTTAGTCATGCAAGTGCAGCTCCTCTCTCTTTGAATGGAGAAATTCTCCAAAGCTGCCGCTTTAACTGCTTTAATGCCACCACTTTTCTGTATGGAAAAAGCAGCTTATATTTTGTTTTTCTGCTCCCTGCAGTTTATAACAGCAGCAGAGTGGGTTATTGAGGAATTTGCATAAAAATCGGTAGAATGGCGTTTCCGTATGACGTGTTACACAGACACATATTTCCATAACACACATAACAGTGCAGATATGGGCTGCTGGGACTCTAACTCCATGTGTGATGCTTGTGTTTCTGTGGCCAAATCAGTGGGCAGCAGGTTTCAGTGTCACACATCCATAAATAGTTAAAAGGCCACTTTCATTCAGCTGGCATCCAGGGCATGTTTCAGCTTGCTCTGAGGCTTTTTTTAAATTAGCAGTAATTAATGAAAGGCAGATATGGAGGCATCTATCAAAGAAGACAAACCTTTTTTATCACCTCTCAGATGACAGAGAGCCATTGGGTCGAAACACTATTGTCAATGGACTAACTAAAATACAGATAAACACATGAAGGGAATTATCGGCCAAAAGCTGTTTAGGTGGTTAAAAAGTGCGTAACATTTGCTTAAAGGGCTCTTATTAGTTATCATGATATGCATATATATATATATATGATTTACTAACAATGGAAAAGTTTTTTTTTTTTTCTTCTTTTTTTTCTTTTGTACATATGACAACGTTATCAGAAACTATTCCTGTTCAAACGGGCTAAAAATGCTGTATTATGCATGCCAGGCCAGTAGTTGGCAGCGTCACTTTGTAAAGAAAGACTACACGATTGCGCACTTAAGGTCCTTGCACACAGAGTCCGAAATTTTTGTATGCGTTTTTTTCGTATTCGTCATCCTAAAAATTTGTCGCACACAAAAAAAAAACTTGCACACTGAGACCGATGCATATTAATTAATCCGTTGCAAAAATGCAAAACAATACAAAATGGAGACTTCAAGAAGTGAGGATGATTTTGTTATAAAAAGAGAAAAAGAAAGAGGAAATATTGGGTCCATCCAATCCTGAGATTGTATTCCACACTTTGTTTGTCATTCAGCGCTTTGTGCTGCGAGACCAAGTGGATCAACTTGTAAGACGCCATTCTGGAGTTTGGCGTTTGCTTGTACGGTGGCTCTGAATTGTCAAAACACCTCTCAGAATGCTTGCTACGGAAGCAAAAATAAAAAAAGAACCTGATCCAAATATTTTTAATGACGGACGAAAGTTTTGGAGGTAGTGTGTAAACATGATTGACACAACATGAGGTTGTTTTTATTTTTAATTAATTAATTAATTCATTAATTTCGGACTTAGTGTGCAAAGACCTTTACGCATTCTTTTACAGAGCACTTGAGTATGCCTATAGACTAAACACGTAATACGCATAAACATGCCATCACCGTTTTCAAAGATTCGTGTTTTTGCAGTTTACACGGAGACGAAAACTTACACTTCGAAACCCGTTTTCAGGCCACCAAAACACCACTGTTGTTTAAAACAAAAATGCATAAAATGTTTTGTAAAGTTCCAGTTAGTTCCCTGTCAATTAGTTAATTGTTAATTCGTTTCCATAGTTCCTAATTCCACACACCTGTTTCTCTTTGATTACATTCCCTATGTGTTTAAATAAACCGTGTGCAAACATGTACATTTTATATGAGTACATATGCAGTTATGCACTGGTAAAACATTATATGAAAATAAACTTTTAATGCACAAATAAAAGTATTAGTCCGGCTGCTGAATAAATGAAAACCTATTGAAGCGTGTTAGTTTTTCAATCCCATAAGAGTATAAAAGTGAGGTATTTGTACATTAACAGCCACATTAATGTTGCAAGAGAAAATAAAATTCCATAAATTGTAGATCCTTTATGCAATCCTTTATTTATTGTTATTATTATGTTTTTATCTTAACGTCTCTACTTTTTTTCAATATCATATATTTATTTTACAGTTGCCAGAATAAGCTTGTGAACCCATATGGAAAAAAAAAAGGTCTGCATTTCTGCATTGTTTACTCATAAAGTGTGATCTGATCTTCATTTCAATCACAAATACAGACAAACACAATCTAACTAAACTAATGACAAAAATATTGTATTTTCTTTTACTGGCCAATGTTTTAGACATTTACAAACCCTACTTTTTTTTTTTTTTTTTTGTGCTTGCAATCTGATTCACAAATCTTAATCCGCTCATTAATCTGTTTTTGGCAACTGAATAGAAGCCGGTTTATGCTGATACCTGCGATGTGCCCCTTGTGAGAAAGTGAATTTGATCTTGGAGGATTTTGATGAGAAATGCTCATTTTGAGATCGCTGACTCGTGATATTATTTTGGGGAAAATCTGAGTAGAATTTGAGATACTGTGGAGATGTCAGAGGATTGAAACATTCCCAAACCGGGAGACTTGTCTAATTGCTGTTTAAGAGAAACAATTACACAGATCTCATTTTTAATTCTTTCTTGGCAGACCAGTTTGGAAGGAGTAAAAAGATTATATATAGCATATACTACACAACTGAAATACTCAAATTAAATTTGTATGCAAAGACAACACATAGCTACACTTCTAGATCATGTTCAGATACATGAAAATAACACATTTTCATCGTAGATGTCATGGCTCTTTAATCAATAAAGTTCAGAATAATCAACGCATGTGAGCAGCCTCCACGTGTTTCCAGCAGTCATAATTGGTTATTCACTAATGGATGTTTAATATATAACTAACTTAAAAATAATTTAAGTTAGTTTGCACTTGAACTGGGCTATAGTTTTGGGAACACGTTCGTCCCAGAAAGTGATCTCAGGTGCAGTTAGCGCACAAACATTATCTATACGTCGTACATGGAATGTTTCTTCCTGAAATGTTCATCTAACATGCTTTAAATGTCACTTCTTGTTTCGGAATGTTCAGAGATTATTCAAAAGTAACGTTTCTATAATGTTTGCAAAATGGAATGTTTCCTTAACGTTTGTATAACCGAGAAAAAACGTTTTTAGAACATTAAAAAAACTGGACATAAATAACTTAATATGAACATTAGCAAAAAAATGCACGTTTTTGTTTTCATATCCAGCCATATTTGTATTTTATTTGATGAATTTTCTGTCTAAGATGTCCCCTTCTGTAACCCAGTGAAGAAGTTGACTTCCCGACACGTGTCAGGATCATGTGCCGTTGATCTGTTAGGACTGCACTTCTATTGGCAGTGTCAGCCCTCCACACCTATTTATTTCCTAATAAGTCATTTGAGTGACAATCTAATCTTGCATTCAGCTCATTTAGAGACCGTCACAGACCCTTGCATTCGCTCCCATGAGAGAGTAAAGTGCTGGCGAGCGTCTTTGATGTTCGGGGTGTAGATGGCCGATAGCCCCGTACCAACACGCCGCAGCTGCTCAGTAAGACACGTTTTTGAAGCAGGTTCAGTCATCTCAGCATTCTCTGCCTTTCTACTGCTGAACCTCCCTCGATGTTTACTGGGAGGAAAGATAAGATGGATTCAAAGCCTGTACCGGCCTCAGGTCTCTGTGTGTGTTCACAAGCACAAAAAACCATCTGCGGGAGTGTGTACACGGGAGTTCTTGCGCATGTTTCCACAAGAGTTTACTTTGTTTTCAATCAAGTGAACTTTTTTCTTCGGTGTAAATATGCTGAAAAGAATTAAATCCCTTCTGAAAAAGACGTGCACTTTAGCGTACTTTAGTATACAGAAATAATATACTTATATAAAAGAATAAACTTGTGTGCAAAATGATTGTAATGTATTCAGGTACTTGATTACATACAATTAAATGAAAATGTATTATAATTTAAATCAAATGCAATTAGCTGAGTGTTTTTATTGGCCCACTTAAGAAGGACATCAGTACATCTTTATATGTAATTTCGTCTTTGAAATATGGCTAAAGTTTCCTGCTGGATGTACTGACACGCATATATCGTAAAGTGAAATATACTTTAAACGAAACAGGTATGCAATGTGTTTAAAACATTGCAATGATGAAGTGATGAAGTAACATTGAATCTAATTTAACAGTACAGTTAAAATTATAACTTAATTATTTTAGTATGTCAACACATCATAATGAGGGTACTTTGAAGCACAAAACAAAACATATTATTGAAATATAATGATTAAAAAAGTACTTATAACATTTGACATTATTATGAAGCACACATTTTTTTAAAGTTGTGAAAGTATACTCTTAAAAGTGTACACTTAAGTGGCCTTTTATTTAATTAATGTTCATTTAATTAATATTAATTTATATATTTAAGATTTTAAGTGCACATTAAATATGTTTTCACAAGGGATAGACTTATAGTATAAATGGGTCTTTAGTACTTATTGAATTAGACTCTAACGTAAATATTTTAGTAAAAGTATGAGCTTTATGAACTTTTTAATATGTTGTTTTAATTTATTAAAGGGGTGCTTCACCTCTAGGAAAATGGGCTTTCAGTAAATCTTGGCTGCCTATGCAGCAGAAAGTGAAAATAAATAAATAAATACCCGACTAGAGAAAACAGAGATAAAAAGGCTGCTGTCTCCCCTTTTGCCAAATAGGTAGGAAAAATACCGCCTCGCTTTAATAGAACATACTTCTTAGCAAACTTTGTCACAATGGTGTTGTCTTATATTGTTCCCAAGTGCAAGAATTGATAGAGTAGATGTTTAGTGGGAGTGAGTTACTTTGGTTCACAGTGAAGGATCCAGCGCATTGAAGGCAGTGGCTAAAGGCTGCAAATTATCTTGGTGTCTCCGTTTCAAATGGGATGACAATGAACACAGACTGCACCAGTAATCACATACTTCCCTACTATATAGTAGGCGAAAAACAAAAGAAGTATGTCCGAATTCACAAAACTCAAAAGAATAGGCAAAAAGTCCCTGGATGACCTACTACTTTTGGTGAGATTTTGAAGTGTGCATATGATGGATATGATCCCAAGAGGCCACGGGTGAGGATTTATGAATGGCGGTGAAGCGACACGCCGGTAGGTCATGTGACAGTAACATGGTAGTACTTACATTCATACTACAAACATTCAAAATATATAAAACATACTATTTTTAGAGGTCGTAAAGTAATTACTTGTTCAAAATAAGTACTTACTCCAGAGAGTATCTGATTCCGGACGCGAGAGAAAGAGCTGAAAGAAACCATTCGTCAGTTAATTTGGAAGCATTAACTGGATGATGTATTGCTTTTGCTGACAAGCAAACATGAATTCCTCGGTACATGCAACACAGATACAGAGTAAACATTGTTCATTTACACATGACACTAACATAATGCAATAAACATTCATTTAACAACATAGGATGTAACATAAAACCCTAATTTACATTACTGAGAAGAAAAACATGTAAATGATAACAAACAGTCATGGCTAAAAGAGTGGTCTGTTCGGTCACCGCTTACGTGAGGCAATTCTATGGGCATATTTTTGCTTGTTGTGCATGTTTTGTGCTCTTACCTGACTTGCATAAAGGCCCATTCACACCAAGTCCAGAACTATAATGATAATGGCACAGAGAGACAATATCATTGGAATCACTTTCAAAACTATTTTTGTTTTTCCAGCTGATGAATGATAAAAAGTATTGACAGCCAATCAGAATCCATCCTGCTTTAAGAGCTTGAGCATTTAAGCGCCATACTACATAAATGCAATGCACTGTGCGCTTATAATAAACAGAATGAAATTGTGCGTTGGTGAGGACGCTATTATAGTTATAGTTATTGTTATCTTTATAGTTATTGTTCATGGTGTGAACAAGCCTTACATCCTTTAGTGATTTGTATGGATGTTGCGAGCGAGTCCATCTGATGGTTTGAGGTTCATCATGAGCTGCATGATGAAGACTAGTAAGCATTTACATTTTGCATTCATATATTTAGCTGATGCCGCTATGCAAAGTGACTTACAAATGAGCACAACCAATTAATCTAAGCGAGAAAAACAATATTTAATGCTACCGCGATGGAGTTGAGAAACAACAGTTAAAGTATATTAATTCCTTCTTTACATTCCTACCATTAGTCCATCCTGTGCACTATTTTGGACAGTGAGCCTGACAGCATTTGTTCATCCATTTTTCATCTGCAGTATTGAGTGGAGTATTGCTCCACATGAAGAATTCATGAGCAGGATCCAAATAATGACCTGCGGTGTTGCTTCGCTGGAGTCAGTCTACGTTTAAACAAACATAAAGAAGTGTTCTAAATTTCTTTGATTCAATGCATACATCAAAAGAGTAAAGACCTCATCTTCAGAAGTTACAGAAGCCAGAACCACCCATGGGATGTGTGTAGTTTTAATTTGCTCAAAGGAATATTGCCCATGCAGGCAACCCAAGTACATGTAAAAACTGACGTATACTTTGGACTCTGATGAGAGTTAGCTGACAGTGACATGTAGTTGCAAAGTTACTTGGTTCACATTTCTAAAGTGGGCTATCGAAATAAAGTAACCTGACAAAACTGTAGAATTACTCTTTTTTCATCTGCTGCCCCTCTTTCTTGTGGCATCCCCCAAGGGTCCATATTGGGCCCCATGCTGTTTTCTCTGAATATGAAAATTTAAAACAACACAATATGTCCTTCCATTGTAATGCGGATGATATACAAATCTATTTGCCCATCAAAACAAATGACAAAGTTTCAGTTCATCAACTGCCTGAGAGATTTAAAGATATGGTTTGACCAGAACTTTCTTTGTCTTAATGAAAATAAGACTGTGTTTGGTTGTACTGGTGATTTAAGTGCCTGTGTAGATGCTCTTGGTAATTTAGGATCATATATTCATCCATTTACCAAGAATCTTGGTGTGATTTTTGACAGTGCTTTTAAATTTGAAAAACAGATTCGTTCTGTTGTAAAAGCCAGTTTTCTTCCAGCTGAGACTGTTGGCTAAAGTCAAGCCCTACCTGCTGCGCAAAGAGTTTGAAAGAGTAATTCATGCTTTTATTAGGTCTCGACTAGACTAGTGTAACTCTTTATATGCTGGATTGGAACAGTCATCTCTTTATCGCTTACAGTTAGTCCAGAATGCAGCAGCTCATCTCCTAACCAGGACTAAAAGCATGAGCACATTACTCCAGTTTTAGCCTCACTCCACTGGCTTCCTGTCCATTTCAGAATTGATTTTAAGATTTTATTGCTTGTTTTTAAGATTTTAAATGGGCTGGTGCCTTCTTACTTATCAGAGCTTTTACATGTCCACACTCCTGTCAAAGCACTGAGGTCGTCCAATCAGATGCTCCTTGATGTTCCGAGATCCAGATTATAAAATAAAGGTGACCGAGCTTTTTTCAGTGGCAGCTCCTGATCTCTGGAATATTCTACCTGTTCACATAAGAACAGCTCGGACTGCTAAAATGTTCAAGTCGTTGCTTAAGACCCGCCTGTATTCCTTAGCTTTCATTCCGAGTTGAGTTTTGACACTGTGACATTTTCTACTGTTTTTGTTTTGTGTATTCTGACATTGTTAAGCACTATGGTTGTTTTTAAATGTGCTATATAAATAAAATTGAAATTACTGTGAAAATATGACAACTACTAGTCTAGACTATAATTGTAAATTCACATTAAAATGTGTTACAATGTGAACACCAGTCGATGTATTTTCACATTATTTCTGATATCCCTGGTTGTCATACTAAAGGTTTACTAATGATGACAATCACTTTACTAACCACAAGATTTAACAAAGTTATGAATGAACAGACTTAAGAGAGTTAATTTTCTCTATGCATCGGATTGTGTTTTGTCACACTATCAGAAGACAATTACTTACAATTAAATCAGCTCCAATTAGCCTGCCCAAGTGAACACTGATCACAGTAATGGTGAGTTCAAAACAATGAACTACCAAGGTAATTACCTGGCTGGCAGTGATTACACTGTAAAAAACACTTATCTTTTTGAATATTACTGTTAAATATGGCAATAATGTGCTGTGCTTGTCTAATCAATGTTGTTAACCTAATAAATATGCAAATAAGAATGTCAGCTAATCTTTCACATATGTGTAAAATTTGAAAACCTGGCCTTAATTACTAACCACAGTATGAACAGTGTGAAACATGGGACAAGGTTGCCAATTCCAAGTGTGAAAAACCCAATTTTGTCACTGGTGTTCAACTTCATGAAGGGTTAACACTCTCTACCTTGTTACTCGTCCTGATTGGATAAAGATTGGGTGAGTTCAGATGTAATTTATCGACATGCTAGAAGAGCAGCTGCCAGTTTCATATGCCAGTGAAGGAGGTAAACTGAGTTATCAGTGTGTCTGGACTGAGATGCTGATAAACATCACAGATCTTACTCTCTCTGCTGCTCCAGTCAGAGTTGTGCAGTCATGCACTGATCTAGTTGAGCTGCATTCACAGCTGGGTTGAAATAATAATGTAATAGTGAAGCAATTATACATGATCATGTGTTTGCTGAATTATTAGAGTAAGGTAGGATTATGAAGATGTGTGCTTATATGGCACTTTTATTTGTCTGCAGAAAGGCACGCACAATAAATGTCACCTTATTTATATAGAACAGAATATAGCGGAAAGGGGACCTAATATGCTTTTCCATGTTTATCTTTCTTTATTGTGTAATGTCTGAACATGAAAAAGCTCTGCAAAGTCCCTCAAGCGGGAGTTCCTCTCTATATCAGCGTCAGTGTTTCTGAACTCCACTGTAGTCTTGAGTTATCTTCACAATATTCCTCATTTAAATAAGTTATATGCAGAATAAAGGGGCGGGGCCTGGATTAGTTAGTTAGTAGTGTGTTGAAACTGCTGGTTGTGGTAAAGGGCGGGACATTTCCCAAACATCAATCACAACACACTGCTCCAGCCGACCAATCGGAGCACATTGTGCTTTTCAGAAGGAGGGGCTTCATAGAGACAGCAACTAAACAGAGCGTTACTGACAGACTGGGAAGAGAGGAGCTGCAACAATGGAGAATATGAGGAAAATAATCAACATTCAAGCATGAAAACCTGGGGCCTGTACCATGAAGCTGGATTAGTTGGCTAGCCAGGTAAATTTCAGATTAGTTTGCGCCAATCCTGGGTTTTAGGTACCATGTTCATCACCATAGTAACCGAAAATTGAAATTGGGCCAATCAGATGTGAGCAAACTGACACTGACACATCCAGTGTAATAAAGTCACTCCCCCAGTTGTTCTTCCTCCGAATTGAAGGTCACTATATAGCAAAAAAATATATATATTTAACAATAAAATTGTCTGGCTTTAATGATAATTGCTTAGAATTATTTTATGATTTATATATGATTTATATAATTATTATATTATATATTATTATTAATTCATTACACACAAGCGTAATTTTAGTTTAGTTTTAATGAATATTAATATATACAGATCATATGTAATATAAATAAGCTGTAAATAAACTTTAAATATGATGTGAACTTACATGTTTGAGTCTCTATCGCTATTATCAACTATATAAACTAACTTCACAAGTTTTACTTGCACTGATAGAGCAAGACAATTTCTTTTGTCTGTCCTCTTTCATGGACAAGTATTTTCGTCAGTGTTAATGAGTTTAAATATTTAATTATCTTCAATCTCTTAACCTTCAGCAAAAGAGTTTTGAATCGCGCTGGCTGTCTCGCGAGAAGTGAATCGTAGTTTCTCTCTGTTGCAAGGCATGTGATTGGCTGTTCACCACTGATGTCACTCATTCATGTGTACACGCTCCACAAACTCCGGATCAAAGCCTGAGTTGACAAAGAAAGTTGATGATAAGCATCATGGTACCAACAAAGCCGGATTGGAGTGGTTTGGTTTTGTCAACTCGAAACTAATCCTATAACCCTGAGTTTGTTCAACTACCATCATGGTACAGGCCCCTGTTCTAGTAGACAACATCAAAACATAGTAAAAGGGCATAATATGGTACACTTCTGTGTTAAAGTATTGGTTATCAGATTTGTTGAAGAAAGCTGCTTCTGTTCATGTGTGCCAAGACATTTTAGAAATCCTGACCGGCGATGTTTTCAGCCATGTCTGGAATAAAGATGGTAACCCTATATACATACAGGTAGGGTGATATTAAATGACAATGGGCCAGATTTACTAAATGGGGCAAATTAGCGTGAGAGCGCAATTCCACAAATGCGCTATGGGAGTGGCAAGTTTTGCACGTGATCTACTGCTGACATGCAAATTAAAGAACATGGACGCAGTCAAATCATTTACATAATGAGCAACGCAATCTAACAAGAGCAGCGCAAATTAGCATTGGGATACAAATAAGCAGAGCTAATGCTCATCAGGTGCAGGTCGACGCAGGTCTAAATTTTTACATGTAATATACGGATGACGTCTTCCTCTGGCATTCCAAAGAAATTAACAAGAGTGGAAAATATTTTCTCTCTTCTACCACGCGCTCTCTGTTCTCTGCGGTGTCTCCTCCTAGCGGCAACAATTGCAGCCATGTCGGGTTAAGACACGCTTTTTTTGGACGTTAAATAATGGCGCAAATCGACTAGCTCAAACATTAGTAAACATTAGCTTTGCGTGATTCATTTAAATACTCTCCTCCCATAAATGTTGCATCTGAAAGGGAAACTCCTACAAATGCATTTGCAATAAGGTCAGCTACAAAGACAACTCAGTCCACGCCTTTTCAGAGCTAAATTTACACTGATGTTATTCATGTATTTTTTTTTTTTTTACATTTATTTGCATATTTGTTTACGTATTTATTTATTTATTACGTTTTTGCAGGTTTCATCCTCCATACGATAAAGCCTTATCTGATAAACTGATTATTATTAATCAGATGGAATGATTATTATCCTGAGTATCCATATTTCCTTTAGATGTAACTTTTTAAGTATTGTTATTTTGATGAATTTATTTATTTTTTAACATTAATAGGGCTTTTGTGTGTAGGACATGTTTTGTCCCTTAGCTCAAGTGCCAGTGATATATCACTGAGCTAATAAGTTAGCTGCTCCAGTTAAAAGAGGTAGAACACAAACCATGAAATGATCAATTATTGGTTTTTGACACAGCAAGCTGTTGATTGTGGGCTATCAATATCGACCCAGAAATTACATATATACACAGTATGCTGTTTCAAATGCAACTTCTCTGTTGCCTGTGGATAAATACTGTATTTATAATATTCATTAATGAAAATAGATTTGTGTGGATCTGCTAATGTCTGACCTCTGCTCTATTATCGTCTAGTTAATCTATATTCTTTTAGCCACTGTCTCAACTTCCGTCAAAATCAGGTTGACCTTATTGTAATCAAGAGTAAGTTTTTGCATAACACCAATCTCAATGCCCATCACAGATGTGCTTGCAAATGTGCCTCATTAATACAAAAACTTAATGTTTCTGTTTGTCAGCACTGATGGATTCTGTCATTTGAAAGAAAGAAGCTCATTGGTCAAACATAATGTGCAGCATACGGCAACTTCTGTTAAATTTGGAAAGATTGTGCTGCTTTACCAAGTACAAAATTCACTTAATTTGACTTAAACAATCAGGCCGTTGCTTCACTTAGCTAATTGTTTTGGTTTTAAGATTTGAGGTATTTGGGGATATGGGTATTAACATTTATCATATTTATGAGCACAGAAAGATTTGTGTGGTTGCATCAGCTAATTGTGATTCTTCTTTCACAGACAGCATCTGGGTGATTACTTAAAAGTCATCCGTCAACAAGATACAACCACACTATTTTCATTAGCCCTAACAAGCTTTGTGATGCTGTGAATTTCAATGAAAGTCTTTCGACTGCACGGAGGGACTGTTAACTTCACAGTTTTCTATATGAGTGTTTTTGTGACAGTGCATTTAAGTGCTTCAGAATGCGTATAAATGTTAATGAGAACCGGTAAAATTACAATTTTAATCAGGACTGAATGGGATCATCAGAATGTGTCTGTTCAATGGGTTTTAGAGAGTTTAATCCACTCAAGCTGCTCTTGCGAATTTGATGAGATTTAAATCATTATTCACTGATAATCTTCTGCACAAATGAGATTTGAAAGCGGATGGGAAGATATTCATGCATAACAGCAAAAATTTTGGCCTGTTCCTCACAGAGAGCTTGCATGCATATAGTGCATATGGGCATAACACCTTTACCTGACACTGTGAAAAAATAAATAAAAAAATAAAAACTGTGAAGAAAAAAAAAGTATAAATAAATAGTGCATATGGGCATAACTACGGAAGAGGATTAGGGCCAAGTAATAATAAAACAATAAAACCATCTCGAGATTAAAGTCATTATAATGTGAGATTAAACTCGAGAATAAATTTGTAGTGTTTTGAGAAAAACCTTGTTAAATTTTGAGAATAAAGTCGTGTTTCAAGAAAAAAACTCTAAAGTCTAAATAAAATATCGGGAATAAACTCGTTAAATTTTGAATCACACAGCTCAATGGCTCTCTAAGGGCATCCAGACGACTTCAAATTATTTTTATTTTAATTATTAAATTATAAAAGTGTGATTTCTATACCTTAAAACACCTTCTGAATCTTAAAACATGGCCATTATATATATATATATATATATATATATATATATATATATATATATATATTATTTTTTTTTCTAGTTAAATATTATTTTTCCTATATATTCTATTTATGCCAAATATGGTAGAAATTGTGGTATTTATTTATTTATTTTTTTTTTTTTAAATTAGTTTTGTTAGGACAGAAAATGTCCCTCCCTTTTCACAATATGGTTCTGAATATATTTACTGACATTACTGTTATGCAATATTTACACTACTGTTAAATATTGTAAAATCCTGGCGATATTTTACAGTGCAATAACTTGTTCATGCTTTTAAAATGTGCTTTAGCATCAGTCTAAATGTTTGATCATGCAATTACGGTGGTGTCTTAAAATAAATACAGTGTCTTCCCAGTTAAATACAAGTTTCCCAGAAGCTGAACATATGTTTTTTTTGTTTTGTTTTTTGTGTGACTAATAGGAACAGAAATGTCTAATGAGACAAGCATATTTACAACTCGCTGTAAAAATGTAGTTTAAGAACCCTGCATGTGTTTAAAACCCAGTTAACTGATCTGATGTTTAAAACACTTTAAACCAGGTAAAGTGAAAAAACCCTAAAATGTTCAAATGTACAATTTTAGTTATGGTTAGAGATCAGAAACTCCCCCGATGTCTATGAATCTAACAGGTGGTAAAGCTAAACAGATCCTTCAAAAAAAAAAAAAAAAGAAAGAAAGAAAGAAAAAAAAGGAGCTTCTTAAGGTGTAATTGGGCATCTGGAGGAAGTGCAGCTTTTGGTATAAATCACATAAGAGGGCTTTCTGCCTTCACATAAATAAACAAAGCCAGTCTCCTGTGTCTGCCATGGTTCAGGTATTCAAGCACAGCGAACTGTGATCAATAACCAGAGCCCATTCTCCATATGAACTAGATAAAAAGCCTCTTGCTACTCGCGTAATGAGGCCTCAGCTCCCCGTGCAGCTCTCCGTAACCTGCTCCTGATACTCTCGCTGAGGAGGAGCACCAGAGGATGGAGGATTTTTTTGATGTTTTTAGGAAATATCACAGACCATGTTCTGCTGGAGGGCAGTGGTGCATATACTATTTGAGCTATAGAAATATAGAAAAAAAGGTAAGATAACGATGGTAAGAAGCCACTAAAACAAAAATATGGGCAAAAACACTAACTGTCTTAATGTGTTTGTGACAGTTTGTTCTTTAAGAGATGGAGACAAATTCATCTCCTACAGGGAACGTTCTCAGAACGTTCTCTCAAAGTTATGAACAAATGTTATACCAGTAACATTAACAGAATGTTCATTCAAAGTTGATCTCAAAATCATTATTTATACATTATTATCTATCATTTTGGTCACACCTAAACCGTAGCATAACAGAGGAATGAAGCTATGAAAAGAGTCATTTAACTAGCTGGAAGAACCATCAGTTTCTCACTATAAAGCACCTTTGTTAACAAAGGGGTTCACAACTTAAAACACTAAATCGCTGTTTAGTGTTCAAATGTACGATACTTGCAAAATGCCCTAGCTGCTGAGGAGCGTCTGGATCTGCAGGCTCAGGTCCGAGGGTATTAAAGTTGGAGTCAATATCTTCTGCGCTGAATGAAGAAATGACAACAAACTTGCACTGTTAATTTGACCCTGTTGTACGATCAGCAAGAACAAAGGCAGAAGAGTGAGGAGGGAACTTGTGTTGGCTTTTAAGTTCCCACCTTTTGAGTTTTGGCTTGATCAAGGATTTTTTTTTTTTTTTTTTTTGCAAGCAATTCACCAGAATATTTTCAGTAAAAAAAAAAAAAAGTAATGTAAAATAAGTTCTATTTTAAATCAGCATCTTGTCTGTTGGTTCAGGCCAAAATTATCTTCTACCAAATGCATTATCAAGAGTTACAATGAACTTTTTCTTTTTTATCTCTAAATGTATAACCTACAGTATATTTTACCCAGCCCCCATCTGCATCATGGCTCAAAAAAAAAAAAGTATCAAAAATTGCATTCTGGAATTGCCTTATTCATAAAAGAATGCATTGTTGCCTTAGAATGTAACCAAGATCTCAGACCCATGAATCTTGACCCTAAACGTTTTTGTCTGATGCCTGAAAATGCCTCCTCAGTCCCTCATTAGGGATTTGAACGGAGTTTGCGTGTGCCGGTTGTGTTAGAGAGAATCTCTTATGGGAGTTTCATCCCGTAATGGTTATTTATTTAAAGTCTCTGGGATTTATTTGCCAGTCAACATAACTGTTCTTGAAATATTCCAGGACACTAAATGTCTCTTATTCGCTCATAGACCTCATTGGGACCATTTGTACTCGCTCTGCTGTCTGTGTACTTGACACCGCACTACAGTACTTGACATAAGGGTTTCTATATTGGGACATGTAAGATGTCGACAAAAAATGATGTTGAAAGGCTACAAACATAAATCTAACACTAATTATGAAGCATTCAGTGTGTACGTCATCCTGCAGCATTAATGATTTTGTGTTGTTGAGGAGAGCCATAACAGGTGAAAAAATCAAACAGGTGCATATTAAAGGAGGAACCAGAGCCATTTCCACAGACCAGACAGCAGAAGATCACAGAGTAATTATCAACAAAGTAGCACTAAATGTAATTATTTGCATCATTAAATCCAATATATCAATACCGCACTAACGGTATTTGCTGCTTAGCACAGTATTAAAACAAAAGCATCCAGCCATTCAACCTAAAAATAAAACAGCTATTTTCCTCATATTTCCACTGATTTAAAGCTGCTTATAATCAGGAGATTATCTACTGCATCATTCTGTCTTCCAGGATGTTTATTTCTCCTCTGGTCTCCTTTTGGGATACATTTCCTTTTGTGCAATGTGTCTTGTTTGGTTCTCCGAGCATCTGTCATATCTCACCCGGGATTAGAAGCACTGTATATGTACACACAGCATGCTCTGAGATTTCTTCAGGCTTTTTCTTCTTCAATTATTTATTTTTTTTCTCCACTCCAGGCTCTTGTAGATCACGGCCAGTGTTTGAGAAACAGCCGGAGAACATTACCATCGTCCATGGATCACAGGAACAGACCACATGGCAAATGATGGTGTGGCGTTAAAGCGTGCTGATGTCTCAATATTGCATGAATGAAAGGGAAGGGTCGAAACGCTCGCTTTGACCTTGTGGGTGTATTGGTTTGGATTGGCTTGGACAGTTTTCTTTCCACTGATGATCCGTGATAAAACTGTTTACATGCTGCTTACACTTGTATATGGGCCATTCTAAAGAACTGGTTCAAAGTCAGAGTTTTTCCCACAAATTGTTTATATATGCAAATTTTTAGTGCAGTTAGTTCTCATATTGTATTTTCAGAAAGTTTTAGAATACTTTTTTTTTTTTTTTTTTCAAATTTGTCACTACTGAAACACAATAATAAATCATTTAATAAGAAGGGTTACATTGACCTATTAAGATTTTGTTTACATCTACCTTGTACATACATTATTTGTTATTTAAAAAAGTTTTAATTTATGAGATTTGTTGTCTTTTGAATCAAGTTTTTCTTTGTAAAAGGCATAAAGTTTATCATACTGATTTCAAAGTGAAGGATTCATTTGTTTGAATATAAATTGAACCAAACACTATAATCTTAGTTGATAATTCAATATACTTTATTTTTGACAAAACATCCCATGTTTCGGTCGTGACTGCACATTTTTGGTAGTGACAGTAATGTTTTGGTCCACATTACATTACAGGATTCTCACATGCTAAAACACTAATGATTTGCATTACTGTACTCAAATTTTGTTTATTTCTCCCAAGTAAACAATGTGTTCTCTTTTGTCACTACCAAATCAATGATGTCACTACCGAAACATGTGGTGAAGTTTCGGTAGTGACAATTTTCTATACTTTTGAGCCTAGCTCAAAGATGCTAATCTGCACATGGTTAGCTAACACCGTTCTGAACAGTTGTACACACACAAAAACAACATTTTATGGAATAAAACCCAAAAAAGTTTGCTTAATTGCAGAAAAAGGTGTTTAGTGACGTTCCTTATAGTTACAGATTTTCAGACTAACACATTTAACTCAAAATGATGGACCTATCTACTCTGAAAGAGAGGCTATGAGAGGGAGGGACACAGGAATATTTCCTGATTATAAATGTAGAAGTGTGTTAAAATCAGTCTCAGCCAATGGACTAAAACATACAGTTTCGGTAATGACGCGTTTTTTTTGTTGTTTTTTTTACATAAAGTTTCATGAATTTATATATATATATATATATATATATATATATATATATATATATATATATATAAACTTCTCTTAAAAAAAATCTAAAATATATTTTTAAAAAACAAAAATGGAAAAAAATTGCAAACATTATTTCAATATCATTTCCGCAAGTTACGATTCAGGGGTTAGGGTTCGGGACAGCCACCTCCCAATTAAAAGTACCCAATAAATGATGATTATATATATATTAAGCTTACTGATATTTTATATATTATTGTGGGATTCAATAGATAATAGAAGGATCTTTGTAAACATCTAAAATGTGAATACATAAATGCTTTTTAAATGTGTTTTTTTGGTTGTGGGACAGTAGAATGGCCCATATATCACTGTCTTGGATTTGTATTTTCTTAAAACTTGCATTTAGGCTCTTTGCAGATGGTTTCATCAGTCTTGCCAGATAATACATCAGCTCTAATGATGGAAATTATAAAACAATATAGAAAGAAAATGATCATTTTGACTGAAGCATCACTTTAGTTCACAGCAGTGCTGGCACACTGATTTCAGTGAACACAGCGAGAACAGATTAACACATTTCCCTATTAGAATACATAAATAATGTTTAACTTCACTCCAAACCTTTTTTTTTTCTTTTCAGTGACACAAAAGTAGATGTTTATTTTGATGTTAATTTACAGTTAAAGACCCAAGGACCAGATAAGATGAATGAAGACCAGCAGTCAGAGTTTAAATTAATTGAAGAATAGTTGACTGAAGAGAATAGTTTACAGTTTCATGAGCTGAAGTCAGTTTCAACACTCACAAGATGTTCGAAGACCCTCCTCCATTACATTAATTTCTCCACACATATGGATTGATAGACAGAAACACATCTCCATAGATTATACGACTGACAAAAAGACCCTGGTTTAGGCATGAAGTGACCCTCCGAGGTCATAGGACTGCTCTTCTAGGCACCAGCTTGTCAAGGAAAACAAGTCATTCCATCTTTCCGGGCGCCAGATATTAATTTCGCCAATACTGATCTGTTACAAAGGATACCAGCACATATACACAGATGCATAGCTTCTTCAACACATGCCCCTCAGGGCTGTGTGCTCTCCCCACTGCTCTTCTCCCTGTACACCAATGACTGCATCTCTAAAGACCCCTCTCTCAAGCTCTTGAAGTTTGCGGGCGACACCACACTGATCGGCCTCATCCAGGGCGATATAGACTGGAGGTACAGACTGGTGCAACCTGGAGCTCAACACGCTCAAGACAGTGGAGATGATCGTGGACTTCAGGAGAAACCCCCCTGCTCACCCCCAGCTCACCATCATAAACAGCACTGTGACTGCAGTGGAGTCATTCAGGTTCCTGGGCTTGTCTCCCAGGGGCTTGTCTCCCAGGACCTGAAGTGGGACAACCACATTGAGCCCATTGTGAAAAAGGCCCAGCAGAGGTTGTACTTCCTTCGCCAGCTGAGGAAGTTCAACCTACCACAGGAGCTGCTGTAACAGTTTTACTCTGCCATCATTGAATCCATCCTCTGCACTTCTATATCTGTCTGGTTCAGCTCAGCTAGCAAATCTGACCTCAGAAGACTACAGAGGGTAGTCCGGTCTGCTGAGCGAATCATTGGTATAACCCTCCCCACTCTCCAAGAACTGTACTTATCCAGAGTGAGCAAAAGGGCAAAGAAAATCACTCTGGACCCCTCACATCCAGCACACTCCCTCTTTGAACCGGTTGACGCTACAGAGCTCTGAGCACCAGAACGACCAGACACAGGAACAGTTTCTTCCCTCAGGCAATCCATCTCATGAACACTTGACAAACAGCACTATAATACATTATTTGTTTAAAACACATACTTATTACTATTTCAAATTTGCACATATCATAGCTGTACATACAAAATTGTCTATATTATACAGTTGCAAGAAAAAGTATGTGAACCACTTGCAGAATCTGTGAAAATGTGAATAATTTTAACAAAGTAAAGGCGATCATACAAAATGCATGTTATTTTTTATTTAGTACTGTCCTGAGTAATATATTTTACATAAAAGATGTTTACATATAATCCACAAGACAAAAAAATTGCTGAATTTATTAAAATAACACCATTCATAAGTATGTGAACCACTGATTCTTAACACTGTGTGTGGTTACCTGATGATCCACGACTGTTTTTATGTTGTGTGATGGTTGTTCATGAGTCTCTTGTTTATTCTGAGCAGTTAAACTGAGCTCTGTTCTTCAGAAAAATCCTCCAGGTCCTGCAGATTCTTCAGTTTTCCAGCATCTTTTGCATATTTGAACCCTTTCCAGCAGTGACTGAATGATTCTGAGATTCGTCTTTTCACACTGAGGACGACTGAGGGACTCAAACACATTATTAAAAAAGGTTCAAACATTCACTGATGCTCCAGAAGGAAACACGATGCGTTAATAGACGGGGGGTGAAAACTTTTGGAATTTGAAGATCAAGGTAAATTGTATTGAATTTGTCTTCCAGGAAACATGAAAGTATCTTCTGTTGCAGTACTAAATGAAAAACAAACTGTATATTTAAACAAAATAAGAAAAAAATATGGACAGCTTCATCCTGTTCAAAAGTTTTCACCCCCCGACTCTCAATGCATCGTGTTTCCTTCTGGAGCATCAGTGAATGTTTGAACCTTTTTTAATAGTTGTGTTTGAGTCTCTCAGTCGTCCTCAGTGTGAAAAGACGAATCTCAGAATCATACAGTCACTGCTGGAAAGGGTTCAAATATGCAAAAGATGCTGGAAAACTGAAGAATCTGCAGGACCTGGAGGATTTTTCTCAAGAACAGAGCTCAGTTTAACTGCTCAGAACAAACAAGAGACTCATGAACAACCATCACACAACATAAAAACAGTCGTAGATCATCAGGTAACCACACACAGTGTTAAGAATCAGTGGTTCACATACTTATGAATGGGGTTATTTTAATAAATTCAGCTATTTTTTTGTCTTGTGGATTATATGTAAACATCTTTTATGTAAAATATCTTACTCAGGAGAGTACTAAATAAAAAATAACATGCATTTTGTATGATCTCCTTTATTTTATTAAAATTATTCACATTTTCACAGATTCTGCAAGTGGTTCATATACTTTTTCATGCAACTGAATATTGTGGTTTTTTGCTATTTTCCACATTGTCCATCTTGTATATTTGTATATTATTCTTTTATTATCTGTGTCTTGTATTGTCGCTGTCATTCTGTTGCACTGTGGAGCTTCTGTCACTAAAACAAATTCCTCGCATGTGTAAACATACCTGGCAATAAAGCTCTTTCTGATTCAAGGTTGACGTTGGTGAGCTCTAAATCTAAACAGGATACTTCCCCAAAACACACTGATAACATGTTCTTTTTCACAGTAAGAGGTACAGACAATATTCATCATTGAAGTTGACAAGTACAGTAAATTATTTAACTAAGAAGTAATCACTATGAAGTGACCACAGTGACCTCGGCTGTCTTGACCAGCTAGAAGAGTAAATATATGTTGGGTGTCTCTCTCAAAAACTTGTAGTGTTCTTCAAATCTTAAAAGTATTCAGATCAAAACTGGGTTACACTTTATTTCCATGGTCCTCTTTAGACATTCTACTGAAGTAACTTTGCAACTACATGTCAACTAGCAGCGATTACATTTTTACATTTAAATAGTGGTTTTCTTGACACTCAAAGTGCTTTAAATATGGACATTCAGCATTTATCCATATTTCAAAGACACTAGAAGTAATTATGAAATAGGATAAAGATGTACTTAAGCACTCTAATGTTTAGCTAATTGCATTCAATATACATTTAAACTATAAAGCATTTTCGTCTAATTTAATTTAAGTGTCTGAAAACATTAGGCTACATTCAGTTTGCACTTAAGAACTGTTTCTGAGCATTCTATTCTGAACGCTAGTGTTTGTGGCATTGCACCTCCCCACACTTGCTAAAGAAAATAAATGCTCATTAAGTCATAAAATATTGTAAGCATCATATTCATATTCTTTCCTATCTCAGCCACATCAGCCGAGGACTCTAAAGTGCAACCAATGGAAAAGCCAAGGGACTCCTCCATCCCTGCCTCTCTCTGCAGGATCTCCTGCGTCTCAAAGCATTGGTTTAATACACTGGATCAAAGGTCAAATGACTCTAATAGCTTTTTAAAGAAGCATGGGCCATATACTCACCGTCTCTATGACGAACAATGAAAATAAGTTATGACCCATAATTTCTCCGCTGGCTACTTTATGATAGAGTTGTGGGTTTTGGGACCGACGCTTCACACCAGCTTTAATATATCATTTTGAGGGAAAGACTTGCATGGCATTTTTACGTCTTCAATTTACCTTTGCTAAATGTAAGAGTAGAACATAGCATAGAAATATACATTCACACTGCCTTATTTTTTAACACAGGCTCATTGGAAAACCCACCAGTGGGAACATTTCTGCATGATATTACGTTGGTTTTTGCATGTTTTGTGACACTTTTAAAGTGAAATTTTCGGTAAGCAGCACTAAAAGGTTAATGCTCTGTTACATTTGAAAGTTGCCGTACACTAAACCTATTCGGTAGTGTTAAAGGTGCAATATGTAAGAATTTTGCAGTAAAATATCCAAAAACCACTAGGCCAGTGTTATATATTTTGTTCACTTGAGTACTAACAATATCCCAGATGTTTGCAACTATTTGTAAATCATGTTATATAGCTCAACACGTTTAGTCTTATTGTTTAAATCTAATTTTCTTGATTTTTTTTGTGAGTACCATGCTTTACCATGCCTCAGAGAAAAACACTATTTTGTGAAGTAGCTAACATAGCATAATCAGATGCAGCTTTATTTTTAGTAACAGTAATACAGCATTTTCTCCATCATGCAATACGTTTTAAAATTAATTGCATGCCATTTATCAACATAAGCCATCCAGCATTTATTAATATGATATTCTAAAATCGATCTAGCTTACTGCAGTGTGCAACAAGTGTCTCATAGCAGCCGCCGAGCGAACGCACAGAGTAACGTTAAAACATTTTCAACACACTCAAATGTATCTAATATGATAAACAGAGCTGCGTTACCTCATACTCATGACCGGAAAAGCGGAAGCAGCGTCGGCGACTGCGGCATAATAAAAGTTCCGCTGCTCGTAAAGCGTGTGTTCCAGCGGCCTCGTTCCACTCCCACAACACTCGGCCCTGCTCTGCTTCATACTACAGTAACGTTAATAATCGCATCCATGAACATGATTTCTTCCCGAGTCCTATCCCAATTCTTTTCCACCGGCTGTGAGGTGAAGACTACATGTCCCAAGATTTGGCTCAAACTTGGCAGCTACGCCTTTGTTTTGAACAGGCCTCTAGCGGACAGAAAAATCTTACATATTGCACCTTTAACAAAAGCAAAAGTGACATATAAACACATCTGCTGAAGCAATCATGCAATTTCATCTACAAGCTTCTCTTGAATCATGACTTATACTCAAGTGCTTCACATCACAAGTGTAACACTGTACCAGGTGAGCTTCCAAGCAAGTTTACTACATCAGAAAAGGGCTGGTAATATGATGCAAACCTCAAAATGTATTAGTGTTTTGAGCTCATAACATAGTGCTGTGCTTAAAAATGAGTCATTATTAATTAATAATATGCCCTTGTAATCATCATTCGAAGAAAAGTTGCTGCTGTTTTTTCACCTCTACCTTTTATTAGCCTAGGTTGTGCAGTTGTGTTACCTGATGAAATTTGTTGACTGACGAGATTTGAAAGCTATTGCAGTTTGCCAGAAAGGTATTTTTTATTGGTTGTGTATTTTAGTGGTATCAGTCAGAAAGAAGGAATAAAGCCAGACACATGGAATATGAATGTTGTGTAAATTGAAGAGATTTGAGAGGGGTATCACATGATTTCGGCTATAAAAAAAGAAAACCAGGAAAAAAGATAATGAACGTTAACACTTGACATTGAAAGTGAGGTGGTCTAAATGCATAAGAAGCTATTTTAAAGGTGATGATGTTGTAGCTTCCTGGCAAAATTAAACTAATCTGGTCTCATTCAGTCTTACAGAACATGACTTAATTGGTATACTAGGCTGGCACATTAGATTTAATCAAAAAGTACACTGAATCATATAACAACACTTTGAAAAATCTAAAAATACCAGCAGAAAAGATCCAGAGCCAAGAAAATCTCTCAAATTCAATAGAATCAACTTAAGAATTAGAAATCAATATAAGTGGCAGCGCTACTTATTAGATTACAATGTCAGTACGGCTTACAGTTTTTTATTCGCATTGGTACTATTTTCACATCTAAGGTGTACATTTTCAAAAATCCAAACTGATAACACTTGCAAAATAAATGTTTCAGATCTAACTTGTTGCTGAAATAGTTACACAGGCTATCGATATCACAATTAGAAAATACACTTACATTACCTAAATTACATAATTGACATAAAATCCATAATGTTTGTAATAGCAAAGTATGACAACAGAGTTTGTTGCCAATACAGTAAATGTTCTCACTGTGCCATATGACTGAATCTATACTGTAGTTGATCTTTACAGATGAAGGGTGAGTTACAGTAATGTGGCAGTCTTTATCATAGTAATCTGTTTACAGTATCACATGGCATACTATAATGTAAAACAATGCCATCTGTTTTTCTTCTTCTGATGCATCTCTGATCAATCTGAAGTTATAGACTGATTCTTTTCCCTTACCCTGTCCTGCTCTGTGTTCAAATTTCAAATCCCTCTCTCTCTCTCTCTCTCTCTCTCTCTCTCTCTCTCTCTCTCTCTCTCTCTCTCACACACACACACACACACACACACACACACACACACACACATGTTGGTTGTTTTAGATTTTCAAAAAATATCATTCCGTATGAATATCAGCTGTTTTTCTCATGGGGACCAAAATGTGCCAAAAATGTCCAAACAAGGTCTAAAATTACCATCCCTGGTTCACAACGCAGTGTTTACCAGAACCACACAGGCACACACTTTGAAAATTGTGGTCATCTTCTAAAATAAATTGCTTATAATTTTTGTTATCCATATCAGAAATTGCAAATAAGTTCTTTAGAAACTATGCCTATAGAATCAATATCCATAGATATCTATAGGTACACCAAATGATTCACTGATTAACCATTAAGATCAGTTGGATTAAATAATAGACAAATGTATTAAACTGAACGAAAAGAGATGCAAATCAAAAGTTCATTAGTGATAGCATTATGAAAGGCAGATACTTTGTGATTTTGTGTATTGTACTAACACAATTGAAAATATGCTGAAATATTTGAAAAAAAGTGCACTTTTGATGATCTGTTGTGATACTAGTATTATGAGTTTTGGTTTACTAGATTATCATTTTTTTGAAAAATCATGTTCAAATGAAGTATCAAATATGATCCACCAGGCTTAAATAAGGTTTATTGGTAACACTTTATTTTAGGGTCTTTTAACTAGTTGCTTATTAGCATGCATATTACTAGAATATTAGCTGTTTATTAGTACTTCTTAAGCACATATTAATGCCTTATTCTGCATGACCTTATTCTACATTCTTAATCCTACCCAATACCTAAACTTAACAACTACCTTACTAACTATTAATAAGCAGTAAATTAGGAATTTATTGAGGGAAAAGTCGTAGTTAATAGTTTATATGTGTTCCCTATACTAAAGTGTTACCGGTTTATTTGATCTTTTGCTCATTTTGGGCCTCTGCATAAAATTGATCCACCCTCCCTGTGAATTGCTGAAATGTGCAGCCGTGAATTACTTATTGTTTTCATAAAATGGCAGCAACAGCAATAATATTTTATACACAGCAATTTTCAATAGTTCCTATTTATTATAAAAATAACTGCATAAGCAATCTTCCTTGAAGTAATATATATTATTATAGAATTCAGTGTATATCTTATAGGATAAAAACAGTTTTACATCCAAAGATATTTAAGTGTCTGAACAGACGTTTATCATTTTATTTTATTACTGATGATAGAATTCATCATATACACCATTTTCATCATTATGTTCTTATGACAAAATGACATGTTGTCATTCGAGCAGCAGCGGCTGTTGGTGACACAGTCTGGGAGTGTCAAGAGGCACTGAGAAGAGCTAACCTTTATGTAAAATGAGCAGTGACTTTTGGGAACATCTTCTAAAGAGAATGAAATGAAACGGTCTCCTGTCAGATACTGTAAGGTGTCATCAAGATGGAGACGTTTAATCCTGTCAGTCAGTGTATGTAGTCAAAATCAAATCTACTCACCACAAACACATGACTGAACAGGGATACAAATTTCACTGAAGGCCAGAGAAACACATTTGTTGAATCATTTAGAACTGCAATGCGAACTTTCCATGAAGAAGCAGTTCTACTTACCGCTCACTGGCTATCTATAGCCGCCTGAAAGCCAATTCAACTTCAGATGTACTATATGGCTTTCAGTCGTTGTGTGTTATCTTTGCTGAACCAGACCCACTCTCTGCTTTCCCACAATTTCCCTGTCAAACGCAAATGTCTTGATGGTTCAGACGTGCCCAGGTGTGAGTTTGACACTCAATTAACCTCCAATAATAGGAATGCTTTTCTTACAGAGAACAGTATTTATTCTGTGTTTAAAAGTACCAAATCGATCAAAATAACACAATAATCACAGAGTAATAACCATGCTGAATGGTTCAATTGCCTTGAAAATGACTGTAAGTCAACATGGTTTTTATTTTTTGTGTGGAGATGTTCTGTTGCTGAATTTAGATCAAAGATTATTTTGTTTCAACCCCAATATTGCACAGAAATGGACAATTCCAATGACAGCCCCAATGGATCTTTTGAAAAGCTTTACAGAACAGTAACATTTTTCAGTTGTTGAATGGATATTATTTTTACAGTATGTGGGATGAAAGTGTAAAATTATATAGTAGCCAGTGTCTGAAGCACGTGCTATACACACAAATCTTTGATTAGCTGAACATATGGATGTTGTAGACACAATACATCAAGCTCAACCATAACAGAGTCAAACTAACACCGCAAGTTCATCATCGTTCCTTCATTCAATGCGGAAGAAATCGACTGCAACTTCAGCCTGCTGAACGGAACTATCCAGACTTTCTTCCGAGACTTTATATCCTCTTCAACAGCTCAGGCAAATGCAAGTATCGTACGATATACAAAATCACTGTTTAGTTAGTTAAAGTTGCGAACCCCTTTGTTAACAAAGGAGCTTTGTAGTGAGAAGCTGATGGTTCTTTCAGCTGGTTAAATGACTCTTTTCATAGCTTCATTCCCCTGTTCTATTCTGTTTTGTTTTTGTCTTTTTCCCCAGTCACTTTCACTTTCCATTTTACCCATGTATGTGTTTGTGTGTGTTTAGATTAGTTATGTGTTTGTGGTTTAGTTAAATAAAGTTTTTGTGTACATTCATGCGAGCTGATTCTGGTCTGCTTATACATCAATGTCAATTTAACAATTATGATCACAGCTACATGCTAAGAAAAAGTTGTTTTTATGTGGCCACGAGAAATATCCTTTCTGAAGAGTTGATAGACAATACAGATTGTTCGCTGGATGAACAGATTAATTGACTGATTAATTCAGCTACATCAAGTTAATTTGTTTAACTGATCAAAATATTTATAATTAATTATGTGTAACGAGTGTGCTTTGTTTTGCCTGTCTTTCTTGTCCTCTGACCTAGTCTGTCTAATTAGTCATTTAATTCACCTGTGCCCAGTTAATTTACATATTAAGCTCCATGTATTTAGTCCCTGTGTGCTCCCTCAGTCTTTGTCCGTTCTTGTCAGTGTAAGTGTCAGTGGTTGGTGTTTTCTCCTGAGAATCTCTTGAGAGTTTGTTAATTAAAAGTTATTCTATGTATTCCTCATCTTCGTGAGCTATGTTACCAGCGTGACGTGACATTATGATTAACTATTCATATTTCCTTTTTGAGCTGATTTATCAGAGGAATTCATCTAGGTAAGATATCACGTCCGAGAACCATACTCTGGTCGGCCAGAATGAAGCCACTTGGAGAAGATGTCCTCGCTAGAACCCCTGGGAGCAGAGCTATTGGAGGAAAGGTGAACAGACGCCTTGGCCATGGCATCTAGCCCCAGAAGAGCTGACAGTGGCAGAAAAAGGGACAGTGGGGCATCTCAGCCGTACCTCTGTCATATGTGGTGGATAGAGTTGCCATTCCCAACGAGGTTCTCGTTGGGTGGCCAACGAGAACCTCATCCCATCCCATGAGGGAGGTGTCGGATGGCAACACACTCCGAGGAGCCTGGCCCTTGTTCAGGAAACATGACTCCTTCCAAAAACGTAGAGCACGTAGCCCACAGTGTGTGACTCTTACGACCCTGGAGGGGTGATTCAGAGAATCTTCTGGAATCTTCTGCTTTTGAGCCAGAACTGGAACATATTGATAGATTTCTGATGAATGCTGACCTCAAAATGTGATTGTGAACCTTTTTTATTATAGTCCTTCTGTTATATTATCTGTCTAGTTACCCTGGAGATGATGACAATCTCCCTTTCTTTCACAGTGAACCTATTCTTCCTTTAAATGACTTTTCAAACATTTGAGTCAAAGAGCCTCTTTGATGAAGAGAAACCCCAACAAATTCATCACTTTAATGCCCCTCTCACTTATTACATAAAATTATGCACCATACATTTTACTTATTTGCATGGAGCCCTTTCTTTCCGTTCATAAAATCAAATCTAGCTTGTTGAAGTCAGGGAAAATAAGCCAATTAGTATCACAGATCACAAAAGATGAGACATGATAGGTTCAATTTAAAAAGGGCATCATCTAACAAGCATTAATTGCGGTTCCTTTATTAACAACGCCTAGGGCAGACAACTTAAAAGCGGTTCGCAGTCCATTTATATAACAAATCAAATATAATGGGTTATTCATGAGGCCAAATGGAAATGAACATTATCTGACCAGGATGTTATTTACTAGTTTTCTTGTGGTAGCATAGGGAAGACTTGAGGACTTTCTGTATGTATATATATGGTGGTGGTAACTGTCATGAAATATATTCAGGAAGACATCTAATGGCATGATATGCGTCTTGTTAAGTGTTCTATATCAAGAAAAGCGATTTATGAATTCACCACATACGAATGTAATTCAAAACGGATTTGTAAAAATTGCATTTAAAGTGATTTTATGCTAAATATGATCGGATTCCAACCAGATTTCCACAAAAATTGGATTTGGACTTGACAGTCTGAACGAGGCTTCTTTAATAAAAGCTACAATATCAACTTTGACAACACAGTGTTTAAAAAATAAATAAATAATAATAATAAATACTGTTTTTTTTTTCCTGAAAAGTAGCAGTTTTGGACATACAAGGGTTCTGCCTGACAGTGACGATATATACAAACAAGGACATAAAATATGCACTTTCCTTGTAAAAAACAAACAAACAAGCAAATACATAAATAAATGTTAATTGATGTATGTCAACTACCACATACATATAGAGTTAATTACACATTATATTTCCATATAAACTCATAGGCATATATGATCCAAGGTTTTTCTTTGTTTTATAAAAATAGTCCCTATGAAAAAAAAAATCCATATGCTCCAAGCATCTTCCTTAATCAGATGAGTGTCTTCTTCAGAATGTATTTTGAGCACATTGTGCTATGATTAAATGGCGACCCCGTTGAGAATTTCCCAACCTGTTATTTTCAATATGAATATAAACTGTTGGACATATGTTTCTGGTTTATTGCCTCCAGATGGCTTGAGATTGTACATCACCAGTGTCCCACCCAACCATCGTCTGTTTTTCTTTGTGCAGGAAGAGGAAAGCAGTTATGTTCATGTCTCAAATGGATTGCTTGTCCCTAAATACTGTGAGTTCATGTATAATTGATTCGTGAAGAGCAGTTTAAATAGTAACAGCTTTAGAATTAATCCAACCTGTCAATTTGTATCTCATAACCATTCATAAAAGCAAACTTCTTTCCGCAGGGCATAATAAGAGAGCTGTCCATACATGAATAATGTGCATAGACTTTCACAGGGAAAAAAAGAGAGACCTGGGGCCATATAAAAGATAAAATGTAAAGGCAGCTTGTATAATGACTAAAAGTTTCCAAAACTAAATAACTGGCTTCAATGTCAAAGCAAATTGTTAAAATGCCATCTAGAAAATATTTAATTTGTATTAAATGTATCTGTATTTTCTATACACTGCTGGTAGGAAAATATAGGAATACAACCCTGTTAATAGGGCTGTCAAATAATCAAGAATAATGTGATTATTATTTCCAACCAGTTTTCAGAAAACTGAATGAAACTATTGCAAATTTGGTAAATATGTAAAGAAATATTTTTAATTAGCATGTTAACATTCACAGTAAAAAAAAAAAAAAAGTTTAATTAAATGTTTAATTCATTTATTCATTTAAGTGTAAAAATTATATCAAGGTCACATAGTTATTGTCAAATCAATATCATTATTAAGAATATATCATACATATATTACAGTTGTTGGTAACACTTTAGAATACTGAAGCTGGTAGTTCACTATTAGCTAATCAGTAATTATCTTTTATTTTCATTCCTCCCAGAGAACTACTAAGAAGTACTATATACAGGTTCATAATTAACATGAATGATGCATAATGTATAATTAATTCTAAACTAAAAGTCATGGTAACCCACTAGTAATGACTGAAGTATTACCAAATACTTAAGAAGGAATTATTAATTATTTGGATCAGTATTCTAAAGTGAGAAACATGATAACTCTCTAGTAACTACTGAAGTCATTGTAAAGTACTGGATAGTAATAACTCAAGAGTTACTACATAACTCTAAAGGAACTACTACTTATTTGGATCAGTATTCTAAAGTGAAGATTGTGGTAATCCACTAGTAATTACTTAAGTGTTACCAAAAACATCAGAAGGAATTACTGTACAAAAGTTCACAATGACTTCAGTAGTTACTAGAGAGTTATCATGTTTCTCACTTACTGATCCAAATAATTAGTAATTCCTTCTGAAGGATTTGGTAATACTTCAGTCATTACTAGTGGGTTACCATGACTTTCACTTTAGAATTAATTATACATTATGCATCATTCATGTTAATTATGAACCTGTATATAGTAGTTTTTAGTAGTTCTCTGGGAGGAATGAAAGAAAATATAATTACTGATTAGCTAATAGTGAACTACCACCTTCAACTGAGCACTGTTACTTACTAATTCATTAATCAGAGTTTCTTGTTAGTTAATAGTAGTTACTAGAGTGTTAATAATGCATTACTCATTTGTTCCTGTGTAGTTATTCATTAACGAAGGATCAGTATTCTAAAGTGTTACCCAATTGTTTAGTCATACCTCAAAGTTATACCTTATCGTCTGTCATGTAGTTTTTAAGCAACACTTTTGTCTTTGTCATTATTCTTGGATGTTACACACAAATGCCAGTGCTGGGAACATAACAGAGGATTTTCATTAGTTTCATTTTCGTTGTGACAAAACAAACAAAAGAAAAAATCCATTAATAATTCAGACTAATTATGCCTATTTATTCTCTTCAATTTTGTCTATTCAAATACATTGGACAAACACAGTAAATTAAGTTTTGTGTGTGTGTGTGTGTATAGGTGGCATTTCAAATTATGCTTCTGCATCAAGTTTGATTCAGCCTTGATTCCAATTTAGGAATTGAACTAGTTGCTTTTCTGCCCATATCTGGCTCATTCAACCATCTATATGTCTTTCTAAACTAAATCTCGTATTCATTGATCTACGAATGACGAGCCTCAGCAGTCTATACACACCCAACTCCTTCACTAATTAGTTGCCACAAGGATCCATTAGGCCTAATTGCTGCTGTCATATACTTAGACATTTGGGTGCCTCATGAATGTGCTACAATCCTCCCTATAGTGAGCCATATCGGAAACTGGAATGCACAAAGCGATAAAAATCACTTCCCGCATTCAGCTTAGAGAATATCAGTGATTCTGTCAAACTCTGCGAGGGTTTCTGGGTATAAGGCACCTTAGACGAGTGCAATGTTCTGCACAAACCTCATAATGACAAATGGAGGACAGAGGAAAGGTGGAAATAAAGTGACTGAACCATAAGGAGGTGAAGAGGGTAGAAAGAAACGTGACAGTTGGAAAGAGATCGAACACAGAACTTTAAATTGGCTCAAGGGGAAAGGAAAGTTGTGACGGATCCGCTGGAAAGAGAGAGATAGTAGGATTGCCATAGATAAGGGCATCTCGTCACAAGCTTCCTTTTGTTCCGTTTGTTCTTCTTTTGGCGAGATCAAAACAGAGTTTATTTAGTGTGTATATATGTGTGGCGTACAAGATGAGAAAACATGGGCGAGGGATTTGCAGGAGCCTTTCTGCAGATGTGCTGATAAGAGTATTGTGTGAAGAACTGCTCAAGCATTCATACAAGCCAAAGCGCAAAAGATAAGACCATAAAACTGGAGGAGGGAAAGAAAACAAACAAACAAAACAGGTAAAGGCATTTGATACCTGCTGCAGAAACACTGTGATGTGATGATGAAACACACGATGAGCCAATACCAGTCATTTGAAGTAATACATTTACAATAAGGTTCAATTTGTTAGCATTATTGAAATCAAAAGTTGTATTTAATGGACCTGAGTTGACAAGAACAAATAATGAACAGCTGTATTTTTATTAACTAACATTAACAAAGACATATTATAACAAATGCATTGCTCATTGTTAGTTAACTAAGGAATAATTGACTCCGGGCTGTTGAATTAGAAAAATAATGCACACAGATGGTCACAACGCGGTCACAGTCACAGTCTCAGTGCCATCCACAGCACCAGACCTGTCAGCTCCACCCACTAGGTTATTATCACCTGAATTCTAATTACCTGCACATGCTCATTAGGACTCATATATATATATACAGCCACTTCACACATGCACCATTGTCTGATCATGTCTATGCCTATGGAAAGACTTTCCTGACTACTCACCTTGGAAACTTACCTGTCTTCAGTCTGTCTTCAATACTTTGTCTGCACCACATACCAGTCAGAACCTGCAACAAACAAAGAACTGTGAATGATCAAGCTGAGTGCAAACCTGCTACTTTGACTTCCATACTCACCTGTTTACCACGCTGCTTCATTGAGCTTCCTGTGAATAAAGAAACTGTTGTTTACTCTTCTCCTTCTGTTATGGTGACAGAAGACCAGACCAAACAATGCAACGAGGAACAGAAGCTAGCGATGTCCAGAATCCAACTCCATTCACCGATCTGGTACAAGCAGTCAGGCAAACACTCAGACCACCAGTTACCTTCATTGTCTGCCTCTGCCAGTCCCATGGCCCGACCCGCTACAGACTCAGGTTCCTTCTCCGACGTTCACTATTCTTCGAGTTAAAACCACAATTATATCCAACGGATCGCGCACATCAACTCCTGTTTATCTGGCTAGCTAGCGAACACATGACAAATTCCCTGGTGGCATTTACCAAACACTTCAAGGAGGTTCTTGGTCAAACGGTAAGTGCACTGTCCATGCATGATCAACTCTTCAGTTTATGTGAAGGTGAACTTCCTGTTGCAGACTATGCTTTCAAATTTTGCACATTAGCAGCTACAAGTGGTTGGAATGAAACTCCATTAATAACAGCTTACCGTCAAGGACTTAATTCCAACATTCGTCAGCAAATGACCATTTATGATGATCTCATTGGTCTGGACGCTTGCTACTTGGGAGAAAGCTATGACAAATTTAGATAACACACTAAAAAGCAGAGACATCACCTTGCTGACAAAGGTTCGTATAGTCAAGGCTATGGTTTTCCCAGTAGTAATGTATGTCTGTGAGAGTTGGATCATAAGGAAGGCTGAGCGCAGAAGAATTGATGCTTTCAAACTGTGGTGCTGGAGAAGACTTTTGAGAGTCCCTTGGACTGCAAGGAGATCAAGTCAGTCAATCCTAAAGGAAATCAGCCCTGACTGTTGATTGGAAGGACAGATACTGAAGCTAAAGCTTAAATACTTCGGCCACCTAATGAGAAGAGAGGAATCACTAGAAAAGACCTTGATGTTAGGATTGATTGGAGGCAAACGGAGAAGCGGAAGGCAGAGGATGAGATGGTTAGATAGCATCACAGATGCAATGAACATGAATTTGGGCAGACTCGAGGAGATCGTGGAAGACATGCTGTGCTTCATAGGGTTGAGTTGGGCACGACTGGGTGACTAAAACAACAACAACATTGGTCTGGAAAGCTTTATTCAATGCACAATTGGCAACTTCATCTCCAAGCCTCTTCAAGTTTTCACTTTGTTATAGTTTACATCAATGACACCCTGATCTACTCCTGGGACCTGTCAGAACATCGCCACCATGTGACGCAGGTCATCCCGAAAACTCTGTGAGTTCCAACTCTACCTACTTGAGAAATGTGAATTCCATAAAGACACCATCCACTTCCTTGGTTATGTCATCAGTAAAGGGGAAGTTGAAGCTGTTCAGAACATGCCACAACCCAAAACTCTCAAAGAGTTACAACGTTTCCAACTTCTACAGAAGATTCATCGCCAATTTCAGTAAGATCAGTTGTCCACTCACCTCACTTCTCCGTGACTGAACCCGGAAGCCATTCAAGCATTTCATACCCTCAAGAAAGCCTTCTGCACAGCTCCTACCCTTGCTCATCCCAGTCCTGAACTGCCGTTCATCGTTGAAGTGGATGCTTCTACCACCAGAGTAGGAGCTGTGCTATTGCAGCGACAGGAGGACACAAACTTCTGGCTATTAAACTTGCCTTGAAATATTACTCTTTAATCCTGTTAATTCCTGGCAATTTTTTGCAGTGCCTAAATCCGCAGCACATGCATTTTAAATTCAAATTGTACAGCCCTATGTTGTTTGATCTGAGATGCCACTACCCTTCTAGAATTCATACACTCTGAAACAGCATGTTTCCAAACAAGATGCAAATTACAGCGGGAACAATTCACGTTCATGTCTGAATAGAATGCTGATACAGATTAAAACTTGATCATCATGACTTCCCCTCAAACAATCTTCACTTTGTATTGATGAATACGTACAGACAAAGTGAGAGAGAATGACTTCATAGTTCAAAAGCCTGAGCAACAGAAACAATCACAGATAAACCAGTTTTTGAAGTGCAACACGATGTCTTAAGAGGGACGAGCTTTGCTTTGTTGTAATGCGGTTGAAGATATTTGCATCTGTATAGACCTCTCCTTCAGCAGAAGATGTACTCTTTCACAAACAGCCATAGAAACAGAAATGGCCATGAACGTCCTCTTGCTTTTCATCTTTGTGACATGTTTGCACTGAAAACGTAAATAGTCTAGCACTCTTTTCTGCTCATGTGCATTGGAAAAATATTTGCATTAGGAGAAGCTGCAGCTTTCAAATCTATAGGTCATATTGATCTGTTTCTTGTTCTTCTTCTTCTTTTTTTTTTTTTTTTTACATCTATTAACCCAAAGGCTTATAAACTTAAAAAAAATAAATAAAAAATGGAGAGATAGAGGACCTTGGTCACATCAGCCTATTGATAAATGTGTTTATTATAATTAGCTGCCAAAATTATCATAAAGATTATGCAGGGTGTTTGTAGTTTCACTTCTAATACATCATCCTAACTGACAGTGTACAGGTTTACATTTATTGCAAGTCAAAATAACACGTGTATGAATTCATGATGGCACAATAGAAAAGGAAAAGAGATCAGACTTAAAAGATGACATTCGAGCATAACTGGTGTGATGCATCAGTTTATTCATTCCAAGTTAAAGGTGAAGTTAGTGTGTGATATTTTGCATACTTTTTTATTTGGCAGGTTGATCCCCCTACAGTGCCATGAGTTTGGTTCAAGAATACTTGTTTAAAAAAAGTTGTTACATTATATATATATATATACACACACACACACACAATTTTCCAATGTCGACATTTTAATTTTTGGTGAAAAGATTGATATAGGCACTGATTTTAAATGTCTTGACTTAATAATGGGCTTAAATCTTCATTTTATGAAAATGGTAAAAACTATTACATACAGTATAACTTGGTGAATTTTAGACAAATTACAAACCTTAATCTCTCTATGGAAGACATTTACGCATGCTATGATCTGTTCCCGTGTGTTTTATCATCTGTCATGCTGAGGTCAGGCTGATGAAACTGTGAGTAAACCATTAGAATCAAACAGATTAAAAGTTTTTGGACAAAAAGCCAATTCACTGTAGGATATTAAAGAAACATTATTTCTTTTTTGGCTCTGACACAAATGTGTGTGTGTGTGCACATGACATATTGTGTGTATTATCTAGATTTTATTTTGTTCTGTGTTATTTTACTACTCTACTTCTACTTTTCTCCGGGTGACCTGCCAAGAGACTGCAGATGGTGCGTGGCATCAAATGGAAACATTTATGTTCAATATTGTGCACGGTCCCTTTCAAATAAATAAAACAACATTTAATTAAAAGGGAAATGAGATTATGCCAACGATGATGCAGTGAAACTATACATTAGCAACATGGACCATGATTTATATTGCACACACACACAAATATCCAACTTATAACAAATACTTCATAACAGAGTTTAACAGCGATATACAGTACAACTAACTAAGAGAGACATTCTAAAAAAGAACATTTGATTGTTACAGTGTTGTATACAGTTTGAATAAAGCCATGTTACCACAAGAAGCACATTCTTTTAGTTAACCTGACCTTCATCTGATTTGTGTTACTTATTGCCCAGATATATCGTTGCTCTTTGCATCTATTGTGATTTGAAGATGAGGAGAAGAAGGACAAGTAACAGGCAGACAGGCATTTACGTGAAGAATATCGCTGTGATTAGTCGGGGTCCGGGGGGTTATTTGGCAGCAACCTCGTTAAGAGCTGAACTGTGGCGAGCGGAGGGGAGTCTGTCAGTGTTTGTCTCTGGTCTCTGTCTCATCTGTAACGGCAGCCTGAAGCAGCGGGCCTTAGTCACCAAACAAGTCTCACCGCCCGGTCCCCGTCTCTGAACGTCACAGCTGTGGGACTCCAAGAAAAACATGTTGTTAGCTTTCTTTTCTCTCTGATTTATTCCCTTCTGCTCTGGCAGTGCACCACCAGTGTGCAGCTCGAACGCCTGCCAGCATGTCAACCCAATATACATCTGTGGAGGTGGACTGATAAAAACAGTTATTTCTGTATTTGTGACTTATTGTTTTTATTTTGAAGTGAAAAGATAAGATGGCCCTCCAGAATTGCTACAGGAGGCCCGAATTACCATGTTATTATTAGTGTTATTTTTAATTTAATACATATTGTAATTCATATACTCTAAAAAATGCTGAGTTAAAAACAATCCAAGAAAATGGACAAACCCATGATTGGATTGTTTTAACCCTCCGGTTGGGTTGAATGTTTGTGCTGGGTAGTTTTATTTAACCCAACTATGGTTTAAAAATGACTATATGACTGGCTTAAAATGAACCCAAAATATGTTGGAAACTAAAAATCAGACACATAATTACTAGAGGCAACAATAATAATCAAAAGGGGAACATTTATTAATAAGCAATTTAATAAATGTGCATTTCCAACATACTTTGGGTTAATTTTAAGCAAGAAATACAGTCATGTTTAAACAATATTTGAGTTAATCAAAACTAGCCAGCAGGCTAGGCAAACATTTAACCCAACCGGAGGGTTAAAACAACCCAATCGCTGGGTTTGTCTATTTTTATCCCAACTTGGGTTGTTTTTAACCCAGCATTTTTAGATGCACATTTTAGACATTTGATAATTGACTTAATTCAATATAAATTCGTGTTGCTATTATGACATAGTAAAATATGGGCAATTAATTATGCAAATATTCATATTTCTGTATATAAGTCATAGAATAAACTTACCTTCAGATCAATGTCTTTCCGATTCTACTTTGTCTGTCATCGATTATTTAATTTTCCTACTAAATTGTCAAAACATAATTTACATTAATGACACTTCACAACAATGTGTAAATATTAAAAGTCATTTATACATTCTGTAAAAGTTTACCCAGATATGTGGCTTCTTTGAATCATTTTACATGTTGTGCCTTCACAAATATATTAGCAAATGTATTTATTTTCCTTAATAACCCAATGGCTGATGCATAATCATCATGCACATGTTAAACTCGTACATACACACTATCTTCTACTTTTCTTTTCTTAGTTCTTCGGAAAATCAAAGATTTGTCATCACTAACCTTTTTGTACTTGTTTAAGCATAAATCTAATAAGCTTTATTGAGGTTTATGCTTTAGACAAGAAAACAATTGCAACAAATGCTCTGATTGTTTTTCATATTTCACATTTCTGCATGATCCCTCGGGATTCTATGGAAGTCATAGTGTTTGTCAGCGTTCACAGGCTGAGGTTTTCATCATTACATCTTTTGAACTCAGTATTGATTGGAAACCATGACCGCAAAGGGTCATTCATGTAATTTTGCTAGTCCATAGCCATAAAATAACATTCCTTCTACTGTCCTTATCATATATTCCCTCTAGCCCTTTTACTCTGCAAATAAAGAACTTTTATGCCCGCCATTAACATGCTTTTATGTGGACGTTAAGAGATAATTGCTACCTTCGAAATTCCATTCAAAACGTTTGCGTTGATCAAGAGGGTAGAGCAAACGGGCGAGAGCAAAGCCAACAGTGTTGACTTCCCCATTCATCAAAGACCCTCATTAACAGAGACAAAATCGATCTGCCACGCCAGAGAGCTAACGCCACTGGGAATCTGCATCAGCGACGTCTCAGTTTGGCAAAGCAGTCACGCCCTCCCACCTCGACTCGCCAATGAGCAACCGGCTCTAATTAGATGCCGTGAAAGTTTTCACATCTAACAAGAGTGAGTAGAAGGATCCGATGAACTCTGAGAGGAAAAGCAGGAGTCCAAGGACTATTAGCAGCATGTGCCTGTGGCCCTGTCTAAAGGTCACATGTCATGTCCCAGAGCTCAGAGGTACTAAAGGGCATTTGTCTGTTAAGTGTGTCGGAGAAACCGGTAATAATTATCTGGCTCCAAGATTTTGGCACTATGATGCCAAACTGTTTTTCAATACCAATTTTGTATCATCAATGATCATTTCTTGGACAAAATTATTCAGAGCTGCAATTTAATCTATAAATCTGACATAATCCAATCAAATGTCTAAAAGAAATAAAATAAAAATGGTGGTGTGAGGACGCTATTGTAATTGCACGGTCAATTCTTCTTCTTCTTCTCCGAAATGAATCGCATTTTTGAGGGCTCATGAAACTCATGAAACTTTGCACATGCGTCAGAAGTGGTGAAAATTTACGATCTGATATGGGTTTTAGAATTAGGTGTGGCAAAATGGCTCGATAGCGCCACCTACAAAAGTTGTTGTAACTCGGGCATACAATGTCCAATCTGCCCCAAACTTCACATGTTTTATTAGAGTCCTGGCCTGAAGACATCTACATGCCAACATTCAGTTACAGTCATAGCGCCAGCTGTGGGCAACAGGAAATACCATGCTTTACACTGTGATTCACTCCCAGAAACACATTTCAATATGCCATGAAGTACCAAACATGCTAGGAACACATTAAATCATGCAACACTTGGCTAAGTGTTAATGTATGCGCTTAACGCCAAGAAACAGGAAGTTCTTGTACCTCAGGTATACAATGTCCAATCTGCTCCAGACTTCACATGTTTGAGAAGAGTCCACCATGCCCACCGTTTTCCTAAAGCTACCTGGTTGTGGTGCATGCACGGGTGCGAGGGCCCTTTCATCGCTGCTTGCAGCTTTAATTACATTCATAATTACACTGTTGACCCTTCCCTTACACCTTAACCCACTCTTAAACCAACCCATACCACCAAATCTGTCCCTAACCTTACCCGTATCCACCTCAATAGCAGTGTTTTGCAATACAATATGAACACAAAAAGTACATTGTACTTATTTATTCTAGGCTGTTTCATTTGGTTTAGTAGCATTTGTTTCACAGTGAATCTTAATCTTAAATAAAACATCTTTCGGAAACAGCTTCATATCTGTTTATACTACAGTTTATGTAGTGTATAGAATTGGTTGCATTTGTAGGTGTGATCATAGCATAACTGTTTACGGCCCTGCCCATAACATAATAATATTTATAGAAATGTTATAAGATATGGAGGGAAGGGTTGTCATGAAATCTGTACTAGCTTTCCAAAATGTATGTATCAAACTTGCACTGCATGATATGAGCATGTGGTGTCCGTTTAAGTCACTTTTATTTTGCACCAAATCATTTTGAGTTTTTCATGTGTGCAAACCTGTCCATCAGATCTGATCCCATGAATGTGTGTCAGTCGTTTGCTCTCATTCTGTTCCTAAACAACAACCTTGACCAGGTTAAAATTTTGCAGTCACCCATACTGTATCAAACAAGAGTCTTGTTTTGACAACACTTACTTTTCCGAGCCAAACAAGCTGCGGTCACATGCTCAACACGATGCTGACTCCAACCACACATGACCTTGAGGTTATTTTTCCATCGAGTCAGTCTCCCTCCAGCTTCACATCTGGGGAATTTCAGGAGGGAAAACAAGATGGCTGTAGATTTTTAGAATCTTTAAAAGGTCACACTTCCAAACAAATGCCAGCAGTGCCAAGCCTTTTCCCCCTAGAAATAGTGAACTGGCAAACAAAGAGTCAGACTCCATGCGGAGAGACATTTTTATGATGGAAAAGGTTTTAATATGAGTTTGGCCTTTAATTAAATGCTTTGGATTGATTATTTTGTGAAAGCTGAACAGGAAGAAAACAGAGAAAGCAGAATAGGACTTACAATTACAAGGAAACCTTTTTAAATGTCTCTCACAACAATTTCAGGTCTGTCATTTTCCAGTTTGACCTAAAATGTTAATTACCTGCCAATTCAGTAGCAGTACAGTTATAGTCATACTAATATTAGTTTTAGTAATACATGTCACAGTTATAATCAGTTACGGCTATGTTTTATTGTGTTTTGGTTCTTTCTTCCTTAATTGCCTGTTTGACTATTTGTCTAATTGTTCATCAGTTATCTCATTATTCCTTTGTTTTGCTCTTTGTGCTTTTGTAATGTAGCAGACACCAGAAAGAACTGAAATATCTGTACTAAAGTTTAAAAAAAGATGATATTTAGGTTTATATTGTTTCTATTGCAAAAGGGCATCTTTTTGTTTGCCATGGCACATTTGAAGCGTTCAACCCTTGACTTCTGGTTGACAGAAAATGCTTTATAAGTTCTCTAGGCGTGACATTTAATACTGAGGTTAGCACAATGTAAAGGTGGTCCGGGCTACTTCAAAGAAAGGTTGACTTCAGCCAAGCATCAAAACCTGCAAACCAGTCCACTGCCTTCAGGGTTTCATTTCCTACACTGTGTAAGCATGGCCTTCTGGATTTTAACTCACTCAGCTGTTTTTTGTTTTGTTTTGATTTATTTCTGATGTATTGTCCTATTGTTTCTGATATAGTCTCACTAACACATCACGTCTTAGATGTGCACTGGGTTTCTTGGAGAATGTGTCACATTAGAACTGATAGTTGGTTGACAGTACGTTGGTAACATATACTGGATGTTTCACTTTGAAAGTGTTTCGAAAGGTGCAAGAAGGAATTGGGTGATATCATTTTGCAGAAATGGCGCCACAGCAATGTTTTCCAATGAGCTTGGGTTCTGTATAATATACAGGAATGTTTCTGTTTATCAAACTGAATATGACTATGTTTATAGCAGCTGCATAGCAACACCTTAGCAACTATATAAAACTAGAAAATAAATAGCAACACCCGAACAACTGTATGTGGACTGCAATAGATAACAATCTTCTGCACTAAAAGAAAAAAAAAATAATACATACACATATATAAATTTTCTTTTAGTGCAGAATATTGCTATAAAATCAAGCACTAGGCATGCAGACTGCTTCTACAAACATTTGTGAAAGAATGGGTCGCTCTCAGGAGCTCAGTGAATTCAAGCGTGGCACCGTGATTAAGTGCAATAAGTCCATTTGTGAAATTTCCTCACTTTCACGGTCAACTGTTAGTGGTATCATAACAAAATTGAAGCAATTGGGAACAACAGCAACTCAGCCATGAAGTGGTAGGCCACGTAAAATCACAGAGCGGGGTCAGCGCATGCTGAGGCAAACAATGTGCAGAAGTCGCCAACTTTCTGCAGAGTCAATAGCTACAGACCTCCAAACTTCGTGTGGCCTTCAGATTAGCTCAAGAACAGTGCGTAGAGAGCTTCATGGAATGGGTTTCCATGGCCGAGCAGCTGCATCCAAACCTTACATCACCAAGTGCAATGCAAAGTGTCGGATGCAGGGGTGTAAAGCATGCCGCCGCTGGACTCTAGAGCAGTGGAGACGTGTTCTCTGGAGTGACGAATCATGCTTCTCTGTCTGGCAATCCGATGGATGGATCTGGGTTTGGTGGTTTCCAGGAGAACGGTACTTACCTGACTGCATTGTGCCAAGTGTAAAGTTTGGTGGAGGGGGGATTATGGTGTGGGGTTGTTTTTCAGGAGTCAGGCTTGGACCCTTAGTTCCATTGAAAGGAACTCTTAATGCTTCAGCATACCAAAACATTTTGGACAATTTCATGCTCCCAACTTTGTGGGAACAGTTTGGGGATGGCCCCTTCCTGTGCCAACATGACTGCGCACCAGTGCACAAAGCAAGGTCCATAAAGACATGGATGAGCGAGTTTGGAGTTATTTTCATTTTAGTTTTAGTTCATTTTTAGTTTTTTTTAGTTTTTTTAATTATTATTTCCAGTTAGTAATTTTAGTTCTTCAACAAGGGGTCATGAATTGAGAAATCAACTTTTCCTTGAGCTTTTGATCGATAAGAATATCCTGTAAGTTTCAGAACTGAAAACTTCATTGCTAATCCAAAAATAGCTTTTAATGTTACCAAGTCCAGCAAACAACCCATCCTGGAATGTGCCTATCTATGGCATAAATCAGTTGCAATTTTGGAGCAGGCTTTGCAAACAGACGTTTACGATATGGACTCGACCATGTTAATTCTATGAATTAATGATTCATGTACAGTCAGACGTTCTTTGCCTATGTGCCAGTAAATCAAACGATCACCTTCATGTGTTTCTTTTAGTAGGATGAAAATAATCCGTTTTTTTTTTTTTTTTTTTTTTTTTTTAAACTGTGATTAAATTATAAATAGAAAGCGATCAAAGAACGCTCCCTTTTGCAATCATTGGAGCTGTGTGCGAGCGCAAGCAATAAGTTGCTGGCTGCAGTTCATTTTACGGCCACCGGTATCACTAAAAACAAGTATTTTAATTCTATGTATAGCCCATTTTACTATATGTTTGGATATAACTATGTTGGGGTAACAGTTGACAGTTTTACATCTCGTTTAACTATTGCCATATTTGTCATCACATATGCTTACAATGGACACAAATGACATGACTCCTCCACATAGTCACTATTTTCCTACCGTTCATTTTATTCCTTCTTTATTTAAATCTAATTGATTTATTTGCGTTCATGTGCCTTTCCGAGCTGCACTGCTCCTGTATAATCTTGTTCATGCTGTCTTCAACACTGGCCTGTACAAGCCACGAAGATGTATATGTGCATGTGAGATAGAACAGAATTTCCGCTTCCAAGTTCTTTTTATGGCCCGTGTTTTGCACAAGGTAAATGAGGCCTGCAATGCAACATTTCTGAAGTCATAATTCTAGCTCTGGTTGAAGCCTGGAATTAATTCAGGCAAAAAGTCCTGTTGCTTTTCTCCAACTTCATGTTAGTAATGGGCTATTTTGTCAACATAATGCAGCAGCAAATGGAGTGCGGTAATGACTGCATTTGCTGATTGAAATGGAAAATGAAAGGTGGATATAGGGGTTCTTTGCCCAGACCCATTTGAGGTAAGGCCTCCCAGCAAATGGTCTGTGCACTCATTTTTCCCAACACGGATCAAAAGGACCGGACGGAGAGGGCGAGAAACCATTTCCACTACACTGGGCTTTGTTGCATTGTTTTTTGTCACTGTCTCTATTATCGTATTTCAATGTTGATCTTGTCAGGGATTATTAAGAGGGCTAATTGTCTAACTATGCTTATGCTTATGTCTAACTAATCAGTGAAAGGACAAAATAAGAAACAATTGTATTATACACCGATCAGGAATAACATTATGACCACCTTCCTACCCGTTGAGGACCCCTGAAGGTGTGCTGTGGTGTCTGGCACCAAGATGTTAGTCCTGTAAGTTGTGACTTGTTTGTTCAGCATATCCAACAGATGCTCAATTGGATTGAGATCTGGGGAATTTTGGAGGCCAAGTCAACACCTTAAACTTGTTGTTGTGCTCCTCAAACCTTTCCTGAACCATTTTTGCTTTGTGGCAGGGCGCATTATCCTGCTAGAAGAGGCCACAGCCACCAGGGGATACCGTTTCCATGAAAGGGTATACATGGTCTGCAACAATGCTTAGGTAGGTGTCAAAGTAACATCCACATGGATGGCAGGACCCAAGGTTTCCCAGCAGAACATTGCTCAAAGCATCACACTGCCTCCGCCGGCTTGCCTTCTTCCCATAGTGCATCCTGGTGCCATGTGTTCCCCAGGTAAGAGAAGCACACACACCCGGCCATCCACGTAATGAAAACGTAAAAGAAAACGTGATTCATCAGACCAGGCCACCTTCTTCCATTGCTCCGTGGTCCAGTTCTGATGCTCACGTGTCCACTGTTGGCTCTTTTGGCAGTGGACAGGGGTCAGCATGGGCACCCTGACTGGTCTGCAGCTATGCAGCTCTGTGTATCCTGACACCTTTCTATCAGAACCAGCAATAACTTCTTGAGCAATTTGAGCTACAGCAGCTCGTCTGTTGGATCAGACCACACGGGCCAGCCTTCACTCCCCACGTGCATCAATGAGCCTTGACCCTGTCGCCCGGTTCTCCACTGTTCCTTCCTTGGAGCAATTTTGATAGATACTGACCACTGCAGACCGGGAACATCTGACAAGAGCTGCAGTTTTGGAAATGTCGTCTAGCCATCACAATTTGGCCCTTGTCAAACTCGCTCGAATTCTTACGCTTGCCCATTTTTCCTGCTTCTAACACATCAACTTTGAGGACAAAATGTTCACTTGCTGCCTAATATGCTGCCCACTAAAAGGTGCAGTGATGTAGAGATAATCAGTGTTATTTACTTCACCTGTCAGTGCTCATAATGTTGTCTGATCGGTATATAGTTTTATAAAGAAGCAACATGTAGGACCAAAATGTCAAAGTGTTTTGTGCAACAACCCAAAATTGCCCACACGTGGCCTAATTCATCATGAAACACAAGCAGAATGATTTCTATGATTTTGTGAAACCAAACAGTATTGCATTATGAACCACTTTACATAAGAATGCTTGATTATCGATTAAATGTGCCTTTCAATGTCTTTCAGGGTGCTCTGTGCTTTTAAAAGCCAGTTATTGCTATGATTAGATCCTCAGGCAAACATTCATTTTCGCAGGCATCTATTTTGCACCAGATGAAAATACATGCTGTAACTTTTGAGGTTTCTGAAACATTATATAAAAATGCTTTTGAAATACAGTGGTGGCCAAAAGTGATGTTTGTTTTTAATGACCCTAAAAGTTAAGGTATATGCCTGACAAAAGTTTAAATTATAACAACTCTCGGAATACTTTTAGCCTGTTATCGCATATGTTAATGTATTTGGTCTTGGTGGACTAGATCTGCTGCTGCTGTTGATTATTGCTGCTGCTGCAGAGCAACACTTGTTACTGCTAATAGATACACATGTGAGCATGTAAGATCTGCTGCTGCATAAATACACATACATCAATCCCATAGCAGATCTAGGCAGGTGGAGCTGAGGAGGTGGAGGGTTCAGAGAAACTGCAGGACTAGATTACAGCAAACACTGAACCAGACTACTGTATTTAAATGTTGAGCAAACAATCACATTGGCTGCAGGATCAGCAGAGGCCAATCAGCTTGTGCCATGCAGTAATCATGTGATGTGAATCATAAAAGAGTTTCATATAAAAGTCCTTCATCTATGTATATTCATGACTTATGATCAGGCATCAGATCACAGGAACTGTAAAGCACTGCATGACGCATTCTGTTCTATAATTATTCGAGATTAACTGAAGGAAGATTTTAGCAAGAAAATAAATAAGTAAATGCTGATGTTATAATCGATGTGACAACTTCATTTTTTAAACCATAAAAGGATAAGAATGGTGAGAATATGATTATGAGTGAAACCAGGAATGTTTAACTCACGGTGTTAATTACTCTGTACTACACATTTTTAGAAATAGTGCATATATTTTCAGTTGCAGTTTTATTCATATTCACAGTCAACATCTCTTGCACCATATGAGGGGTGGAGAATATGGATTGGTTTAATGACTGAATTCATCAATTTGAGCAAACAGACACACACTAATAATTTCCTTGTGTCAGAAATTATCATATCCCAGCAGCACATCACAGCAATCAATTTCAATTTAATACAGTTTTATATATCACACACATGCAGCACTGCACACTTTCAACCCCACAAACAACCTCTCGAGTTGTTTGGAAAAGGCAATTTTCAGCTTAAAGTCTTGACAAGCTTTGTGAGGCATGACGCTTCAGCCCTGCCATCAATCAACACCTGTTCAACTGCAGGCCAACAGACCCAGACACACTTATTTCTCTGCCCTGTGTGAAATGTCAGCTCTTATGTCATGCTTTTTTTTTTTTCATGATGCTGTTTAGATCAGATCATAGTGTAGATCATATAAGACTCAAACAAGCTATTTTTTTGACCCTGTTTGGCAGATGTATGCTGAAATTTGAACAGAATTTTGCTCGATCATTTCTAAATAAATAAATACATTTATAAATGAATGGCATTTTTGATTAGTTTTTAATCTGAGAGCTACCATTTCTGATGATCAGTCAAACAGGAACATTACTGAGTGAGTAAAACTTCTAGTTTAATTGCGTAAGGAATACAGTGACCAAAAGTGATGTCCGGCCTAGGAAAATTGACATCTTCACCCTTTATTAAAATTGTATTAACATTTTGTTAAAGAATTTGTAAGAATATTGTGTAGTTGTGCTCAGAGTCAGTTGTTTTATTTGTGATCATAATACACAGAAACGTGTGCAGACATATTTTTTGGACAGACTGTCATACAAAGAAATTATAAACGCATGCGATAAACAAGAGAGAACCAACATAATATTAATAACTGATGATGTTTGTTTTTTTCTTTTGTTTTCTTTCTCTGAGCTTTATTTATCATAGTAAAGCCCAGAAAATGGAGTGTCTATTTACACTAAGTGTAAATAGCCTGTCTTGTTGGCAAAAACTATTTACACTAACTCCGCCCACCAATGTCTGGTTGGGCCAGACACTCTTCTCTCTTTTTTCCATCACAAGTCAGATCAGAAAAAATAATTTATTTTCAATAAAAATGAATTAAATATTTGAAACACTTACACCACATCCTTTTCACATAGGGATTTGTTCATATATAATGTACGTTATTGTATTTCAAAGAAATTATTATTATTTATTTATTGTTTTTGACTGAAAAAAAATGAAATAAGAATTTCAATTTTAATTCAATGTTCAGATTTTTTCACTAGAATTGCATGCAGATGAGTGCATTTTTTTTTAAAACATTTTAGAAAACTTGGTTTTGTTTTTACACTATTCACCTGCAGTGTCTTGCCTTAATAATTTCAACAAATATATTCTGTTATTATTGCATCCTGTTAATGCACAACAATACTGAGGTGTAAATAATATCTGCCACTATATGTAAGTATAAATACTGTAGCATCTAACAACTATTTGTTGTTGGCCCATCGCTATTTTCACTTAGTGCAAATAGCCACTAAAAAAATATTAAAATAAATAAAAACTAGTAGTTTTTGCTGTAGTTTTAGTAGTACAGTAGCTGTAGTTTGCCTCTTTTTTTGCAAGATAAGTCAGATAAATAGCTTAACTAAGTTTAGTGTCTTACTCTTCACTCATATTTAAAATAATAAAAATATATTCTACAGAATATATACTGTTGAATGTCTGTTTTTTGTTTTTTCCTGGTTTTTAAAGACATCCTAGTTTTCACACATGGAGGTTTGCTCTGCAGTTTTCTTGACACTTCATGGTGAACACGTTTGCTCTGTAGCATCATTATGGAAATTACAAATGGCCCCTCCAAGTGGGTTTGCACATTTGCAGAATGCTTTATTTGATTTCAGCTTTATTAGTCCTGCAGCAGAATTCATTCTGCCAACAGTAGCATGCCAAATGCTTATTAGGGGTGAAGGTGGTATCTGTGTGTAAACACATGATTTAGCAGTAAAATATATAAGCCAGACTGTACTGAAGAATTTAACACTATTTCACTGTATGGCCTTCTATGTCTAAATCTGTTTAGATAACAGTCATATATTTCAGCTACAGTACAACATTCTCAGGGTTGTGCATCATTCAGAATTGATCTAAGAAAATATTTTAAATTTTAGTTCAGTTTTTGAAGTGGAATTGAGGTGGGAAACGATATATGTGTGGCCTTATTGTTTTCATCTTCTTCTTGGATGGATGGAGGAGAAAAAAAAAGTTCAACACTCTTACATCATACAAATAAAAATCTAAAGTCATTTTTGCTTATTATAGTTGAACAGATCATTGAAGGTCAGCAGTAAAGCCATTGGTTCATAAAGTGAGATTAAATACATAAGGTAATTTTATGAAATTAATCACATACTTAATTACTGCAGGTTTGCATAATATTCTGAGTTTGCATTTCACAGTTTTTGTTCATTTTGAGGAATACTGAATCTGTTTTTGTGTAGGTGAGATTAGTAAATGCCTGCTCACATTCAGTCGAGAACTACACCGTTTTCTTCAGCGTATGCTTCATCTTAAGAACTCTTGTAGAGAACTGACATAAAACTCATTTAGCCGTGCAAATACTAGCCTCTCGCTCACTGTGACATCAAGGCCAGATTTAAAACAAGACTGGTCTGAAACCTGCTGTCAAAACAAAGAACGCTGACCTGCTCATCTCTTCGCCGGGCCAATTTATTCAGCGTTACATGCAGACATAAGTGGAACGGCGACCCCTGACCTGCTCTTCTCCCAAGAAGAACATTGAGTTCCCCGTCCTCTCCTGCCCCGCAGACGAACACAAGCCAGGAAACGCGAGGTGATGAACTGCTGCTTATTTGATAAAAGATCTATTTCCTCAATCATGCTGATGTTGATTTAAGACTCACTCGGCAGGGATGATAAATAATGGATCTGGTTCATCATTGTTTACGGTCTGAGAGCAGCGCCTGACTTTAAACAGATTTCTCATTTTACTCTTCTATTATTTATTTCATTTCTTGAACACTGTTGCGGAATAAAAAAAATAAGAATTTATATTCCAATGTGTTTTGAACAGTGAATTACTAGCTTAATAGATATTATAAACAAATAATGTGTACTTTTGAAAGATAAGCAGGGAGACTCACATTATGAAATAAATGTGTTTCTCCAATACATGTTGGCCACAATTATTGGCACCCCTAGAAATTCTTATGAGTACATTATATTCCCATTCATATTTAAATTTTTTAGCACACCATGGTGACTAGGAGCATGAAATTGTCCAGCCATGACTTCCTGTTCTACAGGAGTACAAATATGTGTAAACACAAAGGCCAAATTCCCTTAATCATTCATCACAATGAGTAAAATTGCGCTTCACAAAATAGAAAATGTCTATAAGAAAAAAGCTAACACGGACTTCTGGTTTGGCGACGTAAGAGAGGACAGCAGCGACGAGGTCCTCCCAACCACACTCCATTTAAACATACTTAAGTGACTTCTTTTTGCCATGTAATTGCTTTGCAATGTAAAATATAAGAACTATACTTAGTTCAGAAAGCAAAATGAGCAACTCTAAACAAAAGCAAAGTACCGCGCTAGCAACACGGTCAGGCGCTATGGCGGCTAACGATACCACGAGCATCAAAGATACACCTGAAAAAGACACCACGGATAACTTGTCGACGAGCCAGCTAGGCCAGTTTAAAAGAGGACATGGCAAGTTTAATTCAAGACTCAATTAAGCTGTTACAAGCCTCCCTTGACACGCTACGTGAGACAGTAAGCTCGTTTCAGCACCGACTTGCACCTACTGAAGTACTGGTCGGCGCAGAAGCGACGATTAAGTCCTCGACCAAACTGACGAACTTGAGAGTAGATCCAGAAGGGTCAACCTGCGTATTATTAATAGTCCGGAAGGTGCTGAAGATGGAAAAGATTTATATCTACCATGGAGAGCATGTTTGATAAACCTTCTGAACTTGAGCGAGCACATCACGCACTTCACCCCAAACCTGGAGCAGGGCAATCTCCAAGACCATTCATCGTCTGCTTCCACCGTTTTCATGAAAAGAAAAATGGCACTTCACTGACATGATATTAAATGAATTTATACCCGGATACGATATACCCTGATACTAGCGCAGCGTTGGCAAAGAAACGCGCCAGATTCAAAGAAGTCAAACAATCCCTCTGTCAGAAAGGCATAAGTTTAAACTAATGTACCCTGCCCATCTCCGTGAAATTCGGAGAGGAAACTCACACTTTTGATTGACCGGAGGCTGCCGAGGTTTTTTATAAACAACGCATCCTTGTACAGGAATAAAGACCGGTTCTGACCGTAATACATTGTCTGTGAAGTTATACGACACAGATAATATACTTCAGGCAATCAGGTGACTGTTTTTCTTTCTTTCTATTGCAAGTCATCTAAAATTTTAAGAAAAGATGGTATGTTTGTTTCTGTTCGTTGCCTTAATGCTTATTTAGTACAATGCGTAACAATGGCGCTATACTGAACTCCATGTAAATATTGTGGTTTGGGATCTCTCAAGAAGGTAAAGGAAAAGACTGGATAATCGGGAGCCATTCAATTTAAGTAGGATTCTGCCGCTTGTTTCAGTTGGGGAAGCAAGCAAAGGGATCATGTTGGGAAGTTTGATTTTGTGTTACTTTTATCAAAAAAGTGTTTCATTTTATGTTATGTTATGTTTGTGGAAGAACTTAACAGTGAGGAAACGTATATTGCTGATTGTATCTTTAATTTGTGATTGCCTGTTGAAATTCATATTTGCCCATGTCTAATATGGCTGATATAACAATCTCCTGGGGGATCAAAAGTTAGATTTGTTAGCTGGAATGTCAAAGGCCTACAGGAAACCCACCTATGCATGGTTGATCATCTCAGAATTAGGAAATCATGGGTGGGACAAGTTTTTAACTCTAAGGTAAGGGGCACTGCCATATTGATACACAAAAGTATCCAATTTACTGCCTCTGCTTCTATTGCAGACCCTCAGGGAAGATATGTTGTAGTCTGTGGGATGTTATATCATGTCCCTGTCTTATTAGTTAATGCATATGCTCCTAACTGGGATGATGTGAATTTTATTAATAAGTTGGTTTCTTTATTGCCAGACCTAAATTCCCATCTCATGATTTTTGGTGGCGACATAAATTGTGTTATGGATCCATCCCTTGACCGTTCAAATCCTAAATCTTTATCCCGTTCTAAGATGGCCCAAGCCTCCACATTCATAGATCAAATGGGGGCTGTTGATCCTTGGTGATTCTGTTTTCACATAGCAGAACATATTCCTATTTTTCACAAGTTCATCACTCCTATTCAAGAATTGATTATTTCTTTATAGATAAATCTCTCCTTCCTTCTGTTGGACAAATCGAATATTTACCTATTGTGGAATCAGACCATGCCCCCTTGCAATTAGATCTTATTTGCAATTTGAAGTATAACAAACAGCCTTTGTAGATATATATATAGATAATAGATAACAAATCAGAATCTATTTCTGCATCTAAATTGTGGAAGACACTAAAAGTAGTTATCAGGGGAGAAATAATTATATATACCTCAACTCTCAACAAAAAAGGTAAACAAAAACAGGATGATTTAATTGATTCTATAAGAAGGTTATGATTATCAATATTCCACATCTCCCTCACCTGAACTTTATAAGGAAAGGCTGAACCTTCAAGTTCAGTATAATCTGTTATCAACAAATAAAACTGAATGGTATTTATTACGTTCTATAGGATATATACAGGTGCTGGTCATATAATTAGAATATCATCAAAAAGTTAATTTATTTCACTAATTCCATTCAAAAAGTGAAACTTGTATATTATATTCATTCATTACACACAGACTGATGTATTTCAAATGTTTATTTCTTTTAATTTTGATGATTATAACTGACAACTAAGGAAAATCCCAAATCCCAGACCTGCAAAGGCCTTTAAATGGTCTCTCTGTCTAGTTCTGTAGGCTACACAATCATGGGGAAGACTGCTGACTTGACAGTTGTCCAAAAGATGACACCTTGCACAAGGAGGGCAAGACACAAAAGGTCATTGCAAAAGAGGCTGGCTGTTCACAGAGCTCTGTGTCCAAGCACATTAATAGAGAGGCGAAGGGAAGGAAAAGATGTGGTAGAAAAAAGTGTACAAGCAATAGGGATAACCGCACCCTGGAGAGGATTGTGAAACAAAACTCATTCAAAAATGTGGGGGAGATTCACAAAGTGTGGACTGCAGCTGGAGTCAGTGCTTCAAGAACCACTACGCACAGACGTATGCAAGACATGGGTTTCAGCTGTCGCATTCCTTGTGTCAAGCCACTCTTGAACAACAGACAGCGTCAGAAGCGTCTCGCCTGGGCTAAAGACAAAAAGGACTGGACTGCTGCCAAAGTTGTTCTCTGATGAAAGTAAATTTTGCATTTCCTTTGAAAATCAGGGTCCCAGAGTCTGGAGGAAGAGAGGAGAGGCACACAATCCACGTTGTTTGAAGTCCAGTGTAAAGTTTCCACAGTCAGTGATGGTTTGGGGTGCCATGTCATCTGCTGTTGTTGGTCCACTGTGTTTTCTGAGGTCGAAGGTCAACACAGCCGTATACCAGGAAGTTTTAGAGCATTTCATGCTTCCTGCTGCTGACCAACTTTATGGAGATGCAGATTTCATTTTCCAACAGGACTTGGCACCTGCACACAGTGCCAAAGCTACCAGTACCTGGTTTAAGGACCATGGTATCCCTGTTCTTAATTGGCCAGCAAACTTGCCTGACCTTAACCCCACAGAAAATCTATGGGGTATTGTGAAGAGGAAGATGGATATGCCAGACCCAACAATGCAGAAGAGCTGAAGGCCACTATCAGAGCAACCTGGGCTCTTATAACACCTGAGCAGTGCCACAGACTGACTCCATGCCACGTCGCATTGCTGCAGTAATTCAGGCAAAAGGAGCCCCAACTAAGTATTGAGCGCTGTACATGCTCATACTTTTCATGTTCATACTTTTCAGTTGGCCAAGATTTCTAAAAATCCTTTCTTTGTATTGGTCTTAAGTAATATTCTAGTTTTCTGAGATACTGATACTTTGGGATTTTCCTTAGTTGTCAGTTATAATCATCAAAATGAAAAGAAATAAACATTTGAAATATATCAGTCTGTGTGTAATGAATGAATATAATATACAAGTTTCACTTTTTGAATGGAATTAGTGAAATAAATCAACTTTTTGATGATATTCTAAATATATGACCAGCACCTGTATATACGAACATGGAGAAAAAGCAGGACAACTTTTAGCACACCAATTAAAATCTAAAGCTGCCTCAAATTTGTAACAGTAATAATGATTTAATCGTTAACCCAGTTGAAATTAATAACATTTTTAAGAACTACTATTTAAATGTAGACAATATAGATATACCCACCCTTAATTCTTTGCAGAAAAGTAATTTAGATCAGCCCATACAAATAGAAGAAATTTTAAACTCGATCACATTGATGCAGAGTAAAAAAAACTCCCTTTTATAAATAAATAAATAAATAAATAAATAAAAATTGCAGATAAATTAGCCCCTATTCTTCTTGATATGTTTAAAGACTCTTTGGGAAAGGGTAGCTTGCCACAAACTTTGAATGAAGCAAACATTACACTTTTATTAAAACCTGGTAAGGATCCTTTAAAATGTAATTCTTACAGGCCAATCTCTCTTTTTAAAATCTTGGCAAAAATTGTTGCATTACGTTTGGATACAGTAATAGAAAACTTGATTTCACAAGACCAAACAGGTTTTGTCAGAGGCCGACATTGTTTTAGTAACATCCGGAGATTGTTAGGGGTAATCCACTCCTCTAAACTTTCTCGGAACCCCGTCCCTCAAGTAGTCATCTCGTTAGATGCTGAAAAAGCATTTGACAGGGTAGAGTGGAAATATTTATTCTCTGTGCTGGAAAGATTTGGCTTTGGAATACATATTTTCTCATTGATTAAGTTATTATACTCTTCCCCTAATGCGTCTGTAATCACAAATAGAGTACATTCAAAGTATTTTCCCCTATCAAGGGGTACAAGACAAGGTTGTCCTCTTAGCCCTTTACTTTTTACTTTAGCCATCGAGCCCCTATCTATAGTGTTAAGATACTTACTGGCATCAACAGTAGGGGCTTAGAACATAGAGTATCCTTATATGCCGATGATATGCTGTTGTACATTTCAGATCCGATCTTAGGTAGTCCACAAGTAGTATATTGAAACAATATGGAACATTCTCAGGCTATAAATTGAATTTTTCAAAAAGTGTTTGCTTTCCCATTAACGGTAAGGGCCTCCGTATTTCAAACACTGATATACCTTTTCAGTTGTCTGTATCAGGTTTTAAATATTTAGGGATAAACATCACACAGGGATTCCCTAACCTTTACAAAGAGAACAAGTTTAATCGACAAGTTAAAACTAGACCTTTTTTAGAAGTTGTTGTTTCTTTCTCTTGCAGGTAGAATCAATTGCATAAAAATGAACATTTTACCAAGGTTCATGTACTTGTTTCAATGTATCCCAATCTTTTTAACAAAGTCCTTTTGTCAGAATTTAGACAAATTGATTATATGGGGTGGAAAAACACCTATAATTCTGAAAGAATTTCTCCAAAAACAGAAAACTCAAGGTGGATTAGTGTTTCCTAACTTTAGGTATTATTGGGCTGCAAATATCTCAAAAGTACTTTATTGGCTTCAGAACCCCAATGATGTCTGGTGTATTTCAGAGGCAAAATCGTGTAGTTCATCATCCCTTCCTGCTTTAGCTTTTTCTAAATTGCCCCTTGGTATTTCATTGTATACTCAATGCCCAGTCTTAGCAAACATCCTTAAGATTTGGCTTCAGTTCAGACAATGTTTTTGTTTTAAAGACTTCTGCATAGCCAGCCCTATATGCAAGAATCATCTATTCCTTTCAGCTCAGTTGGACTCAGTCTTCAGCCAGTGGCAACATTCAGGTCTTGTCAAATTTAGTGATCTTTTTATTGATGTTTTTTTTTTTTTTGCCCCATTCTCCACTCTCTCCTCTAAATACAATTTGCCAAGATCACACATGTTTAGATATTTTCAAGTTCGTCATCTAATCCAAAATCATTGTCCCGCTTATCCCTCCATTCCTCCCAGTACAGGATTGGATGCAGTTTTAAATATTTCATTACATACGAAGGGAGTAATTTCTAATGTATATAATATTTTAATGTCAATAAAAAGTATTAATCTAGACAAAATCAGTGCAGACTGGACAAATGATCTGGCAGTGGATATATCAGATGAAACCTGGAATAATGTAGTATCTAGAGTGAATGGAACAACCTCCTGTACTCGCTTAGGTTTAATTCAGTTCAAGGTCCTCCACAGACTTTATTACAGTAAGGTTAGACTGTCCAAGATCTACGCTGATGTAGTAGATACGTGTGAACGATGTCACTCTGCTAAAGCAGACTTGGCTCATATGTTTTGGGCTTGCTCCAGACTGCTTGATTACTGGACAACTATATTTAAAATTTTGTCTGAGGCATATATTAAGGATATCAGACCTAGCTTTGAAATGGCTGTTATTGGAGTACCTGAGCAAGGTGTGGTCATGTCTAAAAATTGTCAAGATGCTTGTGCTTTTGCATGTCTTTTGGCATATATATATATATAGGAGAATATTACTTGATTTGGAAATCAAATAAACTACCTTTAGTTTCACTCTGGCTTAGTGATGTAATGCTGTTCTTGAAACTGGAGAAAATTAAATATTCTCTTAGAGGATCCACCAAACGTTTTTATTCTGTATGGACTCCAATGGTCTCATATTTTGAAAAGGGTGTAACTCGTCCCCCAAACTAAATGATGAACACCTGTGCACATTTGAACAAATAAATCAATCAGACACAATGGGTTAACAATGATGTAAATTTCCTCGATGTTTGTAAGATCAGAACTTTGAGATTCTGTTTTTCCATTTTGTTTTTTGCAATTTGTTTATTTATATATATATATATATATATATATATATATATATATATATATATATATATATATATATATATTGTATATATATTTAAAAGAAAAGATAAAAAGAAAAAAGCTAACACATTGAAAATCTCTATTTCCACCATCAGGGAAAAAATTAAGAAGTTCCAATCAACTAAAGATGTTACAAATCTGCCTGGAAGAGGACGTGTGTCTATATCGTCCTAATGCGCGGTGAGGAGGAAAGTTTGAGTGGCCAAAGACTCTCCAAGGATCACAACTGGAGAATTGCAGAGATTAGTTGAGTCTTGAGTCTCAGAAAGCCTAAAAAAAAAAAAAAAAAATTATCAAACAGCACCTTCATCCCCACAAGTTGGTTGGGAGGGTTTCAAGAAAAATCCTCTGCTCTCATCCAGAAACAATCTCCAGCATATTCAGCTGTCAGACACGACTGGAACTTCAAACGGGACCGGCTTCTATGGTCAGATGAAAAGAGCTTTTTGGCAGCAAACTCACCAGATGGGTTTGGTGCACACATGGATAAAAAGTACCCCATGCTCACTGTTAAATATACTGCTAGATCTTTAATGTTGTGGGCCTATTTTTCTGCTGGAGGTCCTGGACATCTTGTTCAGATACATGGTATCATGGATTCTATCAAATACCAACAGATAAAAATCGAAACCTGACTGCTTCTGCTAGAAATCCAATAATGGGCCGTGGTTGGATCTTCCATCAGGACAATGATCCAAAACAAACATCAAAACCAACACAAAAATGTGTCACTGAGCACAAAATGAAGCTTCTGCCATGGCCATCCCAGTGCCCTGACCTGAACCCTAAAGAACATGAGGAGTGAACTGAAGAGAAGAAGCACCAACATGGAGCTGGAATCTGAAGGATCTGGAGAGATTCTGCATGAAGGAATGGTGTCTGATCTCTTGTCAGGTGTTCTCCAAACTCATCAGGCATTATAGAAGACGACTCAGTTGTTATCTTGGGAAAAGGACGTTGCAAAAAGTTTTGAATAAAATTATTGCCAATAATTGTGGCCAACGTATTTTGGAGAAAAACATTTATTTCATAATGTGATTTCCCCCCACACTTTAATTTTTTTTCCTTCAATGAAAGGTTATCATTTTGTTTTTTTTTTTTATTTTTTTATTTTTTAATGAAGGATCAAAAGGATAAACAATGCAGATTTATTTTCACAGCCGCCTTTGCTCATAATTACTAAGGGTGCCAATAATTGTGGAGGGCACTGTATGCATATATAGTAATGAGCCTGGAAAATAAATCTGACTATATACTTAAGTCAGAATATATATTTATAATTCCTGAATATATATATATAACTCTGAATGTATGTTTATCAGTCTGAATATAAAAATGTAAATATGGATATACATTACCTAGGATATCTAAGTCCTCTAAAGGAGGGAGAGCGTTCTCACATTTGTCTCCTAAACTCTGGAATAACTTTCCTGATAATGTTCGGGGCTCAGACTCAATCACCCAGTTTAAATCTAGTTTAAAGACGCATCTCTTTAGCCAAGCATTCACATAATGCATCTCATATCAGATCACTTGCACATGACTATCTTTGCTTAATGTTATGAACAGCAGCTACGCTTATTATTCTCCATTTGCTTTTCTGTTTTATCTCGGGACGTCCGTCCTGAGGTGACTAAAGAGTACATCAGCTTCAGTTTGGATCCAGCCTCTTAAGAAGACCTCAGACACCTTTGAAGAGACGGTGCCAACTCCTGCGAGGACTTCAGAAGACGCAACATCTGGATCAACATGAACATTCCCAAATTTCTATATATCCTAATTATTGTTAATATGTAATTCATTATTTTCAGGAGCTCATTGCTTCGACCTTCAATTAAACTACTAAAAGTAATTGTAAATTAAATTGCCTAAGTTATTACATTATTAGCTAACTGCATTCTCTAAATTGTAATGTTGACATGCACTCTCTGTAAAGCTGCTTCGACACGATATGTATCATGAAAAGCGCTATATAAATAAATGTGAATTTAATTGAATATATGGTTGTAACTCTGAGGGTTCATCATCAGTATTCACTCTCAACAACAGTAATAAAGTAATAGTAATAATATAGTAATATCGTATGAAAGTCAAAACAAGACTTCATCTCTTTGTTATGAAACGGTGATCACAGGATGAATCCAGTCCATCACACTTGGGTAAGTTTTTAAAGTCAAGTGTCTACTAAAAAAATTTTTTGTCCACAAAAGTGTTAAATCCAAGAAATATTGAGTGATTATGCAAAAAAAAAAAAAAAAAAACATTTTAGGTTTTATGGGAATTAACTTAAATTTACGTTAAAAACTAATAATAATAATACATAATTTTGTACAGTAGTGATGTTCAGCCTAGGAAAATTGACGTCATCAAATTGGCATTTAAAGATTTTTAAATCGCATTGCATAGTTGTAGTCGATCGTTTTATTTGTGATAATAACGCAATGAAACATGCCAAATTGTGCCGACATAATTTTTGGCCAAGCTGTCATACAAATAAATTATGAACACATGCAAAAACAAGAGGGTACCAATATTAATAACTGATTATGTTGTAGTCAATGCATGCTTTTGTTTTTCTATGTTTTTTTTGTTTTTTGCACAGTAAAATAAAACCTGTAGCTGTATGTCGTTTTTGGCAAATTAATACCTTAATCAAGTTTAGTGTTTTGTTCTTCTCTCATATTTAACATATTTTAAAACTATATAAACTATTATCCTCATATTTTGATGGTTTAACTGAACTTATAGGGTCATTAAAAGCAAATATCCCCTCCAGACGTCACTTTTGGCCACTACTCTAACTGCATAAAATATCGATAACCACTGTAATAATATATGCGGTAAAAGAGACACATGACAATTTAAAGTTTATCACACATAGATGAGGAAAATAATAATACAGAAGATGCTTGCACTCAAATACAAAACACCATCATAGTAACACACATGGTGCTCAAATAATGCAATAAACATTAATTCTGAAATTAGTGTATTCTTTCAAACGAGACACAATTATGCCTGTAGTTCCAAGGAATCCTGAACTGAGGCCACTTTAGTTTGCAAGTCATTTATTGGTTTGGTGTTCAAACATTAACAGGTTAACCAAGGTTTTTTGGCTGGTAACGGTAATAACAGAAAGACTTTCACACACTGACCTTGCTGTGGTGATTGGAATTTCTACAGGGTGTCTGCTGGCCGAAAATAAATAAATAAAGCCGCTGATAGGGTCAGGTCTTTTATATAAACCTCAGCTATAATTCATAACGCAGTGTTCAGTCTCAAATACTTTATATATTGTAGGTAGTAATTAATCAACCTTTTCTCATGGCCTTCCCTCAAGTGCTGTTGAAGGTAAGTAGATCTACATCAGACTGAAGTTTCAGTTTGCTAAGTTAAATAAGACTGTTTAATTAGAGTCATAGATCAAGGTATCTTAAAATAACATACTCATTAACCACATAGAAATATGCAGATATATCAGTAAGCATCACACTTATATGCTGTAGATGAAAAATTCCAGCTTTATCCATGTTCAAACACAGCTTCTAGTACATAATAGGGATATTTCTTTCTGTTCGACTCACTCAGTTTTACAAATATAATTTTTAAACAACCCCAAAGGCGAAAGAAAAGGAAACACGAGGGCCAGTTAATGTTGTTTTGTTAACCACATGCTAGGTTAATCGATATTTTGGATATTCCAAGTCCAAAATTGTGATTAATAAAGCATTCACTTGTTTTCCTGAATCTCATTGCGTGCAGAATGTTTTTTTCTTGAGAATGTACGAATCCACATTGTATCATGTGTTTACTCCACACCTAGGCCATGCTGCTCTTCAGTTCGATATAATGTGTTTATTTGAACCTCATTTTAGGGCGAAATATTCAATCAATGTTGCATGTTTCTCCCTTCAGACCGATCCACAGGACTTCACATCTGATGTTCCTCATTATATTTTAATATAGAATCTCGAGATATTTTGTTTATTTTGAGGGAGTGCCTTAATAAGATATTAATTTCCAACTGATTTATTTCCCAAATGATGACAGTGTCCGTGTTACATATATTGAATTTTATTACAATAATAAGGACCATACAATTGCAAGCAACTTGAAGCAAATGTTGTTCATTATAAAATTTTTTGGATTTATTTATTTAATAAAATAATGTGTCTTGTCTAGATGGCTGCAATTGCAAAACTGGATTTACAGAAATCACTGTGTTTTCTCAACATTACAACATCTAATCAACTCCTGACAAACACGTTTTAATTATTATTTGAATTATTGCTCATTGAGTCATTTAAACATCAATATAACTTCCAAACGGTTTGGCCAAAAGTTAAACTGGTCTTGTTAGATTCAGGGCAGCATGCCGAGTCTAATTATCCAGTTTTACCATATCGGCCATTTTGGGAGTCGGCCATTTTGGGAGTCGGCCATTTTGTATTTTATAACAAAGTGCTGTTCAAACGCATTAGTGTATCATTACAAAACTCAGTATGGGCCATCAGCACGATGCCCTGAAGGAGCTTGAGAAGTTCAGAGACAGCGCCACCTAGTGGTGAAATCAAATATTCATATTTTCATAACTATTTATGTGGTTGACTTCTTTTTTTCATGGGAGTCATCTCCTTAGATTCCTGAATCCTTGCCTGATAGGTTTCGCCTTATGGTTTGTGCAACGTTGGGATTTAACAAATGTCTTCGAAACCGTTAGTCTCATCGAGACGAACCCACCGTAGAAAATTCGGAAACAGGTCGTTGGCTAAACGTCAAAATTTTGATAGTGAGTGGCAGTTTACATTTTAACGAATTCATTATCTTCATAAACCTCGACATAATGTAACGTTTAATGTTCTTCATGTTGTTGATAACAAAGAATGGAATATGTTTTCTTTATCTTTGTATTTTTATATCAGTATAGTACAAGATCATTCAAATCAATGTAACAAACAATATAGGTCAATAGTAACTTAAAAGCAATCAAAAAGTAGTCTGATTATAATACCTAAAATGTATAATGTAATGGATTACAACATTATCTACATGATCTATTTTCCATCAGTAATGGACTACAACTTGTAACCATCTACACAGCACTGAAAATATACAGCTGCCCATGTAAATATTCAGTAACACATGTACATTATGATATAATGTGTCATCTAACAATTATATAAAACAAAGGTGCTTGTTACAACCTTTCTAATTTCATCCTTATGTGCATAAACCTGAAATTCTGCTCATATTCAGAAGCAAAACTCTGTGCACCCCACTTGTGTCATTATTTTTAGTATTAAGCTTCACAGGCTAATTAATGCACTCGCATCCCATAAACTCTGGTTTGTATTAGTAGGATTTTCTAAACCCTAAATTAATAGCAATTTCTTTTACTAATACCTTTGAATTAGTTTTCGTCTGTGCCTTTGCCTCAGGATGTCTTCTCTTTCTCATTTTCCACGAGTGTAATGTGTATTGAGCACCTTTCATAACATCCTTTGTGTGCCGCGGGCCAATTAAAGACTTAGAGATAATGGTCTGCAACTATTTCACTGTTTTGTCTTTTGCTCTTTGGTGCCGAGAGGCAATTCTTAACATTAAGAAAAAAACATGTTATTGCAGTCTAATTTCATTCTGTATGGCTTAACCTCACAATTTAGCATTTATTCCTGAAAGAAAAATATATACTATACAACAATCAGAATAGACTGCTATCCCTGTGTAAGAGAGAGAAATAAAGTTCATCTCACATAAGAGTCCGACTTTATAGTCTTTATGAAGCATAGTTTTAGAACAATTATGATTTTTTTAGTATTGTGACATTGTTTCCACACCACAATTTCACACACAATATATATACACCGATCAGGCATAACATTACGGCCATCCACGTGATGTAAAAGAAAATGTGATTCATCAGACCAGGCCACCTTCTTCCATTGCTCCGTGGTCCAGTTCTGATGCTCACGTGTCCACTGTTGGCTCTTTCGGCGGTGGACAGCCATACACAACAAACTGTGATGCACTGTGTATTCTGACACCTTTCTATCAGAACCAGCATTAACGTCTTGAGCAATCTGAGCTACAGTAGCTCATCTGTTGAATCGGACCACACGGGCCAGCCTTCGCTAACCACGTGCATCAATGAGCCTCGGCCGCCCATGACCCTGTCGCCGGTTCTCCACACCACCTTGTCGAACTCACTTAAATCCTTACGCTTGCCCATTTTTCCCGCTTCTATCACATCAGCTTTGAGGACAAATTTATTTGTTCAATAAACATTACAAAATTAAGGAACATTTTTCACAGAATTACTTTAGGTTCCTTTAAGTCCATTTAAACAAATAATGTTTCATTCAACAAAATTATTACGTTTCAGATCTTGTGTCATAAAAATATATTCAGTGAACTTAAACTGAGGAAAAAATTCATGAATTTGAGTCACACACCTGTACTGTTTTCAGCTCATTTAATTTATGTATAAATAATATGGCACCCATGCTAAATATAATTTCCACCTGGTATTAAAATGCGTTTTGGTCGATCGGATCACAAGTGGACGAGGTAGATATGTACCTGTTTACACCTGGTGTTTTAATCCATTCCTTTTGTCCACTTTCAACCACTTTCCTGATTTCTTCGAGGGGAGGGTCTATGGGCAGGCAAATGTAAGGGTTTTTTCAGATTTTTCCATCTAACGGACAAAATAAGCTTGTGCAATTTACGAATAAATGACGGAAAAACATACAGAGATTCATTTCTGCTCTGACAGCTGCAAGACCAACCGAACGCTGTGAGTGTGTGTTAGAAATCTGGAATGGTTAGAGAACATTGTGCTTGGTGCGTTTTTCATCTTCAAACCAAGCGTGGGTCTTCAGCCGACAAAGTTTAAATCCCGTCTGGCTAGCCTGCTAGGTCAGTAGGTGAAGAGTAGGCGCTCTTTTGTGGCTGTTCGAACATTCGACCACATGAGCAACTACACTACGAAAGCAATCCGGTCGAATGCATTTTCGACTACCTTGAAGTGTTTGAAAGTGGACAAGCTCAAAATGCCCGTTTACACCTGTATTTAGTGCCGTCCACTTGTGATCAGATCGACCAAAATGCATCTTATTATCAGGTGGAAACAGCTATTGCTCATTGAATCTATAGTCTTCCTGTATCCTGTAGGTACGCTTACACGACAGCGACGTACAAAAAACTGAAAGGTTTTTCTTTCTACAGATGACAACGATCCCCATTGACACGGATCTGTGAAAACGACTAAAAATGCTGTATTATGCATGCCAGGTCAGCAGTTGGCGATTTCACTTTACAAAGAAATACGCACAGATCCGCGTTTTTGTAGCTTACACAGAGACAGTAATGTTTTCAAAAACGTCCATTTGAAACCCATTTTCAAAAGTTTGCATTTTCAGTCCCCCAAAACGCCATTTTATGTCGTTTTTTTGTTAAAAACAGTGTTGTGTAAACTGCCCCTATTTCTTGATTGTTTGTGACAGAAGTCTTACAGTCCTGTTTGGCTTGTGTTGTTCGCTTGTAATGTGTTCTTCTGTCTTGTTTTGTTCGGGTACATGATCTGGGTCATGTCATGTTGTGTTTTCTGTCTCACATCTTGGACCCGCCCCCCTTGTTTGCCTTCTTATTGGTGATATCCCATGTTGTCCTTCTCATTTCATTACCTATTAATTCTCCTTGTGCGTTCTGTCCTGCACTGATTCATTCCCTAATGTTTGATCAGGCTGTCTGCTGTGTTTAGTGCTTTTCTTTGGTTGTCTTTTGTTTGCTGTGTATTAGTTTTGTAGCTTTTTTGTCCTCTCATGGGTGTTTTGTTTACCAGTCCTGTTGGCTGAATCTGGGATTATTTGTTTTGTTATCTCGCCCAGTTTTGAGTACAGAGTAAATCTGTATTCTTCGCAACACTGTCTGCGCTTGGGTTTTGTTCGCAAATCTTGGCGCATGGTAGTTGGACATTTTTAATGCAAAAAAGTGGTACACCGATTTCGTCAGCAGCTCTGTTTCCTCTGCAGTTGTGCTGTCAGGACAGTTGCACCATGTACACAGTTGTTTAAAAGTGAAAGGAAAGCTGTAAGCTTTGAGCCGAGAACCAGGACAGCCAGATAACATCATCACAGTCCACTGTCACCCACCGGCCCCGGGGAGAATATTACTCCTGGAGACACAGAGCAGGACTGACTAGGTTCAAGAATACCTTTGGTAAAATAATGCGATTTGGTTTCAATGTTGTTGCACCACAGGAGGAGTGATTGCTGAGTGTCGATGTTATGTTTGCAGCTTTTTTTATTTAATTAAATGCAATTAATTAATCTAAAGTAGACAGCATTTCACAATATCAACAGTATCGAGTTTGGAAATACTGCCCACTATAAGAGAGTTTAACAACTGCGAAGGTCAATCCATGAACCTGCAATTCAGAATTCTACTGTTGATACACAAGAAATAAAGTACTTGCTGATAGTTTCCATGGAAACAACCGTTATATTCTTTATCTTTTTGAGGCAATAAAGCCCTATTGAGAAATACCACACTTCATCCTTGCTACTGTAGAGTAAACATTGAACACACAAGACTAATTTGACTTGGAGAGCTAACTTCTTATGAATGTGCACTAGACAATATTCAAACTTTCTTTTTGGAATTAAATGCTTATTATTGCCAAACACCAAGAAGAGAAAGTAATGTTTGTAATGAATTGTAATCACCAGCTCAAAACACTGATATTTCACCAATGCAAACACAAACTAGTCTGCTGGACTCTCACTTAATGAGACTGATTATCTGTTTAATATTTAATCCATTCACGGATAATCGTACATCTTCGCTTTGAGATCTCATTTGCACTTCCACATCTAAAATTTGCAAGATGTGTTTTGGATATGATCCGTACAAATGTTTTGTGTCACGCCAAATGAAAAAGCTAAATTATTACAAATTTTCATTTCATCATGTTCCTCACAAAAAAAACAAAAAACAAAACACTGGTACAAAAGCTCTCACTGGGGTGGTACCCTTTCAAAAGGTACTTGTATGTACACTTGAGGTACTAATGCTCTTGTCAGGGGTAAATAAGATACAAAGGTGTATCTTATTCTTTGAAAGGGTAGTGCCCCAGTGACAGCTTTTGTACCTATTATTTATGAGATTGTATGACTTCAAAAGGCCTACAGATACAGAACTACTTCTAATTTGTATCAACTGAATGATTCTTTGATTCCTTGAAATTATGTGTTTTGTAGTCCACGGAAAAAAGTAGGATTCTTTTTTTTGGGGGGGGGTAAACTACTACTCTACTACTCTAAAGGCCCCGATAAGTTATTTTTCACTCTTCGCTTAGGGGTAAAACTAAGTTTGATATACGTGACCAGTGATGTACTGTTAGCTAACGCCGCCCACACTGCACGTGGGTTATTTTTTCTACCCAAGTCCTGAGTTGAGCCTATTGGTGCATGTCTTTAGTAAAATACAGGTTTGTGTACGTTTTATTTTATCCATAAATTCGTTATTGTTCTGTATATCATTTAATTTTATGCTAATCAACATACAGGGACGAGATGTGAGTCACCTAAACGAGTGTCGCGTCGGTCTTTTCGCGTGGTGGAAACGCCTGATGCCTTCTTTTTTTAGACATAAAAGTTTGATTTTATTCAGAAAGATACAGAATAAAAATATTTAGGATGTTAAAATATGTTCTCAGAATTGTACATTGATTATTTATGGACAGGTTATGGAGTCAGTCACAGCATTTTTCGGTTATGAGTGAAACGCAGGCGGTGGCCTGAAGTTCGAATCGAATCTCCGGCACGCGATCCAGCGCCGTTACGGTGGAAACTGGACAACATAGACTGGTCCATTACACTTGAATTACTTCTAAATGTTTAATTTTTACTTCTAATATTTGTTGAACGAGCTTAAATGTATTAACATTATATAAAATATGCTATACTGTAAAATATAATTGAAAATAAAAGAATTATCATGCAAACAAGTGGTTGTGTTGAGTATTAAAAAAACAAGTTTAGAGGATTTAAGTTAATCCATAAACATTAATTCATGTATGAAGTAAAAATGAATCAACCCATTATGCTGGGTAAAATTAACCCAACATTTGTTCTGTCTTATATTGTGATTTTTAACCCAGTGTTTTCAGAGTGTGATGAGAACGGCCTTTAGATGAATAATATAAATATGTCAGGTTTGCAATAGATTGCTTACAATCAAGCAGTTTGCCATATTAAACATGAAAAATAGTGTCAGTGTCTAATTTGATCAGAAGTCATAAAGCAGATCTCCTGTGTGCAAACTTTTCCGTAAAGTTTGTAAAGCTCCCAAAACGAACTCCAAACAAACTTCGTTTTGGCCTGATTTTGTTCTAAATGACATCACATTTTCACTTGAAGTATATCGGGGACTTGTCTTAAACCACCACATATCCGGTTATCCCAGTCTGCATCCCATCTTGTTGCATATAAATGAGCACCATTTCACCAACCTGGACAGACTCCGATTCAGTCACCGATCTACATCACAGGAGTGTCGGGTCCTGTCAAAGCCCTGGCGAATCACGAAAGTCTCTCACACCACCACTGTTTGTGTTCAGAGGTGTGAAACTCATGCTTATGGTCTGTCATATAGAGGCCGAGCCAAGTGTGTGCCTGACGCGGGGGATCACAGACGGGAGACCTGGGGCAGCTGTCAGCCTGATGACAGGAGGACGATGTTTAAAGATCACCCCTTGTCCCTCTCCTGCGCTTTTGGCCACCCTTTCAAGTGCTCTCTCTCCCTACATCCCACAGATAGCTGCATTTCCTAAGTACACAGCTGGAAGACCTGCCTCTCCTGAGCCGAGATTACATAGCCTACATTCCTATTGATGCACGGACACAGTCCTTGTGCCTGGCTTTCGTATAAAGAGAAGCTCCATACCTCATCAAAGTGAAATCCCAAGGTGTCTTCAAAAGCAGCCAAGACTCTGTACGTCTGTATGGGAAAAGGTCACAGATTCAAAAGTGCATGAGTTATGTTCGGCAAGACTGCTTCCATATCAGAGCTAAATGTGATTCATTATGGAAGTAAATCAAAACTTCATTAAGAATGTGTCATTGTACTAATAGCACAGAGGCTCGTTTTAATACAAAATACTTGCAAGTGATTATTAATTGAACATTCTCAGAGCACCTTTTTTTTTTACTACAGCCGTGTAGTGGTTTGGGGCAGTGTTGTGATGTGGAAACAAATGTTGTGTTACCTCATTACCATACAACCAATGAATTGCATTAAAATTGGAGCTTTAAGCAATAGTTCACCCATAATTATACTGTAAGTCAGTTTCATTTATTTTTAAACACGGTATTGAGCCATGTCAGTTACATCAAATACTGTTGGTTCTTGTGTGTGCCATTGATTTTAAAGTCAGCATATGAACAAGAATGAGAATAAATTGTGAGATTTACAATAAGCAACAAATTCAGTTTCTATCTATTCCTCACACAAAGCTATGGCTTCAGAAGACTTGGAAAATAGTATAAATTAGCCTTTTTGAGTTTGACAGCATCCAATACCATTGTACAATAAGTACAACCAGGGCTTGACATTAACACCTGTCAACCTGCCAACCCGCCAAATGCGGGTGTATTTCAGCAGTGGCGTGTAACACAATCACTCCTACTTTGGTGGGTTGAATTTTATATATAATATACATTGCTCAATTATAGTCTTTTAAAAAAAGTCATTTGAAATAATAAACTAAGTGCAATGTAGTGTTGCCAAAAATTTGTCGATTTTTTTGATACATATTGATATTGAAATATCTGAAACGCTTCCAATACTCATTTTCTGCAGAATAGATACACGACACGCTTCGAGTTGATACACAAACCTGCCTCGTTTCATTTGCTCTGATTGAATATTGTAGGTGTTACAGGGCTTGAATTTCGGTGTGGGATTGCACATATTGTGCATAATTGTACTCATTCCCACAAATGTTGTGCTCACATCCAAAGTGTGCGTACATAAAGCCACCTCTTTTTAAGTTTTTTTGCTGCTTATTTTTTTTCTGTTGTTTTATTGCGCTTAAACAGTCAAATACACAAAAAAAAAAAGAATGTCAAAATGGCGAGTATTCATGTAAACACAGTCAGTTATGTTTTATGTGAACGTAAACAGTTAAAAAAGAAAATGCATGTGTAACAATATAATGGATCCGTGTGTCAAGTCTTAAAGTGACAGCAGCCTAATATTACTGCTGCCAAATTATGAGATAATATCAAAAATATCTATATGGCAGTTTTTCCCTATTGGTATTGATGTCAACATTTTGGCCAGTGAAAATGCTGAATGGCTAGAAAACCACTACAGTGGCTAGTGAGCAAAAAAGTTAATGTCAAGCCCTGAGTACAACGTAAGACAGTCTTAAAAAATAAAGTGAAGTCCATGCCAATCTGTTTGCTTTTATTGTTTGCACTTTTTTTGTGTGTGTGTGTGTGTGTGACTGAACACACATGCCATTGGACAAAATCTACAAAACACATTCACAGAAGTCAGAATGTATAGAAAAATGGTCTTGTAGTGGAAGAGAAAGTGTTTGTGGAAACGCAGAGCGTCAGTGTGATGTTTGACACCATTTTAAATACTATTATTCAAACAATTGTTGTAAGTAAAACATACGTTTCAGTGAAATAAAATTATAAATAGTTTTCTTGTTTACCCACACTGATTATTTACCCACACCATCCATTCAGTTAGCGCTTAAAAAAATCCAGTTCAACCTGACAGAATATGTTTGACAAATGAAGAATAATTGATGCAGCCATTGGCGTCCTCTTGTCCGGCCATCAGTCGATCCACCTCGTCCTCTGTCATCCGCTCGCCCAGCGTGGCCAGGACGTGCCGTAGCTCAGCCCCCATGATGGTTCCATTGCCCTCCTTGTCAAAAACTCTCAGTCCTTCCACAAAATCCTCAAAGTTGCCCTGATCCTTCGAGCGGGAGATATGCTGCAGCATTGGCAAGAAGGTCTCAAAGTCCACCAGTTTGGAATTCATTTCCTCCGGTCTGGGTTTTCCCAGGACCTTCAGCACATCTGCGTTGGTTGGGTTTTGGCCCAAAGCTCGCATCACGTCCCCGCACTGGGCGTATGTAATCTTCATCTCTCCTTTCGGCGTGCGGTCGAACAGTTGAAATGCCTCTTTGAACTCTTCGATCTGGTCCGCGGTGTACTCCAGAGTGATGGACTTGGGATCGAATGGGGGTTCTACGGGAGCTTCGGGCTCTGGCGGTGGAGCTGGTTTGGGGGCCGTCGGAGCTGGAGCAGCCTCTTTCTTAGGTTCAGCCTTCTTGGGTTCTGGCTTCTTGGGCTCAACTTTCTTAGGAGCCATGGTGCTGATGTGAAGAGTCTCCGGGATGAGCAGGGAGAGTCAGAAACAGCAGACTGGATGGCAAGGAGCAGCTCAGGGCAGATTGTCTGTTAAAGCTTTTATATCATTTGACCCCAGGGAGGAGAGATCAGCCTGACAAGCAGGTCCTATAACACACTATAAAAGGAAGAAATCCAAAATAGACCTGGGCGGCAGTGGCGTCAACAATGAGCTATTGTTCCCAGCTGCCACTGATAGTGACAGAGAGACTCCTATCAAAGCCCTACCCGGTGCTCTGGGTTTAAACAGACTGAACTACTCATTCATGAGCAATGCTTGTATTAACAACCAGCCATCCAAGGGCTCTCAATACTGAACCTGTTCTTCTGAAACATTGGTTATGTGTCAGAATATTTTCACACATTGTTATATTATCACTGTCGTTCTCTACTCCTGCAATAAAATGTCTTTGAAACTTGTCTTTTTAAATGCAAACTTGATAACCCTTTTTGATGGTCCACTTTAGACATTCTGTTGACTATATGTAGTTAACATTGCAATTAACATTGCATCTACATGCCAGCTAACTCTCATTAGAGTGTTAGTAGAGTATTAGTAGACATCAAAATAAAGTGTAACTGTAGTTAGTTAATGCTGTATTTTGTGGGAGTGTGTGATAGCTGGGCTTTTTCACAACAAGCTGTTTCAGACATAAGGAGGTCCCCCACAATGCATTTGGTTGGAAAATGCCCTTAGTGGGAACTAGTTTGGTTGAATTTTGACAGTCAAGTCAACACATGGTTTCAAAGCCGAAAATTATGATGTTAATGTTTATATGAGTAGTTTACATTTTTTAGAAGACATAAACAATCAAGCAGTTGAGATTAGATATAGTATTGCTTTACATGAGTGTACTGCCTCCGCCGACTTGCCTTAGTGCATCCTGGTGCCATGTGTTCCCCAGGTAAGCGACGCGCACACACACCCGGCCATCCACGTGATGTAAAATAAACCGCGATTCATCAGACCAGGCCACCTTCTTCCATTGCTCTGTGGTCCAGTTCTGATGCTCACGTGTCCACTGTTGGCTCTTTCGGTGGTGGACAGGGGTCAGCATGGGCATCCTGACTGGTCTGCAGCTATGCAGCTCCATACGCAACAAACTGATGCTTTACTAGAGTGTACTTTGTGTAAGCAGGTAAATGATACTGACACTGCAACTGAAGCAAACTTTGATACTTGGTGTGCATAAAGGGGCATCCTGCATTGTGTTTATCTCATCAGTTTTATATTGACAGAACAAAAACAAGTAATAATAGCAAATTCATGGAAAGAATTTATGTTTACTTGGTTACATGCATTTATTGAGTAACACGGACAGTGTGTGACCCTCAACTGAGTTCAAGAGCTGTTCACACACAGGCCACGTTTGTGCTTAGATCAGATCAGATCACGCCGCTTTCCGTCCTTTGAGCAAACACCTTGAGCAATCAAATATTTTTCAATATAAAACCATGACGGAGTGCAGAGGGCAGATGGATGTCTTAAAGGCATGTCGAAATCTGATTCATTGCTACATATGTTCACATACTCCTTGAAGGCCCATTTCATTCAAAGCTTATGGATGAATATGACATCAAACAACATTCGACATGAGAGCATAAAAATCCTTTCAGTGCATTTTCTTAAGAAATATGAGCATATTTAGAAAGATTGAGTATTGCATTTAAATGCCATATGTTCTATCATATGCATTAGTGCAAAACCACATTAAAAGAGATTGCCTGAAAGGGCAGCATTGCATATTAAATGGATAGTTCACCCAGTTTTTGTATGCAGATATTATTTGCATTGAACACAAAAGGCAACGTTTCCCCCTCCCTTACACCTTACACTAAAAATGCTGTGTTAAGAACAACCTAAGTTGGGTTGAAAATGGACAAACCCAGCAATTGGGTTTAATTTGGGTTAAATGTTTGCCCAACCTGCTGGGTAGTTTTATTTAACTCAACTATTGTTTAAAAATGACTGTATATCTTGCTTAAAATGAACCCAAAGTATGTTGGAAATTAACATTTATTCATATGTTTAATGAATAATAATTAAACATTCAACATTTATTAAATTTCTTATTAATAAATGTTCACCTTTTGATTATTATTCTTTCCTCTAGTAATTATGTGTCTGATTTTAAATTTCCAACATATTTTGGGTTCATTTTAAACCAGTCATATAGCAATTTTTAAACAATAGTTGAGTTAAATAAAACTACCCAGCAGGTTGGTCAAACATTTAACCCAATCACTGGGTTTGTCCATTTTCAACCCAACTTGGGTTGTTTTTAACCCAGCATATACAATGACAATTCATATAACAAAAAGCACCTGTTAAAGTCTGTGCAACTCATGCACCTTATCTCTTTCTTCAGTCATGTGTTGTCACATGGAAAAGTGCTGCATGAAGGCTCTTCCTTTTATGTTCCATAAAAAAAAATAAAGATGGTAATATTAGCATCATTCAGGTTGTAGCAACATGAAGATGAGTGTAAATAATGAGGGAACTGCAATATACTTTTAGGAGCTTCCAGCACTGTAGCTGCCAATCTAGCTCGCTATACTCTTCTCAACAAAGTCACCTCTAATATCAGATAATACGGCACACATTTGCTTTCATCAAAATGCAAAACCGCATTCAGATGTACAACGACGACAACAGCGAGAGTGCTGATAGCGGCCAAATGCGTGTTATGTAACCGGGTAGACCTTCCCCTGTGCTCTTCAACTTAAAGGCTTCATAAATATTTATTTGCTGATGAGGGAGCTGCACTTCTTTGTTCACATGGAAATGATTCAGTGTGCCTCTAGAATGAGATGACAAAGCTTGATGGAAATGCATTGAGAGCCACCGAGTGTCCTTCTGAATCTTCTCTTCATTGGGCGGAAGGTTAATCAATGTGCAGTGGAGCACGTCTACTGTAGAGCGCAATGAAAGGGAAAATGTGCTGCGAGGAGGAAATCATTCTAATCAACTTACACTGCGGCTCAAAGATCTGGTGGACGCGAAGATCTGAACGTTTCTTTATGCTGGATGCTATATCTCAGCTGTAAATATAATCGCACCTGATAACAGGTGAATGTGCACAAACGAACAAGAGACGAAGCTCTCCAATTACACAACCCTGCTGCGTTTAGCTTGCTTCACTTTTTGTACTGTATGTACATGCATGTATGTATCATGCATAATAAGGGTATTCTTAATGCATGCATAATGCCTTATAAACAACCTTATGATATGTGTGTATTATAATGCATTAAGAATACCCTTATGATGCATTATAAATGCAGGCTTCATCTGGTGTTATGATGCATTGTACTCTTAAAAGTTATAAGAACAAATAGGTAAGTATTATAATGTATTGTTGTTGTTGTTTGTAAGGTATTATGCATGTATTATGACGAATTAAACATACCCTTATAATGCATTATAAATACAGGCTTCATAGAAAGTGTTACCAAATACTCTTCACAGAATGGGACATTTGTAAATGAAACATTATTAAGGATGTTTGTGTCATTTATGGTTTGTGTGCAATATATGACACTCAGAATTGCATTCAAGTTTGTTTTTTGTACTATTTAGGCCAAAATATAATATTTATGTATTTGAATTGTATATTAAACTTCCATTAAATTGGTTTTAACATAAACTGATTATAATAAATATGTGTCAACCTTACATAAATGAAACAGGTCAGATTTCTGTAATAGCACTAACAAACTTTTTTTTTTTTTTTTTCCTGAATAAATGTAACTGTTTTCACAATTAACAGATTCATGCTGATTTCAAGCATTCTGAATAAATGCATTTTTAAAAATATGATTATTTAAATAAAATGCGAACAGTTCATAATAATTCATTTTTTGAGTGCAGAAATCGTACCTGTTTTGTTTATTTATGACTGACAAATATGTATTTTAGTTTGAACAAACTAATAAACTGTATAATCCAAATGTATGTAAATTGTACATGCAATGCAAATACATAAATATTTTTTTGAGTGTATAACATATGACTTATTTATTTGTTGTGAATTGTTTGATGATTGTATCCATGAGTAATGAAAAGAAAAAATAATTAAATAAGATGCAATACCTTTCTAATTCACCGGATTATCCAAAATATCCTTTTTTTTTTTTTTTTTTTTACAGTTAGCATGATATATAATTGTACATATCATATGCAATTGAAGTCATAATGTCCATCCTTAAAGGATTAGTTCACTTTAAAATGAAAATTAGCCCAAGCTTTACTCACCCTCAAGCCATCCTAGGTGTATATGACTTTCTTCTTTCTGATGAACACAATCTGAGTTATATTAATAAATATCCTGACGTGTCCAACTTTAATGGCAGTGAACGGCATCAACGAGTATGAGCTGAAGAAACTGCATCAATCCATGTCCATCCATCATAAACGTACTCCACACGGCTCCAGGGGGTTAATAAAGGCCTTCTGAAGCGAAGCAATGCGTTTGTGTAAAAAAAAAAAAAAAATCCATATTTAACAAATTATGAAGTAGAATATCCAGCTTCCACCAGAATTATGAAGATTCAACGTACGAAGAAAGTGTAAAACTCTCGCAGTTCAAAAAGCTTACACTACGTCCTACACCTTCCCTATCCAACTTACGGAAAAAGCTTAACTGACGTGACACCAGTTTACACTTTCTTTGGCGGTCTGGTGGAAGTTAGATATTTTACTTCATAATTTGTTAAATATGGATATTTTTTTTTTACACAAATGCATTGCTTAGCTTCAGAAGGCCTTTATTAACCCCCCGGAGCCGTGTGGAGTACGTTTATGATGGATGGACATGGATTGATGCAGTTTCTTCAGCTCTTTTATAACTCCGATTATGTTCATCAGAAAGAAGAAAGTCATATACACTTAGGATGGCTCGAGGGTGAGTAAAGCCTTCATTTGAAAGTGAACTAATCCTTTAATACAGACATACTAAAAGTCATGACATCCATTATGATTTCGCAGGTTTTGATATTTACTCTTGACACAAATGAAGAAAGAGATCACGTCTCGTCAGAAGACCGCTGGATTCATATGGATTTATTATACAATCTCTTTTGGAGGGACAGAAATGCTGAAGATTAACCCAAGGTCGTATGTGTTTGGAAATACATGACGGTGAGTAAATGATGATAGAATTTATATTTTTAGGTGAACTAACCCTTTAAGTTGTTTGTTTGTCACATCTCCAAAATCCCCGTTTTATTGTAGTGGAGTCTCGATTTCATCTGAAGTCAATACACTACAGGACTGTATGGGAGAAAGACTATCAATACTGTCTGTGTAATGTTTGATTTTATGGATGTTGTCATGTCAATACGACCTCTTGACAGGACTGCCCCGGATCAATGACCTCCGACCCTCTCGTCTACAACAATGCTTCCCGCTCTACTGACGCACTACGCATTATAATAATGGTTACAAGGTCATAACCTCTGCTTTCTTCTCATACATTTGTTTCTCCGTAATCCAATTGGCAAATGATGAATTAATGAACCTGATCTGTTTCGTCTGTAAGAGCGAGGGCATGAGGATGAGACAGATTTGAAGTGCTAATCTATTGCAGCAACTATCGTTTTTTGCACACCGCGCAATACATCATTTCTGACGGAGGCAGTCAAACCGCTGCCTCACATAATTGCGTTATTCATTTACCTCCGCCTTTATTGATCACACTGGTCCATCTCAATCTCTTACCCAGAGAAACAGGATAACTGTGCTCAAGGGTTAAGAGCGTAATGTTCGCTGTCCTTATCTTAGAGGTCAGCAGAGGCGGCGGCGGCTTGACAGCTTGTCTATGCTGGTTAAACTGTGGCTTTTTGTGTGTTGAGTGTGAGTTAGTGGAGACACAGCATTTCATGATATCATAACCTTATGTTGCCTTTTAAGATACTTGGTTTGGTACAAATTTAGCAAAGGAGTTTGCAGACACAATGCATTTAAACAATTTTGAGAGAAATGTTCAATAAGCTCATATCAGAGTCTATTCAGTTGAGCGTCAAGACTTTCACTAGGTTTTAGGAACAGAGCTTATGTTTTAGGCTGCAGGTACAATACATAATTTTTATATATTTGCAGAGGAGTTTAAAAAATGCCTTAATAATCTGTTTACCTGCAGAACAAAAGCTAGAGACCATCATTCAAGGTGAGTTTCCCAAAAGCCTCGTTAACAAACTACGGTCGCAAGTTCTGTTGAATTGTGTTGGTAACGACAGAACTTGTGACTAGTGACGTTCGATTCTTGAAGGAATCATTCGTTTGAGACGGTTCTCAGGAAGTAACCGGTCGAGGCAGTTCACTAATCAAACTTTAGTTCCTGGGATGATGACGAAGTAGCGCGTCCGACTCAAAAAGAACCGAATGAGCCAGTCTGTCGAAGTTTGCCGAGGATTAACCGATAAGTTGACGATACATACTGGAAATATGCTTATTATGACTACTGTTATTAAATAACATTTTATTAGCTACAAAACCTTTTTGTCGAGAGATGTAAATACATTTTACAGTAGTTTATTGTACATGCAGATTATATTTTAAGTTGTTAAGCAAAACCAATGAGTTTATAAAATTGGTTTATTCTTTCTATACACTTTAGACATGTAGAACATATCCGCGTTTGAGCATCAAATATGTGCTGTAGTTGCGAATCTTATCCAAGATGTAGGCTACTCGATATTAGTCAGTCGTATCCGACATAAAGGTTTCGTGAATGAAACTGTCGTGACACTGTCACATAAAATACATGTTTTACCGCTCTATTTATTACAATGATTTTTATGTATAATAGAGTTTTAATTGGTTTACATGATTTTTAGCCCATTTTATTCCTCTTACTTATTTTTAATGTGTGTCTTTAAATGTGCATGGGTCTGCCTGTCATGTGACTGATCACATGACAGGAACCAGGAAGTAAGCCAGCATAAAGGAGGCAGCATGGCAAACAATCAAGCTCTCACTAACAAACATATGTACCTGGATTGTGAAGTTACTCACCTGTTGACTTACCTTTCCCGAAAGTACTGCGAACTTGGACATTTGTATATACGCCGGTGGACGTTTCTCACTTGCACATTGGGACTTATCAGCACACTAGGATACTTGGACTGTTTTAGGGTATGGGGTTTTAGACCGTATGCTTTTAACAGACTAAGTTTTCCTGGTTTTATTGTGTTGTTTTAAGTTCCTTGTGATTATTGTAAATGCATATTATTTATTCACTTTATTTCTGTTGTTGACACATCTTTTAAAACACTCCAAAAGCTCACACAGTTTAATCTGACCCCATTTTAATTTACGTAAAATTCATCCTTCTGGGCTGAACGTTACACTGCGACCACAAGTTTCATTAACTTAAGTGAATCAAAGGCAATAATCAGCAATATCAGTTCACATTTAATATGCAATGACAATATGCAATGTTTCATTGATATAACACGACACTGAGTTGATAGAAAAGCAACATTATTGCATGATGACGTCAGGAACCTATGAATCAGCTTTTTGAACCGATTCATTGAGCCGAACTGTCTGAAAAGAACCGGTTCGCAGAAATGAATCAGACTTTGCATGACTACTTGCAACCACAGGAACATGCTTCAGGTGTCCTGAATCACTGCCTGTAAACTCAGGAGATTGTTGGAGAAAGTTTAACATAGATGTTTACAACACCAGGTCATGAACTAAGGAAGACTCAGGGCTTATTGGTGTGGAGTATTTGGGGGGAACAGAAACTGGTGTGATGAACTAATTAACATCCTAGGAGTGAATTAACGAACTAAGGAGCTAAGCTCTGGGACACGCTAGACAATTTTCAATTTTAAAACTGTGGGAGACCACAGACATAACGACAGTTTCTACTGATTTTTAGCATTTTAATCCACACACTAATTGATTCGACCGGACTGCGAGACCACACACCTAATGATTGCAGGAACGAGCGTTGTGCTTTACAGTAAGAGTCTTAAATATCAAACATGGTTTGAGATTGGGGACACTCTTGTCTCGATCGGGAGCAGTTAAATTATTGTAATGACCCAACACAATATAGATCATTTGTGACAAGCCTCGAATCGGGCAGCGGGCCTCTGATTCCGATCGGGCTAAAATCCATCTTAAAATCTTCAAGTGTGTGACCAGCCTAAGGAACATGGGAACACATAAACCAAAACAGAGTTTAGGCTACGTGTGACATTGGAAAATCCTTTTATTTGCAAAACAAAAAGCTAGAGAGCACAGGGGAAAAAATATATTTTTTTCAGTTTTCCACCATGTTGGTTTCTATCGTTCTTTTTCCCAAAAGCCTCGTTAGCGAACTATGGTTGCAAGTTCTGTTGAATTGTGTTGATAACGAAGGAACTTGCGACCGTAGTTGGCTTCGGGAAACTCGCCGCACCACAACATCTTGCAAAAAAAAGAATTACACTTTAGCATACTTTCAGTAAGAGCACTTTAATATTTTACTTATATTATTACTTTAACATTTAAGTGCAAACCGAATGTAAAGTTTTTGGACACTTGTTAGTTGCAATTAATTTAAAATGTATTGTAGTTTAAATTTATATTAAATGCAATTATTATTGACCTCATCTTTATATGTAATTTTAATAATTACTTATATTCGTTAAAATGTACTGGCGAATGTACTGACAAGCATTTATAGTAATCTAAAATTTAATTTAATTGCATTTCTATTGAAACTTGTATTTTAAAAATGTCTGTTATTATTATTATTTAAATGATGAGGTTGGAATTTAGTACATTTCAGATATATTAACTAAATGTAATATCAAATTAAAAACACTACAGTTATTTTAAGTTCTTTACATTTTGTGACTTTATGAAAATAAGTGCATATATTTAAAGCACAAAAAATGTTAAAACAGTGTTTTAAAATGTATTTTAAAGAAAAACTTTTAATTTGACATTATTACAGAGTGTATTTAAGTGTGTTAAATCATCTATTCAAGCACACTTAATTGGCCCTTTTATTTCATTAATATATTATTTTCTGCAAGTTTTGTTTTTTTTAAATACATTTTTTGAGATTTCATATAAATTACAAGTGTACATTCAATACAATTAAGAACACTTTGTCGCTTTTTAATTTATCCAAAGTGCATACAGGCTATTTACACTCTTAAAAATGATGGGTTACAAACAACCCAAGTTGGGTTAAATATGGACAATCCCAGCGATTGGGTTGTTTTAACCCAGCGGTTGGGTTAAACGGTTGCCCAACCTGTTGGGTAGTTTTATTTAACTCAACTATTGTATAAAAAATGACTATGTCTGGATTCAAATGAACCCAAAATATGTTGGAAATTAAAAATCAGACACAATCAGAGGCAACAATAATAATCAAAAGGTGAACATTTATTCATAAGCAATTTAATAAATGTTTATTTAATTATTAATTGTTATTTATTATTAAATTTAGGTTCATTTTAGATTCATTTTAAGCAAGCAATACAGAGTGTAAGAGTGATTTCAAGCTTCCAAATAAGGGGGTTAACAGGATCTTCTGGCTTTTTATGTTAGTTGAAATTCTTCCATGGACTCCCAACCCACCAGACAGAATCAGTCCATCACATTCATGATTGATACTGTCTATCCAGTGAAGCCTCAGTTTTTACTCCTTTCTCCTTCTGCAGTCACTCTCTCTCTCTCTCTCACTCAGAGCGTCTCCAGAGCGACTGTCTCCTCCCTGCAGTTTCCACAGTTATATGTGACTGTTTTGTCCAGCCAGACGTGGAGCTCTTAAGCCCAGAGATAAGCGAAATATGGGTGTGCGAGTCCACGGCAGGCCCTGGATATGAGACGTGCCGAGAGCAGCTGAGGGCTCAGGAGATCTCGGCGGAGAAGAACATCACTGCTGTTGATGCTGACATTTTCAGTAGGGCGCTGAGGAGCCATGCTCTAATAAAAGAGCAGCCTGATCCAGAGACTCAGACACCCGCGAGATCTCTGATGTCAGACTGGGGCCGGACAACTGACAGCTGGCCCACACAAAACCCCTGCAGCCATGTGGACGTCCAGTAACCCTGCCTGCTTGACTGAACATTCACGGGGAAGATTCTTCGAGTTTGTCAAGCTACAAGAATTCAATGCGGTTCACTGAAGCTATTTAACCCAATAAAGCCTACTGTATTATATTTGATACCCACATTTCTAAAGCTTTTAAATGATCAGCATGGACACAATCTACAGGCCTTCTGTCATCGGACTGATCTTTTAGTGTAATTGTACAAACAAATATGATCATCAGGCTTTTGAGGAAGGTTTATTTGTTCATCTCTCAATCATCATTGTATTGCATTGCATTATATGTTTTAAAACTAGAGCTTTGATCATAAAACTAAGCATTTAAATATCATGGCAGATATTTATATGCATCTTATGCAAGTAGTCGCTAGACTGTTATAAAGATCTCACTGATTTACATTAAAAGTGATCAGAATTTCATCTTACTTTTTGGCCATATAAACGTCAGCAACTTTTTTTTTTTTTTTTTTTTTTTTTTGCCCCCTCAAGTTTTAACATCATATTCTCGCTATATGAATCTTAAAATACATGAGATGTCATGATTTATTTATGCAGTATTTATCTGATACAGATCTCAATGATCTAAACTTAAGAGATAAATTACCCTGAATGCACTAAAGTGAATCAGATTTCTAACACTTTAAAAGTGAGAGAGGGTATTTCAGGACAGTGTGTTTGATTATCAGTTTCTTCGGCTCTGTGGTTTCAAGCACAGTGCTATACAATGTGACAGAAACCAGTGGCGTGATGTTTTGTTGGGCTACATGGCTTCTCGTGGGATAAAGTTGCTTGTTACACTGCTTTAAAAGGAGCTGAGCAACTGTCGCACAACTAAGTTTGTACTTTATGTAGCTCTGACAGCAGCGTATTGTTAATTTTAATGTGTAAAGTTGCACAGCTTGATTGCAGACACTTTATCTACTGAGAGAATTAGTCCATTTTTTTTATTTAACAAACTATGGGCTGAATCTTACTATCAAGAACATGTTCAGATCAGATTTCACACTATAATCAAAATACATGAAAAGTGTGAAGTTGAGAAAAGTTTAAGAAAACTGAAAAGATTGAATATATATATATATATATTTTTTTTTTTTTATGTATTTGCCTTGTTAATGTTACAACAATTAAATGTGCATTGGTCAATATATCAGATGCACTGAAAAAAAAAAAAAAAAAAACACAAAAAACTCGCAATTACTGTAGCTTCAACTTTCAATACAGCTTTCCCAGATTTGACTTGGTGATCCAGCCTCACATTTCAAGTTGACTAAACTTAAAAATTAAAGGCAGGCTTTTTTAAAGTTAATTTTACAATGATCCTAGTCTGTTTCTTGACGTCTAAAACGTGCATTTTTTCACTGCCCATTTTAAAAGATTAGCAAGCGCTTACTGCACGTGTTTTAGGAGTGTAACACTTTGTGGTAACACTTTAGACATTCTACTGACTATAAGTAACTTGTACATGTCAACTAGCAGTCGGAGCCCCGCACATGACATGATGCAGGAAAACAAAAAAAGTAATTTGCGCTCACAATTTACTATTTCATTCCCTAGATTTGCTAAATCGTGCGCACGATTTACTATTTCGTCCCCCTGATTTGCTAATCATGCACACGATTGACTATTTCATTCCCTAGATTTGCTAAATCGTGCGCACGATTTACTATTTCGTTCCCTAGATTTGCTAAATCATGCGCACAATTTACTATTTTGTTTTTTCGATTTGCTAATTCGTGCGCACGATTTACTATTTCATTCCCTAGATTTGCTAATTCGTGCGCACGATTTACTATTTCATTCCCTAGATTTGCTAAATCATGTGCACGATTTACTATTTTGTTTTTTCGATTTGCTAATTCGTGCGCACGATTTACTATTTCATTCCCTAGATTTGCTAATTCGTGCGCACGATTTACTATTTCATTCCCTAGATTTGCTAAATCGTGCGCACGATTTACTATTTCGTCCCCCTGATTTGCTAATCATGCACACGATTGACTATTTCATTCCCTAGATTTGCTAAATCGTGCGCACGATTTACTATTTCGTCCCCCTGATTTGCTAATCATGCACACGATTGACTATTTCATTCCCTAGATTTGCTAATTCGTGCGCACGATTTACTATTTCGTTCCCTAGATTTGCTAAATCATGCGCACGATTTACTATTTTGTTTTTTCGATTTGCTAATTCGTGCGCACGATTTACTATTTCATTCCCTAGATTTGCTAAATCATGTGCACGATTTACTATTTTGTTTTTTCGATTTGCTAAATCGTGCGCACGATTGACTATTTCATTCCCTAGATTTGCTAAATCGTGCGCACGATTGACTATTTCATTCCCTAGATTTGCTAAATCATGTGCACGATTTACTATTTTGTTTTTTCGATTTGCTAAATCGTGCGCACGATTGACTATTTCATTCCCTAGATTTGCTAAATCGTGCGCACGTTTTAGCCTACTATTTTTTCTCCTGGATATCGTGTGGGGCTCTGATGTAGAGTATTAGTAGACTGTCTGTTCAATATCTGCTACACTTTATTTTGATGCTCCATCAACAGACATTTTACTGACTATAAGTAACTTTGCAACTACGTCAACTTATTCTACTAACCCTAACCTAACAGTCTACTAATACTCTAATGAGAGTTAGTTGGCATGTAGTTGCAGTTACTTTTAGCTAATAAAATGTCTAAAGTGGACTATCAAAATGAAGTGTTACCTTTTTTTTTTTTTTTTTGCACTGTAAATGTATGTGATTTGTGTAAATCATAATGGAAATGGTGGTTTTGCGCTTGTTGAGGGAAATGTTTAGATCAGATGAACAGGGCTGCAGTTTGTCAGTTCTGCTAAAATGACAGTTCTGCAGTAGCAGTCTGTTGAAGCCACAGAATAAAGGGGAAAAAAAAGGTAATTTCGAGTTTATATCTTACAATTCTTCAAAGGAAAAACAGAACTATACTCGTTTTTCCTCAGAATTGAGATAGAACTTTTTCCCCCACTCAAAATTGTGAGTTATAAAGTCTAAGCTGAGAGATATAAACACACGAATGCAAGAAAAAAATATCAGAATTGTGAGATAATTTTTAAACATAGTCTATAACATTATGTAAAATGTTATAGGTTTAATTATTATTTCCTACTGTAACTGCCATGTATACGTGTCCCCTATGAACTGCATGTGAATATTATTCATAAATTCATGCCTTAATAGTAGACTAATCATCATAGGTTTCATCAGTCCATTCTGTGACTTGCAACATAAACGTCTCCGTTTATCTTCTAAGGGCGTCTTCAATGACAGTTTTCTATAAAAATTATTATTTTCCGATTCTGACATCCAAAGGCTCAACAAAACGTTTTTCTGTTATTCTATGGATTTTGCCCATTTTCCTCCACTTGTTAACATTATTTTCCTGCCACCACAATGCGTGCGCAGCTGTAAGTGACGTAACTGTGACGTCTGATCCAAACTGCTCCTATTCAGCGGAGGCTGAGAGATGGAGACTCTCCAGCAACTACCTACCATAGGCTTTCAACAGGAAATCAGGCGAAAAATCAACCAGTGTGACACTGACATTAGCAGCTTGCGACAATTAATTTATTTGTCGAGTGAAAGAGATAAAGCGAACAGTATTTGGTTGCTTTCGTGAAGCGACCCACTAAACGTAAAATAAAAATATTCTAAATATTTTTCAAAAGTACTGTGTAAAACGGTCCCGGACATTCTACAAATTATCATTATCATTTTCTGCAGTTCCATTTGACTGATGCAATATTTCTCAACACATGACCAGACAGTTTTTATTAATGAAGACATCTGAAGCCATATTCAAACATTACAGTGTCCAGCGGTTCACTTCCTATAATGCAATCCAATGGTATTTATATATCTTAAAACATAGGGCATGGCACAAATAACGCCAAAGTCATGGGTTCGATATACAATGAATGAAATCTAAGTTAACTTTATGAAAGCATCTGCCAGATACATTAACACACCTCATTTTAAACAGTTATTTTCTTCACAGACAAATGAACATTGTCAACCATGACTCTATTCTTGTCTGTTACTTATAGCTTGATATATCTGAGATGATATAAAGCATGACAGATCTTCTGACTTCATATCACAATGCTAATTTGGTGCTTGGTAATTCGATTCCTTGGGAATGCACATACTGATAAAGTGCAAATATTAAATGCAATGCAAGATGTTTTGGGTAAAATAGTTGGTTAACGGTATAATGGAAAAAAGATAAACTGTTTGTTACATTGTTCAAATCATGAAAATGTTCTAGGTGTCATACACTTTTCTAATGGCACCACAGAAAATTAATAATAACATTATCATTGTTATACATTTCAGAATTGTGTCCTCAGCAATCCAGATACTGCAACTCAACGTGATTTTGTTAGGCTTGCTTAAAAACAAAAGCTCGAATTACATTCCAAGCTAACAATGACTCAAGGAAACAATACCATTAAAGTGCAGCTTTACCTATCAAGAAAAACACACTCGTTACCATGTAGAGGATGATGCCATTTTAATGAACAAATACAGAATTAAATGCATTGAAAATGGCTCTTTTCAAAACGAGAAAATTTTTCTCATTGCACCAGACGGAAGGACTCGTATCGCTGTGTCATAATGAACAAATGAGCACAGCTTGAACTGTTTTACCGACATCTGTAAAAACAATGTAATTAAGCGTGTAAATGATGAATTGGGGTCTCTTTCCTGCATTAATACTTTACTTTCTTAATTACGCATGTGAAAACTGTGCTGCTCATTTGTATTTTTTGCCATTCTTGTCTCTTCCCTTCATCTTGATTGGAATAATAGAATTTGAAAAATTACAGAAATGAAAGTGCATTTCACAGTCTACTGAAGCAAGACAAGCCATTTGAAATTAATCAAAGCATAATACAGTTTACAGTGTGCGGGTTGAGGCGGACTGCTTCCCGCCACACTGTGTCTCATGCTTCTGTCTCTATCTGTGAATCCTGATCCATTCCGCTTTAAAGGTGAATGTAATTCTGGGTTGTTGGTAAGTGGAAGCTTCCTTGTGTCATGGTTTATAGTTCTGTCGGGGCTGAGAGAGTGGTTTGTTTGGAGCATTTCAGAAAAGCACAAATTTCTGTCTGGTATTGAGCCATTGAGCTGGAGTGGATTTTTAAAAGTTGAACGTGTCCCAGAGGTTCTTGTCACACTCTACAAACCTCTATGATTTGTCAAACCGCAAATCTGCAGCAAGTGTTACTCTAAAACATGCTGGGATAATATAGGTAAGAACATGTTAATTTTACCCAGCAAATAGGGTGGTTTATTTAACCCAGCATAATGGGTTGATTTACTTTTACTAAAATACTTAATGTTTATTAATTAACTTAAACCCTCTAAACTTTTTTTTTTTTGAAATACTCCACACAACCACTGGTTTGCATGATAATTTTTTATTATTTTTGATCATATTTTACAGTATAGCATATTTTATATTGTTTTAATACATATTGCCTACATTTAAGCTCATTTATCAAATATTAAATATATAAACATTTAGAAGTAATTCAGCTGTAATCGATCAGTTTCTGTTGTCCTGTTTCCACCGTAATGGTGCTGGATCTCGTGCCGGAGATGCTCACGTTCGGCGTGGGAACTGATAACGTTTCACTCGTAGCCGAAAAATGCTGTGACTGACTCCATAACCTGTCCATAAATAATCAGTGTACAATTCTGAGAACATATTTTAACATCCTGAGTATTATTATTCTGTATCTTTTTGATAAAGAATATCAAAAATTGTATGCAAGGCATCATGCGTTTCCATCACGTGAAAAGACAGACCGTCGCAAAAGTCCGCAATACATAACTCAACCCCTGGGTTGTTACGCCTGACCCAGGAGTTGGGTAACACAAAAACTACCCAAACACTGGGTTGTTACGCCTGACCCAGGAGTTGGGTAACACAAAAACTACCCAAACACTGGGTTGTTACGCCTGACCCAGGAGTTGGGTAACACAAAAACTACCCAAACACTGGGTTATTATGTCTGACCCCAGGATCTGAGCAGAACAAAAACTACCCAAACACTGGGTTATTATGTCTGACCCAGGATCTGAGCAGAACAAAAACTACCCAAATACTGGGTTATTATGTCTGACCCAGGATCTGGGTAACACAAAAACTACCCAAACACTGGGTTGTTACGTCTGACCCAGGAGCTGGGTAACACAAAAACTACCCAAACACTGGGTTGTTACGTTCGACCCAGGATCTGAGCAGAACAAAAACTACCCAAACACTGGGTTATTACACCTGACCCAGGATCTGAGCAGAACAAAAACTACCCAAATACTGGGTTATTATGTTTGACCCAGGATCTGGGTAACACAAAAACTACCCAAACACTGGGTTGTTACGTCTGACCCAGGAGCTGGGTAACACAAAAACTACCCAAACACTGTAAAAATAACCCCCCACAAATGTTATGATCTCAAAACACTTTTACCATAGTACATGATTTGTAAACAAATACATTTTGATATTTTCATCACATCACCAGCTCCATATGTGTGGCTTTTCTGACATAGTAAACTTGCTCGGAAGCTCACGTGGTACAGCATGGTACGAGTCCTGTGGAACACGAGTCACAATAAAAGACTCGTAGAAGAAGCTAAAAAGGCACGTTTGCTTTAGAAAATGTGTTTTATTTCATGTTTGCTTTTGTTAGCACTGTTGGTTGGGTTTAGTGTAGGTGCTACGTTATTTTCAAACACGATAAGCCTTAATTTTTTTGCGCCACTCGCCAGACATTTCACTTAAGAATAGTGCAAGAAGCAACATAATACTGTTTTGCAGAAATGTTTTTCCATAGCCTGGGTTGATATATTTAAACCAAGTCAGACTTTATGAGCTGATGTTGCAAAATTTTGATAATCAGATTCCTGTGATGCACATTCTATAAGTGCTACGTTGCTTGGTGAATGTAAACGGCCAATGGTTATGCTAATAAGGTGTATTAAACATGCTAATAAACTGCGCATTGCTTTCTTTTATCATACTGAAGTTGATTCAAGTCGTGCCCAAGAACACCAATCTATCGAATCGATGTAACGTTTTTTGCTGAAAACAGATGTGGTGAGTAAAAAAAGCCACAAACGAATACCGTATTTTCTTTTTAACATAATTAAACGAGAAACTTGAGTTCAGAAATAGTAAATCACATTGATTGTGAAATGATTTGCTTCCATAACGCCGTCATCACTCCATCCCAGCGGTGCTCAGAAACTCTCGACATGAAAGTAAAAAGAGCCTCTTATTTCCTCACTCCCATCAATCTCATTTTAAGACCCAGCACTCTATAAATACTGCGGTCTATTGAGTCTTTGTTCGTTCAGAGATACGTGCTGCCGTTGACAGCCAGAGAATGCCGGGGGCACTAAACCCCTCTGCCCTCGGCTCGCACCCCCAGCTAAGAATAAGAATGATGTCCCCGTTCCCCAGCCAAACTTGGAATCCAGAGCGGGAGATTAGTGGAGTCTGCCTGCTATTCCAGACATCTCTCATCCGCTCCCCGGGAGAGAGAACTCTCTCCTCTCCGTTCTGCTCGGCTGGTCTATTTCTGCAGCCTGACTGGTTTGCGATCGTGGCCGTGAATCCACCGTACCTGTTTATCCCACAGCGGCTTACATGGGGGTTTGCACACAGCTTATAGGAGCTTTTTTGTCCTGCAGGCTGGATTGGGTATGTTTACTCCGTGCTGTTAATCCATGCAACACTAGTACCTGGCGTTTCTTAGGGACGACCTCGTACTGGGCAGCTCCGAGACTCCAAACGAGAGGATGACCTCACCTCGGCTTTGTTTTGTTTCCAGGCCAGACTGCCAGTCCAGACTTTGCCAAATTTCCTATGCTGGCACTGTCTGGGAGCTGGGTACAAAATAGGGCCTTGCAAAAATTCACCTCATTACCACAAATGCATTTGAAGGCTTGTTTTCAGAAATATTTTTGTCTTGTGTCGCTGTCGTTTTTTGAAACATTGACATTTCATAAAAGTGAACATAATTTCCTAAATTCGTCTTTTACTCAGCTAGGTTGGGACCAAATGTTGTTTTGTAGTTATTGATAAATGTATACTTCCCATTAAGTGAAGAAAAGTATTTTGAATGAAATTAAAATGGAATGAGATTATTTACTTGTGCTCCCTAAAAAGAATACAAATGATGTCACAATTTAAATAAATGTTACTGTGAAAAACAAGTACAGTATTACATATTTTCCAAAAAGTATGAACATGACATAGCCCACATACCTAAGTGTGAACTGATTTAACTGAATGTTATTTTTTCAGACACATGTATGATAATAGCAATTATAAAAATGTATTATAGGTACACATAGCTGAATTTTAGAGTGGTTTTGACCACTCAAGTACATGTAATTTCATAATTACTTCTATTGTCATTGCGGAACATGGTTAAAGCGTGCTGCTAAATGTATTAAATTTAAATGCAATATTGAATAACATATTATAGTAAAAACTATAATCAGGTACTGCATATGTTACAATGAGTACACTTCTTTTAAGAAACATAGTGTACTATCTTTAAGGACACTTAAAGGGTTAGTTAAACGGAAGCTGCATAACTTCCATTCTCGTGTTACGCAGCCTGTTTGAGCTTCATTTGTCTTCTGAAGATGAATGAAAGTCTTACGGGTTTGGAGTGTGAGTAATTAATGACAGAATTTTTTTATTTTTCATTTTTCAATCATGCGGCTACAAGGCAACTAAAAACAGCTCAAAATGGTGGACACAGTTACTATGATGATCATAACTGTTAATGATGGGACACCCAAATGTACCCTATTTGTGGAAAGCATCATCTGCACTGAATATTCAATCTTTTTTTGCTGTCTACCCAGTCAAGAAGCTTCCAGTATCACTTTTTACCAGCATTTGTCTCATATTGATTCATGTTTGATGTGTATCCATACTAAAGTTCAAATCAGTATGCATTTGACACAGTCAAGTGTGCCGCCGTTGCTTTAGACAGGACCGAGTGAAGCTAAATCAAATCTCATTATGGCCTAATACTGCTTCATTGTTTTTACCCAAAGTCATCAAGTTTTCTAGTAAACTAAAATAAACAATAAACTAAATAAAGTGCTTTTCAAAAAATTGTATTCTATCTGTGCGTAAAGTTATTTTGTATGAGCCAATGCTAAACGGCATAATGCAGCATGCAGCGTTAGCAGCATAATTGGTAGGCTATTAATCATAAAAATGTATTTTTCTTTGTCTGATTTATTCTGTTTATACAGTATGCCTGCAAATGGGTGTCTCAGAACAGGACAAAAATAGCTTTAATGTCCTAAATAGAATGTAGTCGTGATACTGTTGGCATTAACAAGAAACATGAATGCAATTCAAGAGTGTCTGTTTTCTTAATCCAGTCCCCGGGCTGTATACTCTGAATGCCTGTTATCCATGCCAGTCACTCGATTAACTAAGGGTTCCTGCGAATGCCAAAAAAAAAAAAAAAAAAAAAAACGAAACCAGTTCCCAAATGACATCATCCTCCAGAATGTGACATCATTTTGGAGGGAAAACAGCTGCACAAACATCAACTTGGATGAATTCTGTGCTGCTTCATTTGTGTCACATTAAAATGTTCCATAGTTTGCTCAAAATACACAAATCAGTTTGATAGTAACATTTCAAAAGGATGTGCAAAATGGGATGATCGCAATGAAGATATGTAACACTTTACTTAAAGCCTTACACAATAAAAGCATTCATTATGTATATTATAATGCATTATAATTGTAATTGAAGTTAAATTCGTTCTAATATTTGCAGATTCCTTGTTACATCTGAAACTGGTTGTCATGTTTTAAAGCATTATACTTTCTAAAGGTAGATAAGTATTATAACAGTGGTTACAGTTATTCATGCGATCATACAATGCTTTATAAGGTGCATTACAAGCCATAATCAATGCATTAAAATACTTTCATAATGCATTATATAAATGACTTGGTTAAAAGGATAGGAAATGTCAAAGGTTGTTAAATTAACAGTTATTTCAAAAAGTATTTGAATATGGTGACAGATGATGGAAATTGTGCATCCACAGATCCTGAAGGTTGGCGTACAATGACAGACCCACTGCGGGACGACAGCTGCGAGCTGCGAATGAATTCCTGCTCTCATCCCCCATTAAGGCCCAGATTTTTATTGTAGTAAACATCATGTATGGGCTGAGCAGCTGGACGTGATACATCACACAGAACGAGGGCATTATTAAAAGTCGAGGGATGTTGATGAAAGACACGTTCCCTGCTGGATGTTTGCCTTCCCTCTGGAGATCAGGGGAAAGACAGCGCCTCATGCTGCTCTCTCTGCAGGTTCCCAAACTCTGCCTGGAGCAGCTGCTGGATGACGTGTTGAGCTCGGCTTTTCACTCTATCAATCGCTTCTTTCTTGCTGCATCCAGAACTGAATACTTATATGTGAAAACTGGTATGTCAAAATTACATAGTATTGGAAAACAGTGGGTGAAAAGTACCTGGCACGCAGGGATGGAGTGAACGTCAATGGAGGAGAGGCTTCCCTAAACTGCTTTTGTGGGAAAACAGCTTGGCGTTTAATGAATTGACAGCCAACCGGCTAATCTTTAATATGTTTACCCATAAACATTTATTTTGTATTGATCTATTTTTAGAGTTTACATCCCCCTCTGGTTTCAGCTCAAAGTACCCACAGATCATTTATTATAGCTTGTCAAATTTGCCCCTATTTGGGTGGGAGCAAAAACACGCCGTTTTTGTGTGTGTCCCTTTAAATGTGAATGAGCTGCTGCTCCCGGCCCCCTTTCCAGAAGAGGGCGGAGCTTTAACAGCTCGCGCTTCGGTCGCTCAACAACAACAAAGCTGGAGAATCTCGCGCAGCCAAAATGAGGGTTGTGTTCAGCCTTACATTGTTCAAACTGGAGTCGACACTGATGGAGAGTTACAACTTTTAGACATTTCTGAATGGTTAGTGGATACATTTATGTAGTTTCTGTGGAGTTGATTCAACTCATCCACTAGCATGTGCCGTCATGTTAATCTTTTGCTTTGAATTAACCCTCGTTTGTAAAGCAGTCCGGCGTAAAATGACGGCATGTCAACAACACTCTACTACAACAAACTCTTCCTCTTCTCTAAAGCAGCTCAACGTGGCCCCGCCCCCTTTGTTGTGTGTTTTTGGGGGCGGGGTTTATGTAAATGTTGGGGTTTGTGATGTCATTAACCTGCAGAAGCTCGTTGTAGTCCTTAAACAGAGAATTCTTTAAAAGAAAATATCTCCCTTTGCATTGAACTTTGAGCGTCGTAACTTTGCAGATGTTGTTTATGCTCAAACAGCAACATTGCACACTAACTAAAGTTGAAGAAATCATCAATCATGTAATTGCAGAAATGAATAAAACTCAAAATACTCAAAAGCTTTCCCTCTTTTGTTTTCCACAATTTACTCTCCACCTTCACATATGCATTGAAATAATGTGTTAAATGCTTTTTAGTTTTCCTAAACAGAGTGAAGGAATACATTACATTTTTTGGGCTGCATCGTAATCTGCTTAGGCTGTTGAACAGAAATAGCTGCTGTGCTCAGAACGGGCCGTCTGTGGATTATGCAAAAACAGCAAATTGCTGCACATACACCTTTGCTGCACAGACCCATGCTGCACTGCACGAGCTTCCCGCCTGTAAGAAAACAAACTGTTCGGAGGTGTGAAATGGTGTTTGGAGGTGTTGTCTGTTCCCACATCCGCTCTGATGAATTCATCCAGAGCCTGATGTTCCTCACAGATGCAACAGCAGTAAAGTACAGCAATAAATCAGTGAGCATATGGTCCCAGTGCTATATTAGAGGCATAAAGTCAGAAGACAAATTAGACTGTGAATTTAATAATGTTTTAATGAATAAAAAAAAGAAAAAAAGAAAAAAAAGTTCTCTAAAAATCTCCCACCTAAATGAAATCCTGGCCATTTTGTGAAAAGATAAACTCTCCATAAAGGCCCACTCACACCAAGGACGATAATGATGAAGATATACTCCTAAAAATCATTAAAAATATAAAAGAATAGCAGAGTCCACTCCAGAACTATATAACAATAATGGCACAGAGAAACTATACCATTGGAACCACTTTCAGAATGTTTTATTTATTTATTTATTTTTCAGCTGATGAATGATACAAACATTGACAGCCAATCAAAATCAATCCTGCTTTAAGAGCTCGAGCATTTACAGATGCGTATAATAAACAGAAACATCTTGTGTTGGTGTGGACGTTGATATACAGTATTTATCGTTCTTGGTGTGAATGGACCTTTACACTTTCTGATGCTCTGCAGGGATCTTAACAATTACAGTAGTGGCCAAACGTGATGTAGGGTAATTAAAAACAAATATCCCCTCTGGACAAGTTCAATTAAACCATATTATGAGGAAAATGTGTTACTGTGTTAATGTGTTATTTTTAAACATTTTAAATATGAGGGAAGAACAAAAGTGCAGAGCCCCTGAAGGGAGATGGTGGTGGAAAAAAAAAAATTGGGATCCCTCACAAAGATATCGGTGTTCTCTCACAAATGCATTTTATTGAATATTTTTTTGTAATAAAAAATGATACAAATTATGCAAAAGGACAGTTTTCCAAACTAAGTGTTGTAGTCTATTACCAGCAGGAGAGCAGTAATGTGTGAACAGAATATGTGCGTTTGCATAATTTGTATGATTTTTTATTATGAAAAAAACAATAAAGTAAAGTTATTGATTTTTTACATAATAAAAAAGTCATACAAATTATGCAAAAGCACATATTTCAATACTAAGTGTTGTAGTATAATTATCAAACGAGAAGTGAATTTTGGTGACAGTACAGTCTGTAACATTAAAGTTATTGACTTTTTTTTTGGTAACACTTTTCAGGTTTTGAACTTTGCAGACGGTCCCTTCAGCCGCCTGCGCATAGAGATCAATGTATTTTGTCCAGTGTGGCTCGTTTTGAAGAAAAAAAATAGGTTGTACCTCGTTGTCTACATAACTATGATTGAAAAGAGGTGTTATTTGTGTTTAAACAACGTTTAGCTCACGATTTATTGATCTGGGAAATTGAATATGTTGCCAACTTTACCGAACTTATATAGTTCAGGTGTTTTTCACTTAGTTAAAACTGTGCCTTGAGCTAAGCACCAAACATACAGTATTTCTTTATACTTAAGTCTAAGTTCAAAATAAAACTCTATTAACTGCTCCATTGTTAACGTACGGAGCTGTCTAAACCACTGGCAGAGGGAAATTAAACAGGAAGTGTTTGTCTGAACTCACAACAGGAGAATATTTTTTCCTCCCATTCCAATTTTTTTCCCACCACCAATAATTATTATTATTTTGTGAGATAAATACCTTGGTTAAAGTATTTATCTCACAAAATAATAATAATAAATGCAGCTACAAAAAAAAGTAAGTCATGGAGTAAAAAATGACACAATTTTCATTTTAGGAAATATAAAAAATTACATTTCATCAGCAAAACTATTCTTATATAGTATATATCAAGGCTGTAACCATGTCTTGAACATTTGGGGGACCAACATTTTTAAGGGAATAAAGAAATAGAAATAACAAGTCTTCAGTGAACATCACCTACTTCGATTTGATTGGCCATCTAAATCATTTTTACATTAGACACTGCGGCAGAGCAGGCTAAAAATGCAACTTTTAAAAGGTTTTGTCATCCACACAACAAACAGAGAGGTGTGTAATAAAGTGCATCAAGAATATAAGAGAGACAGTTTAGCCATTTCTAATTATTGGGGGTTATGACCCTGGTTCATATAAATTCAGGGGAAAAGACTACTCTGCACAAATTTAATTTGAACGATGTAAACCTCCTCACTGACTCACCCTGATGGTGTAACAGTGGTGTATGTAATCACATCAACACTCTCTGAGCTTCTGATAGAATAACTGAATCTCAGACAAAGTGTTTCAGATGAGAAAAGAGAAAACTCACAGTTCAGGTGACTCTCAGAAGATTGAATACTCTGTGCTGGCCGAAGACACTATATAGTGTTTTCAGTGTTGATGTGTTTGCAGAATATTAATATCCTGTTTGCATTTATATTCATGCATTTGGAATATGCTTTTATCCAAAGTGACTAAAATTGCATTCAAGGTATATGGTTTATGAGTTCATGAATCCATGGCCCTTTGCTTTATTATTTGAGCTACAGAAAAGGTTTATTTTTCAAACTTATAAGTATTGTATTTCAGAAATGCAAGTTATTATTTATATATAATAATTAATAATGCATCATCCAATGTATAATTTAGGTGGAAGATTGATGTTATAGCCTAGAAAAAAAAAAAAAACACTGAACACCATAATAGATAAAGTTTGTCTGAAAAAAGTGTATTTAATGTACAAAAAAACATTCTATGTAAATGTATGCATTTTTGAAATTTTTGTTGAAAAATGATAAATAATGACAAATCCAAATATAGCTGCAAGTAGCAATTAAGGGGCCAATCATAAAGAAGGAATGATAAGTCATGCCAACATGGCTGTGAGCATCAGACCAACTGCAACAATGAGCAATTAAAGACATAGTAAGATGGTTTTAGGCAAAATGAATGCAATCAGTAATGCAATCAGTAGTAATATGATTTAATGGTTTATCTCTTTCAACCAATAGGTGGCGCTTTTACCAAATTGATGTGGTGTGGTCAGATTAAGGTGACAATGACACACACACAGTTTGGTGTTAATATGCCAAAGCATTGCAGAGATACAGACTCAAGAGTCATTTTGGCATCATGTTATCAACTTTGTTGAGGCTGTATACGAAAATGGTTTCATCTATCGACACAAAATCCATAACTTTTTGCCAACATGGTCTGAAGATCTGATTCAAAACTGGTTAAAATCAACAAACATCCAGGAGTAGTAGTAGTATGTCTTTAAAGAAAATTAAAATGGCAGACAAGACGTTCAGTCAACTATGGCAAAATTGGTATCTATGGAATCACCCAAGGAATCTAATAAGATGAGTTTCATTACAATAGGCAAAACAATATGTTCATAACATAAAGCATTTTATGATAAATTTAAAATTGCTGATATGGGAAAACTAGGAATCGTTCAACTCGGCATACTGCATCGCATCCAAAGAGACCAGTTTTGTGAATTTTGCCAAACCATTCAGAAGTTAAAAGCATTTTTCATTTCTCCTGACCACTAGGTGGTACTGCACCAAAACTGTGCATGTACCCTCAGGTCATGGTTGTCATAACACACACCAAGTTTGGTCAGAATACACTAAAGTGTCAGCCTGTTTTATTCTGTTACTACTTTAATAAATGTCTCTGCACACGGATCAGGTGTCTTCTCCTTCGTGTCCTCCATGTTACAACAATCACAATGTTAAATGATTAACTACAAGAATTATAATACATCAAATAAAAACACCAGCAACATCATTCAACTAGCCTTCTGAGCAGGACATATAACAATCGATTTTGCACTTCTGACTTACATTAAGAAATTACTGTCACTGTTGTAATGCTGGAAGCTTACGCTGCTAATTTGAACCAGTAATCGGCACAAAAAGCAGGATGATGTGCATAATTCAATTATTTATCTAAGTCCAATATAATTAATCTGACTCCATTAAAGTTGTTGTTATTCTTTAACCTCTTCTTTAAAGGTAAAAGTCTCTTAAAACTGATGATTTAACCTGAACTTTTAGATAACAAAAGATATAATCACTTTAGCTTTCAACATTATGCAGCGGCAAAAGGAAAGATTAAGATTAAGCCTTTAAAGCAGGCAAAGTTATATATTAAGTTACATTTTTAAATATACAGTCAGTAGAATTGAACAGCATATATAGAAAACATAGTTGTAACAATTAATGCACTGCTGTGCAGAAGTAACGCACTGGTGTGAGACACCAAAATCAACTGACAGCAAACTAAAGGACCATAAAACCTGAAGGCAAATGGGTTCTGATCAAGAGGAGAAGTGCATTAACATATTCACCTCAATGCATGTTTAAGCAGTAGTACCTATTGTACATTGGGACTCGTTCGAGTTAAAGCCGCATTTGGCCATTTAATGAAGATGATTGCTTTAAGTCCAGCTTAGGTGTGGGTCTTAATTTACCAAGTGTTAAGTCCTCAAGCTTTTATTTTGGCTAGATTTTATGTCTGTGTTTAGTTTACAATGGTTTTTATAAAGACTCGTTACTGATTAAAAAACATAATAGGTCCTCTTTAATTAATTATTAGCTTTTCATCAAGTCACGAAACCCCTGCATTTGCGTCACAAACCATCAGGGGTTTGTAAACCCCCCCCCTTTTTGGCATATTACTGCAATGTGGTTAGGACAAAGTGTAATGCTCTACACTACAGATGCTTTATCGCTGTTCATCTGAACTCAAGACTCTGGCCTGAAGGTGCATCTTGACAATGAGATGGAGAGCTGTCCTTGAACGTCAACGGCCAGGAGGCAGAGAGCACCTGCCGTTCGACTGGCCAGATTGCTGAACCCTGTGAAGGCGCACATGTATGCAACACACACACATATGCAAACACACAACCACACAACAATGCCCTCTAGAAAGGTCACTCAACTGTAGAGCAGAGGAGGAGCTCTCTCAGAAATACCATCAAATTATAAAGCAGCATTGTCTAGCCATGTAAAAATTATGCAATAAAAAATTATTTTATAAATATACTGTGATGTCATGTTTTCCAATAAATGTAAAATCCCCTTATTCCTCTAGTAGAAGAATCTGTCTGCTCAGCTAAATGGTGCCCATCACCTAAAACATTATTCCCTGAATATTACGCGCAGGTATGGCGTTATTTTATTGAGCATACAGTACATACACTCAGATGTACGTTTCATATTGTCCACTTTCTTCCTGTAGGCAGCAGTTCCCAGCCTCTGGTTGTCTTACTGTTTTACATTTCAAATGTTTTATTCTCTAATTAACAGTGGAGATGAAAGTTAGGTAACACTTTACTTAAAGCCTTTATATACTGCCTTATAAAAGTCAGGCCATTTCGCGTCATAAGATTTTGCATGTTCTTGACCTAACAGCCTGCATTTCACACAATAGGCCTGTAGATGGCATTTGGACTTAATTTAACCATCTATGATAGTTTCTTTAAATGGAAAATCATTATGCAGTACATAAATAAGAGTAAATTGACCACTAACCATTAATGCGACTTCCGGTACTGCATGGTTTTGCGCAGAATGATTTTTAAGCAGGTTGCCAGAAAAACTGGTCAATTGCGGGGAAGGCATTAAGATGGTCTCCAGCTGGTTTTATAGCAAGTCTTCATTGCTCTTAAGCTATAATGTAGGGAATGGATGTGTGGACTTAAATTGAAGGAGGGATCTGTGCCATATTTAGAGACCAGAATATAACAGACTCGGGGGTGCAGGACTCTCACTTGGGCTAGCAAGTTTTGCACAAACAAGCACCATTCACATTTCCATCAGAAAAAAATCTAGTTATTAAACACTGTAGATATGCATGGAGTGGGAAAAAGTGAAGTTCTGCCTTGTTTCTGATGATCTGATGGGTCATAATGAGAGAAAGGAGGCAGAAATGTCTAAGAAAGACAGACAGATAAAGAAACGATAAAGACATAAAGTGTGAGGAGTATGTGAGCAGTGTGACAGCTCTCCAAATAAAACCATTCCACTCGACCAATTACACTGGTATCCCACATAGTACAACATGCCTAAAAATACTCAATAGCAAAGCCTCGACAGGACACATATTGTAGTTCTACCGTCACGTCAAGGTAAAAATGAATTCCATGCTATGCAGAAACAATTTCATGCCACCTAGTCACAGATTAAAGCAAGACAAACCCATAACACAGTTAAACAAATGTAAAAGCGTATTTCCCTTTCAAAAGGGAACTCTACGCTGCGTTTGAAACGCATTTGGGGAACGTCATCACGTGAATCGGTGTCTGAAAGCAACTATCAAATCTCACCAATCTTATTGGCCGGCAACAGCCTATGACGTCATTATAGACGCGACCCGGAAGTATAAAGGAGCGCCTAGAGAAACAGTCAGTATCTTATCATCTTCAGGGACTGTTTTGCGATTCTTCAAATCTGGTAAGGGATTTTACCATGTACTAACAAACGTTTCAGTAAGTGTGTGGATCTGTGTCCCAGGTTTTGACACCTGATGACACATACAATCTGTGCGTTTTCTGTCTGGGTAAGGAGCATGCACGGACAGCGCTTGAGGGCGCTGTTTGTGCAAACCATGAGCATCTGTTTTTTTAGGACGCTCCGCTCTCGTTTGAGGGGAGAGCGGCCGACATCTGTGCCGGTGGTTCTGGTCCCGCCCGTGCTGAGGCAAGTGGGGATGGGGCTTGCGGGGGAGTTTGAGAGAGGTATTTCTCTCGTATCCCCAGCGGCCGTTGAGGGTTGGATTCTGTATGATGATAATGTTCTTTCTTTGTCATTATCTGATTTGGCAGCGAGTGCTCTTCTAGTTTTTAGCCCAATAGAGCAGGGGTGGCTGTTAGAAAGGAGGGAAGCGAGCCTTTTGAAACTTCTAAGCCTCCCTGCCCCGCGTATATGGAGATGTTTAGATTGTGGAGTGCGCCTCTGGCAGGCTGCATCTGCCGTGAGTGTGCGTTAAGAAAGACCATAATCTAAACAGCCTTCGTAAGCCTTCCATTCCTTCCTGATCTACATGAGGCGATCGAGAGGGCATGGAAGAACCCATATTCGGCTTATATTCACCGACATCAGCAGGCTGCATGGGTTTGTGTCGGTGCCCTCACTATTGACGAGTTGTTTGTTAACTATCTCGTCATTGGGCGGGCGCAGGCATTAATGCTCTGGTTCTGCCTTCAAAGCTCTTTTAAGTAAGGGGGCTTGAATGGCAGGGCATACGCAGCGGCGGGTCAGACTGGTGCTGCTCCACACACAACGGCAGTGTTACAGACATTACCAGTCTGATCTGCTGAAGGATCTGGATCAGCGGCAGCATTTTTTAACCTGCTTTCCACTCTGATCCGATTCTGGGCCCAGACAGACAGGAGGAGGAAGAAAGATTTGAGGGAGGAAGTCAGTTACGGACGGCAGCTGCATCGGTGACTGATTTCCTCTCCATGAGGGTAGTTACTTCTACTCTCTCCTTTCTTCTTCTACCTCCTGAGTAATAATTTTTTACCCAGGTGCTTCTTCGATCAGACAGAGGGCTGGGCACATGATGTAGTTTTCTGTGGCTCGCTTTTTGGCTTGATAGTGAAGAGGCTCTTTCAGGCTTGAAAGGGCCATAGATACCATCCTTCTATGATAGTATGTCTCTGTTCTTCGAGATGCATGTTTTAAGCCTGGTCTATATTTATACATTTTAATATATTGACCGTAGTTTTCCTGTATAGCTTTTCCTAGGTGCGTAAAAAAACATAGAAAGGGAATTTAGGGCCCTGAAGTTCCCATTAGGTTGGTTCTCTTTTGTGTTGGCTTTTGGCCACCATTTTCAGCCACCATATGGTAGAGTAGCTTTCTCCTCTGGTCATAGCTAGAGTTGATATTTGAGATTGGTACTCTTTACTTCAGTTAGATCTATGTTAAGCGTCGGCCTTCGGGCCGCCTGACATTGTTTGACTTGGGTTGAGTTTCGCTCCTCTGAGCTCTTGTTTTTAGAGTGTATTTCAGAGTTGCGTCCTCTCTATCAAGGTTGTAATCATTAACGAAAACGAACGAAAAAAACGAAAACTAGGTGGGAAAAAACATTGTTGTTAACTGAAATAAAAATAAAAACGAGGCATTACAAAAAAAAAAAATGATAACTAACCAAAACTGTAATGTGTGTTTGGCAAAACTAACTCTTTGTCAATGTCTTTCATAGAGCAAATAACGTTCAGCTGCATTTTCTTTCCCTGCGTCTCTCACTCACGCGTCTCTCTCACATACGTGCGCCCACACACACACACACACACACACACACACACACACACACACAAAGCCCCTCCCCCCCATGCACACCGCATCTCCATGAGAACGAGTGTTCGAGCAAGGTCGCGAAAGGTTGGTATCTCGTGAACACCTTTACACAATCACACATTAAAAAGTGGTAAAAAAATATTTTTAATTCTGAATATAATTTTGTCAGTGTGTTAATGTCGACCCGAGAGGCGATTGCTACTTTAGAAAGTTAACTAGTCGCAAGTTTGAGGTAAAATGCACTTGGGTTGTCGATGTCAAAACACTGTCAGCTGTGATTCAAATATTAAATAATGTTATGTCATTTGTTTACTCTTACACTGAATGTTTGCTGCTTCAGTCCAGATAAGTAGGCTATTGTATAGGGTAAATTTAGTATAGGCTGTGAAAATTGTACTGCTGTGATATTTGTATAGGGTGTGAATTCTGTATAGAAGATGTGTGGATTTTTGGTAAGGCGGGTGGATTTTTTAAGAGGTAAAGGAATTTCAGTGGGGTGTGAATTTTGTATAGAGTGTTAAATGTGTATATTTTGTGAAGGTGTGAATCATATTTAATATAATAAAGTTCTGTGTAACAAATATTAACGAAGGAATTATTTATATGTTCTTTTCTCAGATTAAGCTCCCTGACAATCTGACAGAAATGTCTTGTTGTAGCTCAAAAATGGGTTAAATACATGCGGTTCATGTATGTCTTCTTTAGTCTGTTGGCTCTTTAGGTTTTTTACTGGCACATGTCACTTACACATTTTGCACTTACTGCGGAGTGTTGAGACTGTTTACATATTTGTGCCCATATGTACATTTTATGTACTGATTTTGTTTTTGCTGAGTTATTATTACACAATACTTTTTCTGACCTTTTTGAATCTTGCCCCTGACAAATAACCCAAATTACAAAAAAAGACTAAAACTAACACTAAAACTAATAAAAACTAAACTAAAACTAAGCATTTTCAAAAAATAAAAACTAAACTAAACTAGCAAACCCACTTTAAAAACTAATTAAAACTAAACTGAATTTAAAAAGCAAAAAGTCAAAACAAAATAAAAATAAAAACTAATGAAAAATGCAAAACTATAATAACCTTGCTCTCTATTGAGAATTTTGAGGTTGAGTTTTAGCCCCAGGCAGATCTATGCTTATGTGCGGTCTTATAGGCCCACAACTATAGCTGGCCTAGGCTAGAACTAGGGTTTAGGTGATATACTGTAGTTTTCACCCCTTTTATTACTACCCCTGTCAGTAGAGTGTAGTTTCCTAGTTCTGGCCTCCTCTTATCAGAGTTGTCAGGCCGAGGCCCGTTACCCCTTTGGTGTAGGTGCAGGATAGGTAGCAGACTATTGTTAGTCTCCCTGGTGCGGCTGTCTCAGATGGTAGGCCCTTATCACTGTGTGAATAAAAGATGCTAGTGTTGCTGTGGCCCCACTTTTCTAGAGTTTTTCATTCTATACTTTGTTTAGTCTTTTCCCCTGAACCCCTTGAATTGAGATTCAAGTTTGAGTGAACAGTGTTAGCTTACCTTAGCTCCTGTTCCCTAGGGTTCAGTGCAGAAGTTTCTATCTTGGTGAAAAGTGCTCACCCTTGAAATTCACATTTCAGGGTGGTACGAATGAAAAGTGAAGCATCCCCATGTTTCTCAGGGTTGTTAATTTCTATTTTTGCCCTGCACAATGTAAGCCCTTAACTCTATTGCTGCCACAGGTTAGCACCTGTTTTCTGTAGTAGTAGGCTTTGTGTTAGCCTTCATGCTTCTGAGCATGGTGACTAGGTTGTACTCCCCTTGCTATTTATGGTAAAAACTGTGTTTTTACTGAGGATATGGCCTGTTGGAATGCATAACTCAGGATGAGTTTTGTTTGTGAACCTCACTATTCAGTTTGGTTCTTATGTAGCTCTCTTTAGAGTTTGAACACTGCCACAATTGATGATTGTGTTGTTTGACGCAGTTGGCTTTGTTTTTGCCTCCTTCAAAGCACAATAGCTTGTTTTATTACAAGTTTTGTTGGTAGATGTTTCGTTTTTTTGTTGAGTTGTTTTTTGTTTTTTTTTTGCTCACTTAGTATACTGGCACTGGCACAGATATTATGCCCGTGATTATTTGAGGTAGTAGGCCATTTTTGTGGCCTTCTTCAGAGCATGGTAGCATGTTTCTTTGTACTACCCTTACTGTAAAGGTTGGAATTATCGGTAACAGTTTAGTATAGGGAACATGTATTAACTATGACTTTTTTTCCTCAATAAACTCCTAATTTACTGCTTGTTAATAGTTAGTAAGGTAGTTGTTAGGTTTAGGTATTGGGTAGAATTAAGAATGTAGAATAAGGTCATGCAGAATAAGGCATTAATATGTGCTTAATAAGTACTATTAAACAGCTAATATTCTTGTAATACGCATGCTAATAAGCAACTAGTTAAAAAACCCTAAAATAAAGTGTTACCAAATTGTCTTTACTGAGTACATTGCCTGTTGGAATGTGTGGATTTTAAGCTCAGTTTGAGTTAAGCTAGGCAACCTCACTTGGTAGTGTGGTCTCAGATTACACTCCCTTAGAGCTTAGACACTGCCACTGGCTGATGCCTGTGTCTTTCTGGAGTAGTAGGCCCTGTTTGGGCCTCTGTGAGAGCACGTTGGTGTAGTTGTACTCCTCTTGCTTTAAGAGTTTTTTGAGTACATTGCCTGTTGGAATGTGTTGAATGGAATCAAGCTCAGGTTGAGCTAAATAGTTAACCTCACTGGAGAGTTTGGTTCTAATTATGGCTCCCTTAGAGCTTGGAAACTGCCACTAGCTGACGCCACGTGTCTTTCTGAGTCGCAGGCCCTGTTTGGACCTCCTTCAAGAGCGTGATGGTGTAGGTTTGTACTCCTCTTGCTTAAAGAATAAAAATTATTTTACTGAGTACATTGCTTGGTGGTATATTTTGTTTATTTTACACTGCCACTGGGTGACGCCCGTGTCTTTCTGGAGTAGTAGGCCCTGTTTGGGCCTCTTTCGGAGCATGTTGGCGTAGTGTGTACTCCTCCTTAAAGAGTTTAAGTGTTTTACTGAGTACATTGCCTGTTGGAATGTGTTGAATAGAATCTAGCTCAGGTTGAGCAAAATAGTTAACCTCACTAGAGAGTTTGGTTCTAATTATGGCTCCCTTAGAGCTTGGAGATTGCCAATAGCTGACGCCACGTGTCTTTCTGAGTCGCAGGCCCTGTTTGGGCCTCCTTCAAGAACATGTTGGTGTGGGTTTGTACTCGTCTTGCTTAAAGAGTAAAAGGTGTTTTTACTGAGTACATTGCCTGGTGTAATGGTGGCTCAGGTCGAGTTAAATTAATTAACCTCACTGGAGAGTTTGGTTATCATATTTAGCTCCCTAGAGCTTGGAACACTGCCACGAGCTGATGCTACATGTTTTTCTGGAAGTCGTAGGCCCTTCTTTGGGCCTCCTACAGAGCGTGATGGTGTATGTTTGTACTCCTCTTGCTTAAAGAGTAAAAAGTGTTTTTACTGAGTACACTGCTTGTCGGATTGTGTTATGGTTGACTGTTATGTGGGCACTCTACAGTCTTATCTGCTGTTTGAATCATTCATTCTAACGAGTTCCATGTTTGTGGGATCTTGCTTATCAACAAGTGAGCTCTTCTAGGTGTGTCGCCTTCACAGGCCGCCCTTTAAGCTTTCCCCCACCACAGCTGGGTGTTCTAAAGCAGATTGAGCATGTAGTTCACTTACTTTTTCAAGTAGCATGTACTAAAATTCAAGTTAATTTAACTTGTGGCTCATTCTCTAAACAAGTTCAACCAAATAAAAACACATTTTTCCACATGAAATACTTCTATTTCCCTTACAAATTAACAAATGTAAAGGACAAAACATGTTTAAACATCCAGAGTTTCAATAGCCAGTGTTTCTTTGTACTTTTTATATGACAGAATTGATGCATGCAAACATGTATGGAAAAAAAAAATGTGAAAAAAAATTACTGTAATATACACACACAACAAACACATGAACACAACTAACACATCTCTGCATAACACCCATCTCTACTTTCAACTTATTTTTAAGTGAATGTACTCTTGCATTGCAGCAATCAGCTCCAGTGTCCATAAGAAGCCTCTCACTGACTTCAAAGGTGTACACATTTGAGGTTTTTGGGGTAGCTTAGCTTACGCTAAGTGCATAAAGAAATTCCATCAAGTTGACAAGCACATTTGGTATCTCACCAAAACTTTGTAGAACGACAATTGCAAGAAATGCTGAAGAAGGCGTTGTCTTCATTGTGTTATGTCTGGCTGATTACCCTGTCAGTGGCATAATGTCCACCTCTCATGCTCACAAACTGTTCATAAATTGGCATGAATACATGGAACTGGAGGAAATGCATAGACTAATTACAGAGTAAATAACTCACCCACTCAGACATCACTTCCAAAATGAACTTGAAACATGAAATGATCTGTGATTGAGCTTGTTTTAGCAGCACTTAACTCAGTTAAATTTGCAGTTAGAATGTCTGTGGCCATCATGACACCTGCAGAAGAGAATCTGATGACTAATGATCCAGAAAGAAGGTGAAAAGAGGTGCAGGAAGCCGGAGAGTTCAGTCACAGAAAGATAATCTGTGTAGGAGTAAGTTGGTTTTGAAGCCCACTATTCAGAGGCTGAAACTGAGGTTTCATTATTCAAGTGTTGTTCGAGTGGACTTTACTAAATTAAGAGATCACCGTTTCACCTTAATAACTATATGAAATTTAAATAATTTTTTGTTGCTTTAGTCTGTCTATTAGCTTCAATGTCATCACTTAAGCTAATAATATGTACCTTTAGGGTACTAATATGCACCTTTTAGGGGTAAATAAGATACAAAAGCATACCTTTTGAAGGGGTACCACCCCAGTGATAGCTTTTGAACCTTTTTTTATTCTGATAGTGTACATGATAAACCTTGACACTATTAGAATCATGCATTCACAAAAGAATTAATGACTCTAAAAACAATTGCACTTTTAGGCCGATGCATTGTTGCATCCTTACTAGAAATCATTTGTATCAGATTTGTATGTATCAGCCAAAAAGTGCAATTATTTTCACTATCAGAGATCGAGCGATTGTTTAATAACAGCTGATGATCAGGGCAGATTATATCCTGCCAATCAAAAGGGGGTGGAAAAACATGTCAGACTGCACAGTCCATGGTTTTTCCCTACACCAAACAGTATTTGTAGCACCTTCTATCCAATAATAGGGAAGAGCTTTGTGCTTTTGTTATTTCTGATAAGCTACAAAGTCTCAGCTTTCAAACTCAAACAACAAATTCAAACAATAAATGGCGTTTTGACGCTCTTAAATGTGAAAGATTAATGTAGCGCCTCAGGTCATGTGGCAGCGCGGAGCGCAAGTCTTTTCTTCCACTTTAATACAAGTTATAGCATGAAAAAACATGCATGAACATCAAAAGGTATGTTTAAAAAAGTACAACTTACTGAAATTAATCATGTCTCTTGCAACCACTCAATCAGTGTTTCAACCGCAGAAAGACATCAATAAAACAGCTTTTGAACAATGCGGCACATTTCCCTCAGGAAAGTCCAATGTTATTAGCTATATAGCTACACTAGAGAGGAGCTTATTTACTGGTAATTACATATGTATGTTTTAATAAATTTGTCATTAAGATGAGTATTTATGTGCAACTCAGTTGTATACAAACATTTCAGTTTTTATTTGAGTGTGAGTATTATATCTGAAAATAAAAAACAGTTGAATATAATAGTTTGGGCTCTGTTGGCAGTTTTAACCTCTAATATTAAAATGTAGGCCTACCAAGGTTCCCTACAGCATTATCTAGGAATTATTGTTATTTTAGTAAATCAAACTATTGATATCGGCATCAGCAGATATTATTCTGAATAATCGGCTATCGGTATCGGCGGATAAATTTAGTATCGTGCATCTCTACTTTCTAGAAAGATAAAGCCCCTTTCCTCCTAAAATATAAACAGCATCTGTCATGCTCTTTAGATTATATTTTTAACACTCTATAAAATAAATACATTTTTAACAAAATCAGTGGCATCATTGTTAAGGCCCCGATACACTTCAAGCAAAATCAAAGAATGAACTGCTGTGACATAATTTCGAACACAATCAAGCCAAAACAAAGTATGTTCGGAGTTTGAAATAAAACATTCCAGAAAAGTCTGCTCCTCCTTGTAAACACCTTCAAACTACCATTGGGCAATGACGTGACGTAATAGGTGGGTGTGGTTCTGAAGCTCCGCCTTATTTGACATGGAAATCTCTGGTTAATTTATTATTTTCAGTCTGTCGAGGTCAAAACATGCGAGTAAAAACATGAAGACACTAGAGAGCTGCTTTACAGTGGAGTGCTGAATTGCAGAGCTGGTGCAAATACATCCACACTGCTATAATCAGATGCTTTCTTAACTACTGTTTTCTCACTGCTGTGTTTGTTTTGTTTTTGAAAGGAAATCACACAGCATATATTTGCATATTCATCTAAATTTTTCTCTCAGCAGTGTAGGCAGCAGTGGGATTTGTGTTAACAGTATACTGCTGCTCACATATTTCAATCTTCTTTTTACAAATAAGCGAATAACTTTGCTGTGAGTATAAACCAGGCCTAATGAAATCGACCGACAGGGCTGTCACTTTCGTTTTACAATCTCATACTTAAATGATGAAGTTCTCCAACCTTATTCAGCGACTGCTGTTCACAACCAGTTGTGTGTGACACTCTAATTAGGTCAAGTGGTTTCACTAGACTCTGTGGGACCACTGTGTGTCAGTACCTGAGCCGTCCTCAGCCCGCTGTGACCCGTCCTGAGTGCCACCCATCACTCACAGGTACAGCTGGGTTTGGAGTGACCTACCCTGACCTCTCTCTCCTGTCGGCACATTGACACGCTGACAAACACGTGGCCACAATGCGCCTCTGCCTGTATTACACTCCCACGCTCTGCAGTGGGTCTGCATGGTGGGTTATGACAAATCCATTACTCACAACTGCTTGATGGGCATTCATGTTGCATATGATAAATAAGAGAGGGATGAATCATGTCAAACATGCAGGGGAGAAATTGTGGCATAGAGGTTATTTTAATAGCAGATACAGATGCCTTTTTTATTTGCAAAATAATGCAAAAAGGAAATTTGAATAACAGCTTGTGTTTGATCAAAGCTTACCTTTGGGACAATGATGTAGCGGATTTGCTATTGTCAGAAAATAAGGTGGCCACAAACTGATCATTTGCATGTAAGCATGAGTGTTAAACACTCAATCTGAAAACCAGTTCACTTACGGGAACAAAGCCGGGGACTGTCGCATTTGCAAAACAATGTGGCCAACCAATAATTTTGTGGGAAAGCAAAAAGTATCAAGCATAAATAAAGTGAGTTGTCCCAGAAAGTATCATTTGGTCAACATTTACTCACCCTCATGCTGTGTTGCCAACTATTTTCAATGAAAAGTAGTTAAATGTTGCTAGATGACATAATGCACCAACTCTCTGCACTTCACATCTGTTTTTACATCTACAATATATAGCCAAATATACAACGGAAAGAGTATGATATAGTGACTGACTACATGTTAACCAGCAATCAAAAAAGTCTTTTGAAAAAAAAAAGTCACTAAAGGGGTCTGAAAAATCTATAGCGACCAAGTCGCTAAATTGGCCCTCATGTATTGTGGTAGGCTGATATAAATATTAAGCCATTTCAGGGGGCTTTTACCCAACACAATTTTTAACAAAAAACTTTATGCATTTTTGGGATTTTAATATGACTGTTTTAGCATTTTAATATGACTGTTAATCATCTCCATGTAAACTACAAAAATGCAAATTTGTGAATACAGTGATGCCATGTGCATGCGTGTTACGTGTTCAGAGCGTATAGTGTTTCTTTACAAAGTGACTTAGCCAACTACTGGCCTGGCAGCAGAATACAGCATTTTAGTCATTTTAGCAGGTCTGTGTGAGCAGGAATCGTTTTGACTACGTAAAATATGAAAAACTTTTCTGTGTTTAGTATATATTTGACATGTAAATGTACCCTTAAGCAGATAGTTGTGCATTGGGCCCTTTAAGGTCAGATCACACAGGAAGTAGTATCAGAACCAGGAAGTAGTCAGTGGTAAGGTGAGGAGCAAATCATCACCAAACTCTTGAATAACACAATTCGGATTTTCACTGAAAAGGGAATACCAACACAAAAACATCTTCTCTTTAGGAGCAGGTTTGAGTGAATATGAATATGTTTTTAATCTTCTTCTCTGCCCGTTGCACCATGAATTATGTGGAGGATTATTCTCATTTGAGAAGCAAGCGTAGCTGCATGTTTGTTGAAGAAGTGTTATTAAATGTTTTCCTCCATAATGCCAAAATTACCTTGTTTCTTAATTATATATCCCTGAAACAATCCTTTACCAAAAACATATATTTGGAATCATTTTTATCTTCCACTGATTCGGTGGATCTCTCATCTGTGGAAGCTTGTTTCTGCCATGAAATAAAAAAGGTAATTGCGACTTTTTATCTCACAATTCTTGCGTTTTTTTTTTTCTTCTTCTCAGAATCGTGAGATATAAAGTTAGAATTGCATGATATAAAGTCGCAATTATTTATTTATTTTTTTCTCCAGATTTTGTGTACTAGGTGAAATTTAAGTTTTTGTTAACAGAATTTTTGTTAACAGACTTTGAGTCAAACGTGACATGACCAAACTGGAAAACCTTTCTCATTCCATTTGTTTGTTGAAGAAGGTGGTAACGGCAGTATAAACTGACGATGACCTTAAAATATGAAGTTTAAAGTAATCAGCTTACTTAATGCTTTCTATTAATTCTGTTTTATTCGACTTTAATATCTGAATGTCATCAAGGAGAAGAAACCGTTAAAGTAGCAGAAGTAGAATCATCCTAACAGTGATTTGTAATGTGTACATACAGAAAACCAGAGCTGTGTTTCCCAAAAGCATTGTAACCTAAGTAGATTGTAGAGACCATTGAAGCATATGGTGCTTTTGGGAAACACAGCCCTGATGCAACCTGTTTTACAGAATACATTTGTTGTGTTTTTTGAGCTTCCATACAATAAAAGAAGAAGGACATTTATAACACCAAGCTCCACAAACGTATAATAAAACTAGTCCATACAACACTATATTTCAACTTCTGAAATCAGGTACAGACCTACACCGATCAGGCGTAACATTATGACCACAGACTAAAGTGAATAACACTGATCATCTCTTCATCACGGCACCTGTTAGTGGGTGGATATATTCAGCAGCAAGTGAACATTTTGTCCTCAAAGTTGATGTGTTAGAAGCAGGAAAAATGGGTTTGACAAGGACCAAATTGTGATGGCTAGACGACTGGATCAGAGCATCTCCAAAACTGCAGCTCTTGTGGGGTGTTCCCGGTCTGCAGTGATCAGTATCTATCAAAAGTGCTCCAAGGAAGGAACAGTGGAGAACCGGCGACAGGGTCATGGGCGGCCGAGGCTCATTGATGCACGTGGGGAGCGAAGGCTGGCCCGTGTGGTCCGATCCAACAGACGAGCTACTGTAGCTCAAATTGCTCCAGAAGTTAATGCTGGTTCTGATAGAAAGGTGTCAGAATACACAGTGCATCAGTTTGTTGCGTATGGAGCTGCTTAGACCAGTCAGGGTGTCCATGCTGAGATTTGAAAGCCATGGCACAGCGGAAGATTATCTGTGAATGGATCAGTTCCTCATTCAAAGCCATCATATGACTTTTGAAGACTTAAATGGCCATTCACTTTTGTTGCATCTCATTTTGTGACTGTTGCAAAGAATTATTCAGTTATTCAGCTCTTTCCCTGCTTGCAATATAGTTGGTGACAATCTTAAATGCTGATTTTAGCTGGTCACCAATAATGGCTTAGCTGGTCAAGCTAGTCAACCTTCTGCAATAACTAGTTAGTTAAGCTTGTGCCAGTAACTAACCAGCTCTTCCCATTTAAGACAATCCTGCTATTTAATCCAGTATAAACTGCTCTAAGCATTTTTTCATCAGATGCAAGTCTGATGAGCTGAAAATGAATCAGTTTAAACTTTAAAATAAACCTTAATAAGAGAGAAATATGCTACATACTGTAGGTGAAATGGTAAACGAGAAACACGTGAAAAAAACTAATACACGTGAACATACTTAAAATAGCAGAGAGTTCTATGTAATTAATGTCACAAACTTGATAAGATAAAACTTTTTGATTAATTTCAAAGAAAGTTAAGCCATGTTAATAATAGCAAATGCAAACGGTCTATACACAGTACAAAAAATAACCCAGTGTTTAAATCCATTTATGTAACTATGGTAACAGGCTGTGGTCATAACAATGGTTCAAGTCATATTACTACTTTTCCTGAATTAAAATCCATTTTCTTGCATCTAAAAAAGAACACTCAAACAAAGAAATTAATTAGCAATTGCAGCACAATGGATATAAGAAATAGGCAGATACATGTGAGGATCGTTTCAAGGAAGTTCTGCACATCTGAACACGGCTGTACAACCCTAAGTGTCTATAATGAACGCTTCTGAAAATAATGACAGCCCTTTGGACAAAAAAAATAGGAGTGGAGTATCCTTCATAATGATCATTCTTTAATGGCTCACTGAGAAATTAGTTAATGTAATTTTTAACGCTGTGTGCTTCAAGCAATGAAGATTTTCTATAAGGAGAGCAGAATGCATTTTGCTTTCTATTAAAGCATATCTCCATCCCCATCAAAAAAAGAAGCTTAAACCAGCTGAAGGTAGCTGCTTTTCCAGCCCCAAACCATTAAACTGGACCAGTCTGGGACCTGAAAACAACCTAGGCTGAGATTTGAAAGTTTGACCACATTAAAACCTCATTCATCTTCATTGAAATGATATTGAACTGTTGAATCCACACATAGCTTTTATGTGTTCTTCTCTGGAGAAATCAGCATTATTTGTTTTAAGAGAACCTCGCTGAGGAGGAAAAAGAGAGAGAAAGTCCTCCTTCTAAAAACAAAACGTGAGCTTTGCCAGATAAAACAGCAGTCGGGCTGATAAAGAATGGCCAAGCTCTCTGTTGAAAATGAGAGATTGTGGCAGTTGTCTGATGGGTATATTCATCAAAACTAGTCCTCCTCAGATTAGAGCATTATCAGTGAACCTGTGTGTATGTGTAGGGCCGTGCCAGCGGCGTGCCATTTCTGAGGGAGGATCATTCTGGATACAAAAGGCTTGTTAGCGCATGGAAAAGGAACTTTTACCACTCCCCAAGTCAATCGACCTCAGCGAAGAAGTTTCCTACTTTTAATGCTCTATTTGCAGCTGATAATTTTGCATTTAAGAACCAATTTCGGACAAAAGTAGCCATGTTTTCCATGGAAGAAGCTAATTAGTGACTAGATTGGATGCCAGTCCTGTTTTCCTATTTCCTCGGTAGTGGAGGTATAGAGGCGAAGGGAATGAATGAGGGAAAGTCCCATGAGACGAGGCAATGCCTCCATCACGCTATGATTGGATGTGATTGGTTCGTGCAATAAATTCCGTCTCTTGTTTTTGTGCGCAAATCAGTCTGAATGAACAAAATAATGGGAAGACTAATTAAAAAGCAAGTTAACAACTCAGCCAATTAGATATTATCACTTTGTCACATCAAAATCAAACTTGAAATGGCCTGAAAACACGATGACTGTGGGGGTTTTAGTGAGCAATCAGCTTGGTGAAATTAAAGGTACTGCCTTAAGTTAATGTTTTGGAATAAATGTAAAAATGCTTAAAGGGGGGATCACACACAGTTTCTGCCAATCTCATGTTAATCTTGAGTACCTATAGAGTAGTATTGCATCCTTCATATCTAAGAAAAATCTTTAGTTTTATCCTATTTATAAAAGATAGATATGCTGTACAGAGTCTTTCCGAAAAAAGCCGAGCTTCCCTGCCGTCAGTCATGAGCGCGCCGTGTTGTGTACATTTTATGTGCCGATTGCCAACAAAACACAGACATCTGATGCAGCTTTACTCACCACCCACGATCTGCAAATCCAGGGCCGAACTGGGACTTGTTTAAAAAGTATTCATCACAGAAATTCTGGGAACAAACAAACAAACATACATGCCCCGGAAAAAACAAACTTCATCCACTGTTCCCTTAACGCTGGGTTCTTTGGGAAGCTGAAAAAGGTAATCTTTCCCTCACAACCAGAAACACACTCTTTTGGTGACAGGAGCTGCATCTCATTTCAGAGGCTGCGTCCTCTGGAGGTCGCATTTGAAGGCTGCATACATCATCAAGGATGTCTTATTTAAGAAAAGTAACTGTCATATAATTGACTGATATTCATTGTGAGGTGTAAGATACTGTAGTTTCTTTATTACTTTGCAATCTAACGGTTATTTTTCTTAAATGAGACTGCCTCGATGATGTATGCAGCCTTCAAAGGGTGCAGCCCCTGAATTGGGACACAGGCGATGAAAAATCTCTCGGCTTCCGTATCCCGAACGAAGCGCTGATGCATTGAAGCGTTGATGGCCGTGCTCTTGCTCTTGCTCTGGGTGATGTGTGTGTCCATGCTTATGAGGGAGAAGTGCCTACAAGGAAATCCACCCTTTATGACGTGATAAAGGCTATACTTCAAAAAGAAATTCAGCGAAACATGTCTACAACCGGAAGTAGTGTATATTTCGTCTCCGTCATACTTGTGTTTTGAAACTTTGGCCACGTGAAGCATGAGAATTAAACTCTTTAACAGTGTAATTAATGTTCTATTTATGTATAATTCAAAAAATAGAATCCATCCATCCTCAATGTTTTTTCTTTTAATGCTGCAAGAGACGCTGAATTTGTTGATTCAGAATATTTTGCTATTGGTTTGTTCAGAGCTGCTTTACACATGCAATAAATAAACATAGTGATACGAAAGTTAAAAAGAGAAAGAGATTATCAAGTGGAGCTGTTTATGATTTCCAAGCAATGTTAGCTTGTTTGCATTGATTTGGAATTGATTGTGCGTATTTTAGTTGTTTTACATTGGCTAAATGTTGAACCTTTGGTAACACTTTAGTATAGGGAACATGTATTCACTATTAACTACGACTTTTCCCTCAATAAACTCCTAATTTACTGCTTATTGATAGTTAGTAAGGTAGTTGTTAAGTTTAGGTATTGGGTAGGATTAAGCATGTAGAATAAGGTCATGCAGAATAAGTCATTAATATATGCTTAATAATTACGAATAAACAGCTAATATTCTTGTAATATGCATGCTAATAAGCAGCTACTTAAAAAATCCTAAAATAAAGTGTTACCAAACCTTCTTGCAACCTGAGGCCATATCACTGATGTTTTATTTTGTCCATAAAGTTCCAGAAAAAGCTCAAATGAGGTTAGGTTATTTAACATATAAAGCATTTTTCTCACTGCATTTCCATCAAGAATAACTATATTGTGATCTATACTGTAAACGTTAAACCCTCCTGTAATATTTTAATCCACCCGTTCTTGGTTTCTTCCCACTTTTATGAGTTTTATTAATGCAACTCTTATGAGTAATATGAACTGAAAGGTAATCATGATAAATCATTGGGTTGTTTACTCATAAAATAACTATATATAACCCCCCACCCGGCTGAATGTGAGGCAGGTCAACTAATTGAACGGATCTGCAAAGTTCAGATGGCTGCAAAGTCGACAAAACAGGCTGTGCTTCAAACAACCGTTTGACATTAACACTCATAAATCTCACATCACTTTTTAGAAAGACAACACCACGTCATGCTCTCTTCCTCAGCCAAACTTAGACGTGTGTTCAGAAAGGTGTTGCGCTCAGTTCCCATAGGATATTAAACACTCTCATTATCCAGATTTTATGTAGAGATCATAAGTACCCTTAATTGTCGGAAAGTAATTGGTTGCTAAGCAACTGTTTAAACTGTTCCCTCTCGCTTGTGTTATTTTGGGTCTCTGTGCTCACGGGTTACTGAAGTGACTCATACTCACTATATGAAATTACATTTACCTATTAGGTCGGTCCGAGTTAAGAGACTATACTGCTCTCCGTGACTGCGGCGCTAATTAAAGGCCCGTTAGAATCACCAGTATGTGAAAGCTTGACATGTGAACGCTTGAGACACTTATCTTTACTGATTATTGTGTTGAAATATCATTTCCAGAGGAAGCAAATAAGCCCTGATAATGGAATCTTATTTGTCATATAATACTGTACTAATACTAATAAAGAAATAATGCATTAAATAATGTTAACTAATGGGACTTTAACTAACATTAACAATGAACAACAAATACTTTGATACGGTATTTATTAATCTTTGTTTATGTCATTTAATAATAACACAAAGAAAATCACAAAGATTTAGATTATTATCAGAAGTGGGCAGAGTGTCCAATTTATGAATAAGATGCATAATATATTCAGAAGACCTATAAATAAATAGCATACTACTATTTCTAAACGGTTTGACTGGACACACAGCCTTTGACATCAACAACAAAAGATACGAGAAAAAAGTAGATAAGGCTATTAATTATGTCTGATTGTATTATTTGCATTTATCATTGTTTTCACTGTTATCAGAAGAGACTCTCCACCTGTTTTGGGGGTCGTGACCCACAAATTGAGAATCACTGCTGTGCCACTTTGGATAAAGTCTCTGACGGATAAATTAAAATGAGTAATGTCATTCACAGTTGTGTTGAGCTCTTTGAATTCACTGATTTCTGCTTTGAATGGCACAGACAGATAGATAGAAACTATAATAGTATAGTTGTTTAAAGCTTGTTGTGACAATATGTTTACCATATTAATTAAAGGGAGGGTGGGGCAAGTTGTCACAAGGTCTACGTACTAAGGTTTTTAGTCAAAAGTCCAATTACACAAATGTGTTTCTCTAGCTGCGCTTTATACGTTTATTTTGTGAATTCTGTCATCTAAGCTACAATTCCACATTCTTCATATTTTTATAACTGCTGTTGGGAAATCACACATTCAGACATTCAAGAGATGACTGTATAATAGAGGTGGATTGGAACTGAAAAGGTTGAAGCTCGTATTCTCAGGAAAAAAGCATTGTTCATAAATGTCAAGTCGAGGCAAGCTGTCACATGTGTTTAAAATGTATGCAAATTATTAATTACGCTTTCTGCAAGCCAAAACAATGGTTTAATAATTCTGCACGTTGCCCTTACAGTTTTCTAAAACATTCAGTTGAAATTTTGTTGAAAAGCTTATAAAAGTACTACAATAACTTATATTTTACGAAAGCACGTTTATAAAAAGCTACTTAAATATCCTGGCTTAATCTAAGCCAAGCCCTGTCTGTGAAACCAGGCCTTGGTGTAATAAATTATGTTTCGCGACTCAATGCAAAACAACCCAGATGCCTGGACACGATTTGTTTAATTATTAATATTTGGCCACGTACATAATAGACTTATTTCAGAATTGCAAGTATAAAAAAAGTGTCTTTGAAAGTTTAAAAGTTTTTTTTTTTTTTGCTTTAGTGTAAGGTTAATACTACACACCTACAGTCTGTTGTGTATTTGTGTTTTTACAAGTAAGCATAAATGTTGATTGCATGCGATATAATATTGGCAGCATTATTCTTTTTAATTAGCCGGGGCTGTTAAGGACCCAGACGAGCACTACAGGACAATAATGAATTCAGCCCCTGTTAATCAGAATCCAGGAGGAACATCACAGTTCGCTCAAGTGTCTGCCAGCTTAGCAAAATTTAATTAGAAAAGCCATAAATCTTATGCTGGCTGATGCATGTTGGGCGGTGGCAAGAAAAACCGCTCCTGTCAGAAAGCCTCCACTGCTTTTCCAGTTAAGCAAACATTTCTTAGTATTTGCTTCGTTTTTGTCAGCGTGTCGCGTAACTGCAGATTTTCAAGTTAAAATGTCAGCGTTTAATTTTTGAAGCGGCGTTCGCGGCATGTTGATGACACGGAGCATGGCGTGTGGATGACAGATTATCAAACGCAGTCGGCACCGCTCCGTTCAACAACATCAGTCGACTCGAAGTACTGTATGAAGGAAGCAGCCGCAGACAGAGGTGGAGAGACATGAACAGGGTGACAGGAAAAGAGGTTTTGCCTCCTAATTGCTCACACTTAAAGTGCCACTATTATATCTTATAGGTTCCTAATTTAGTCTTGGAAATCCAAAGTCAAAAAACACTTTAATTTTCTCATAATATACATTGAAGCATCAGCTTTTCTCAACGTGTCTGAAATGGTTCGATCAAGGATTCAGCCTATTAAAACCCCTCCTTTCTCAGGTGGCTCAGTCTGTTGTGATTTGCTTACAGCACATGTCAGAAACCAAACGCTCATTATCATATCTGAATTTCAGCTCTTTCTCAGCACTTGCGAAATGAGGTGTAAAGATGGTGTCAGTAATGAAACATTGGAAAAAAAAGTAGCAGAACAACCTCAACCACCATCACAAGCATGACATTTCTAAGCGGTTACCACAGTAATGTTGCCATTTACTGTAAATACTGTTTAATAATAAGAACAAACCAATTTAAAGGTGAAGTGGTTTCTGCGACACTAGAGGTACCTAGTATCTCACACACATAGTATCTCACAGAAGTGTAAACATTTTTGTAAATATTTTATTAAATCTTTTCATGTGACAACACTGAAAAAATGACACTTTGCTACATTGTAAAGTAGTGAGTGTACAGCTTGTATACACTCTAAAAAATGCTGGGTTGAATATGGACAAACCCAGGGATTGGGTTGTTTTCACCCAGCCATTTTTTTTTTTTTTTTTCAACCAATTTTGGGTTTGTTTTAAGCAAGCCATATAGTAATATAGTAAACGGCATGTTTTTGCTCACCCCCATATTTTTAGCTGAAACTTCAGACACTTGACCAGACCAGGGATTTATATTACATCTTGTGAAAGAGGGCATAATAGGTGCCCTTTAACCCAACCTGCTGGGTTTGTCCATATTTAACCCAGCTTGGGTTGTTTTTAACCCAGCATTTTTTAGAGTGTAACAGTGTAAATTTGCTGTCCCCTCAAAACAACTCAACACACAGCCATTAATGTCTAAACCGCTGGCCACAAAAGTGAGTACACCCCTTAGTGAAAATGTCCAAATTGGGCCCAAAGTGTCAATATTTTGTGTGGCCACCATTGTTTTCCAGCACTGCCTTAACCCTCTTGGGCATGGAGTTCACCAGAGCTTCACAGGTTGCCACTGGAGTCCTCTTCCACTCCTCCATGACGACATCACGGAGCTGGTGGATGTTAGAGACCTTGCGCTCCTCCACCTTCTGTTTGAGGATGCCCCACAGATAGGGTTTAGGTACCCTCAGCTTCTTTAGCAAGGCAGTGGTCATCTTGGAGGCGTGTTTGGGGGCGTTATCATGTTGGGATTCTGCCCTGTGGCCCAGTCTCCAAAGGGAGGGGATCATGCTCTGCTCATTCATGGTTCCCTCAATGACCTGTAGCTCTCCAGTGCCGGCAGCACTCAGACCATGACACTCCCACCAGCATGCTTGACTGTAGGCAAGACACACTTGTCTTTGTACTCCTCACCTAGTTGCCGCCACACACGCTTGACACCATCTGAACCAAATAAGTTTATCTTGGTCTCATCAGACCACAAGACATGGTTCCAGAAATCCATGTCCTTAGTCTGCTTGTCTTCAGCAAACTGTTTGCGGGTTTTCTTGTGCATCATCTTTAGAAGAGGCTTCCTTCTGGGACGACAGCCATGCAGACCAGTTTGATGCAGTCAACTTCTTCGGTCGACCATGGTGAGGCCTGTCCTGAGTGGAACCTGTCCTGTTTGGTCTTGGCCACCGTGCTGCAGCTCAGTTTCAGGGTCTTGGCAATCTTGTTATAGCCTACGCCATCTTTATGTAGAGCAACAATTCTTATTTTAAGATCCTCAGAGAGTTCTTTGCCATGAGGTGCCATGTTGAACTTCCAGCGACCAGTATGAGAAAGTGAGAGTGATAACACCAAATTGAACACACCTGCTCCCCATTCACACCAACGAGTCACATGACACCGAAAATGGCTAATTGGGCCCAATTTGTGGCCAGTGGTTTAGACATTAATGGCTGTGTGTTGAGTTATTTTGAGGGGACAGCAAATTTACACTGTTATACAAGCTGTACACTCACTACTTTACACTGCAGCAAAGTGTAATTTCTTCAGTGTTGTCACATGAAAAGATATAATAAAATATTTACAAAAATGTGAGGGGTGTACTGTATATATATTTATTTAAAGTATTTGCATTTTTAATTGACTGTGTGGTTGAGAAAATGCCTGGAGCAACACAAGAGTTATACGGAATAAGATTATAAATATAGTACAGCACATCTGAATATCATATTTTATGTCTTCATCTCTCATTCTTTTTTTCTTTTTTTTTAATGTCACTGATTGGGTATCTTTGTTGGTTGACTTCTGACCTGATTAAGAAGGAAATGAACTAGGAATGTCCCAGATTTCGTTGATGTGACACTTCATTCTGCAGTCAGTCTTGAGAAGGCTGTTAGTCGGGTCCATTTTGTGCAGTTATCTTAACTTGGTCAGTCAGACAAAAGTGTGACAGCCTTGTAATGCTTAAAATGTCAGACATTTTAGACAGAATGTGAGTTAATTCATTCCTTTCATGGTCTAAAGAGCTAAAAGCTGTCCTTTTTTCTAGTTCACTACTTGCAAAATGTCAAAGGTACTGGCTTTTAAAAACTAACATCGGCATAAAGAATGCCAGAAACATTTCTCAGTAAGCCACAAAAAAAAAAAAAAAGACACTTTGATAACACTTTAATTCGATGGTCCACTTTAGACATTCAACTAAGTAACTTTTCAACTACATGTTAACTAGCACTCATTAGAGTATTTGGAGTAGAAACGTTTAAGCAGGTAAACAAGGCTACTTAAGTTGCATGAAAAATACTTGAAAATGAAATATACTTTTGAATATCACTGATACCTTTCAAAACTCATTACACAATTTAACATTCAACCAATCTAACATCAGTGAATAAACACTCTTACAACTCCAAAAACAGATTAAATAATTCAAACTTACTGTACGTCACCACTCTAGCTCATGTACACATTAACAAGGCATCTGATGAGCTTGATTTTCCTCAGTAAAAGGAAACATTTTAACACTTGCATTAACATTTGGAACACATGACATTAAAACACCCACTATCATTCTGCTCTTTTCAATGAAACACACGTGCATCTCGAGTATTAAATAACACTCACTCTGATGCTTCACGCTCACACCGGAAACACACCCAGAGGGCCTACGGAGCACTTTTCTCCCCTCTTGAATAAACAAAGTAATTCTGAATAACACTGTTTCACATGGAAATACACACAAAAACAGATTCAATATTATAGTTAAACTGATTATATCCCAACGCTTCTTTGAAAAACGAGATGTATCCCAACAGAAATCGGTGTCACAGCCATCCAAACCACCAAACACTGAGAATCGCATCGTGAATAGCGCTGCTCACATACAACTCTCGAGGCTCTTCCAGACAGACGGTCACGTTTCTTAAAGGGCCAGCATAAGATTACATCAACATAAGAGAAAGACAGTAAAACATGTTATAGGTGTAGTTTACTAAAAGCAGGACTTGAATAACCAGTTTTGTGATTAACAAACTTTCCACCTGGTTACATATATGAGAAGAATCAGAGTCTGTCTCTCAGTGAAACTGTACACAAGAACAGAGATACATAACATTTAATGGTAAAATTCATTAGATGATGATTGATTAATGCCAGATGTTTTCTTAAATAGATGGGTTGTAAGCCTTTACTTTGAATCGTTGACATCCATGTTAGCAGATTATCACGCTTACAACTCAATTTAAAGAGTTTAGCATCATTTTGCAATTCATAATAACTAGCCAGTTGGCGAGTAACTTTACTTACCAAAGCCAATTATTAATCACATTTGGCGCGTTATTTTTGGACCCTGGCTGTCAAATTATATTTGTGCACCTGTGACCCTTTAGACGAGCGGTTGAAAGCAGAGAAATGAACTCACAAAGAGATCTGCAACTCAACTAATCTAGGGTGAAAACAAACATGCACAACAGCAAATAACAGTGTGGAAATACATTACAGTTAATTTGCCAAACTGGTTCACTAGTTCAATTGTTGGTCCAGTGTCATTTTAATACACTATACATAAACTATAGCTGATGAGACATAGAAACTTCCTTTCAGTTTGTGTAACAAAATAAGAAATTGTTATTTTTACCACAATTCTGTAGAGAGTGTGTAAATGACGTCTCAGTTTGTAATTGTGGAAATCATATGTGCTATAACAAAATGGCATGTCCATTTAAATGTTTAGGTGATTAAGAATGATTAATATATATATATATATATATATATATATATATATATATATTTTTTTTTTTTTTACTCTATTGAATATCATAAGGTTATGTCAGCGTTCCTTGTCAATTATGACATTATTTCCCTGAAAAAAAAAAAAAAAAAAAAAGTGTAAAAACAATTTTTCATAAACAGTTACAAAGAAATGGCAAATAACATGGTGAATTAACATTTCTTGTGAAACATGCTCCAATAATCCTTTTCTATTTACAACTTACACAAAACTATTTGTTCATCATATTAAATACGCTTCCTTCTGTTTGAGTGGTTTGTTACGTGATCCTAAACTATCTTTTCAAACCATAATAAGAGTATAATAATAATAATATATTACAACCCCACAGTCTCTGTTATTAATGTGCTCAATACACTCCATTAGCCTTGCCATTTCTAAAGTTTTAGTCCACTTTGATACCCATTAATATTCTATTTTTCTTCTTAAGGCCACAAAATGTGTGTCATCTAAAATGGAGAGACTCAACTGCAACCATCACATTTATTGATGGCTTGAAATTACTTACAGAAATGCATTTGATCTTTCTTCTGGCTGATGAGCACGTCGGAAAAGTGATCGTGAGTAACGGCAGTGAGGGCTCTCAACAAAGACAAAAATGAGAGGTTTTGCTTTGTCTAGGTCAACTGCAAAGGAAAAATGAAGAACTAGCCTGGAAAAGAAGGTAGGTTTTATTCAGCAGTAAAAGTAATCTAGAAACTAATCGAAACAAATTTTGAATGTTGGCTGGAGAAATCCATGCCTGCAAGTTTACAACAACCTGTAGGTTAGTTTGAAGACAGTGGACATGTGAGGTTTGTAGGTGTCTAAGCAGTTGTTTCGAGGTTCTGGGTTGATGATCCTCATCAACAACTGTGCATCATTTAAACGCCACGGCCTACCTGAGTATTGTTGCTGAACATATCCATCCCTTTATGAGTACCCATCTTATGATGGATACTTCCAGCAGGATAGTGTGCCATGACACAAATCATCTCAAGCTGGTTTCTTGAACATGACAATGAGTTCACTAAACTCAAATGACCTCCAGTCACCAAATCTCAATCCATTAGAGCAGCTTTGGGATGTGTTGGAATGGGAGATTCACATCATGGATGTGCAGCTGACAAATCTGCAGCAACTGCATGATGCTAACATGTCAATATGGACCAAAATCTCTTGAGGAACGTTTTCAGCACCTTGTTGAATCTCTGCCATGAAGAATTGAGGTAGTTCTGAAGGCAAAAGGAGGTGCAAGGTGTATAAAGTGGCCGGTAAGTATAAATCTGGCTATCTCTCTGTACGTCTGTCTGTTATAAACACTTACTGGAATAATACAGAATTTCAGAACATTATGATTCAGCAAGTGTTAGTCTTAGTCGAAAATATCCAGTTTAATCCAAACAGTATTGAACTGACTATTGAGCCACTTCTTCCCTTTACTCAAGTAACACACTATCAGACAAAAAGCTTTGGAAACCTATTCTCCGATGTCAATAAAAATAAAAAAAAAAACAAGAAAAAAAAGTAATTTCTTTTTTTTTTTTTGCAAAAACCTTGGTGATTTTCATATGAGTAAGTGTGTCTTTGTATGATTCTTTACAAACTGTATGAGTGCTAACGTTTTTCCTTGGGAAAACTGCTCTGAAAGCATGACACGCCTATAAATGCATTCAGCATAAGTTCAGAAAAAACGAGTCTGAGATATTGTGCATTAACTATTTGTTTCAAACTTTTCATATCCCTATATTTGTCTGCAACAAATTAAACTAGTTCAGATATCTACTACTTGCATCCAAACTGTAGAAATTATTATATTTGAGCCCCTCCTTTGTAGACAGCAAGTCAAAAATATTCACCTCTTTACTGAAGATCATGTTTAATGGTGATTTCAACCCCTTGTTAATTTCTGCTTAAATAAACTGATAGTGTTACACCTTACCATGTGTTACAACCATCCTGGTCTCCCTGATTACAATGTGTTGCCATTAAATAATCTAAATGACAGCAGGATAAAGCTTCATTTCTCTATAAACTCTTAGTACGGTGAACATCTGCTCAATACTATTAAAATGCAAGGCAATCGCGCCAAATATTTAACAGCAATTGCTCCATTCATGACGTTGTGTCACTCTGTACAGTCTTCTGTTCTTGGCAGTCTTGTGTGATTGTGTTGTGATGAACTGTAGCCAAGAACACCGTCTTTCCAATTAACTTTGCTATTGTGTTATAGACCTGCATGATGAATATTCACTGATTTACTCGGCAGCCGGGAGACATTTCAAGGAAAAAGCATTTACGACTCAAAGGTCAACCTGCGTGTATTGGTTTTATGCTCACTGAATACCACAGCGTACATGAGCAGTGCCTCACAAGCAATATGCACTGCTTCCTGAGACATCACAGTCTATATATCAAACCAAACTGAGCTTTACTCCTTAAAATGTGGCTATGACATTCAGATGTTTCTCTCAAAACTTCCTCAGGAGACACAAATGAACCAAAAGTTAATCTACAGTTACAGATAGTACTATAAATATATTATATATATATATATATATATATATATATATATATATGAAATATTACGTTTAAATATTCAAATTAGACATGATCTATTAAACTTGCACACATTTCCAGAGCAGAAATCTGAACATTGGATGAAAACCTGGTTCAAAATAATTTTCATTTTGTTGAAATATTACATTTTGTAATATCTCTTTTTGTCACTCTATAAATATAAAGTTATATAAATCAGACTAAACAACCTCCTCTCTAAAACCCTTCAGAATATTGAACTGTAAAATTTTGCCTGTAGCGCCTTGCCTTACAGTGTCTGATATAATGACAGTAAGAAAGTTGCAGTGAGAACACATTTTGTAGTCAAATGAGACCACTTTAGTCATTTTCAACTCAGTTGGTGAACAAACCGAAGACTGACCACACTTTAAACAACACCACTGCTAGAGTTTAGTGGAGAGATATCGCCATGCAGGAGGTTTCTTTTCATCAGCAGGGATCTGAAAGAACAATGGATGATGCAAAATACATAGAAATACTGCAAGAGAACTGTGCTTTTTTTTTTTTTTTTTTTTTTTAGCCTTAAGATAAAACATGAATATGGGGCTTAACATTACATAAGGGATCCTACACTAAAGTCTTAACGTTAACATGATGTCAAAACAAGTTTCCATTTACTTTTCTAAAGGGTCACATTCTCTTTTAAGTGGTCTCTTTACTATAAAATATACTGTAAGTTTCTGTAAACCTCAGAAATACTCCTCACTACAAAAAAATCTGTATAAATCAAGTCAAGTATAAATCTACTTCTGTCACAGTCTTGTCTTGTTTAGTTTAAAAGTTTCATTGTTCTCTTTAGTTTTGTTTCTGTGGTTTTCCTTGTCTCTGTCTTGCCTGAGTTTTCATTCATTTGTTGTCATGGTTTCTGATTAGTTCACACCTGTTCCCTGTTCAGTTGATTATCATTCCTTGTGTATTTAAGCCTTCAGTTTCCCTCTGTTCATAGCTCTGCGTTTTTAAAGGTTTGTTGTGTTGTGTTCTAGTTCTTGGTATTCTTTAAAAGTATCTTTTGGCATTAATTCTGCATCACACATCCTCTTTGTTGATTATGTGCACAAAACATGTGACAACTTCCTCCAAATTGTGATGTCACACATATATTTGCATCTGTTCCTTTCATTCAAACTCATGTTACAGTTACCAGAACAACATTTCTAAGAAATTCACATTCAGGCCATCCCAGGTGTGTATAACTAGCTTTCTTCTGCATAAATTAAATGAAGATTTTTAGAAATATACAATGCACTTGAATGGTGACCAAAACGTTGACGCTCCAAAAAGCAATTAGAAACTCACGTTCTGCCTCTCCATTATAGGTGAGCAGTACCCATCAATACATCTGTGCATTTCTCCTGGCCTTTGCTACATGCTTTTTGCACACTTCAATACAATATAATGACAGCTTATGCCAGTGCAGCCAAAAAATAAATAAATAAACAGCAAGAACAAAAACACTCAGTATGTGATTGGATTGCACGTTTCATCTTGATGTATTGGATATCGATTAGAAACATGCAATTGCACTGATGAAATTTAGGTCAGAGAGTCACAGCAGAATAATGCATTAAATCTGTGTATGTGTGTCCCTCTAGCAGTTATTTACTACATTCATGTTTCCTAGTGCAGAAGCTTCTGCTCTAAATCATTTCAGTACTGCTGCAGTCATGTCACATGTGATGTAAAGAGAAGTCATGTTAGTAATTCCAATATACTTTACACTGTAGTTTGAAGACTGTTGAGTATAGAACAAGTAAGCCTATATGAACTCATCAGATTTATAAACCAGAAGGTCATGCTTCATCAACTGGAGTAAAGTTATAGCAAGGCATCACATTCCAACACATTGACATACTGTACATATGCTACTGAATTAAATTTAAAAACGTGTTATGTAAACTCAGTGAGCTGCAGTGAACAATTGTACAACACAACAATTCATTACAGAGAGTGTTAAAACAGTTAAATGTGCATTTAAGAAAATGATTTTGAAGGAAAAAAAAAAAAAAAAAAAAAAAAAATATATATATATATATATATATATTACATATATATATTCGCCTACTATGAATCCAGCAGAAGTTTCAAAAGCGAAAGTCCAAGGTTACTAAGAGTTTAATAATAAATAAACTCCAGTCTGCCAACAAATACCTCACATATTATATCCGATCGCTTCCAACCACCATGCCGAAGATGGTAAGCTTTGCTTTCCCTTATAAGTTTGATGGTTCAGTGAAGGTTTGATGGTTCAGCAATGCAGAGAGTTTATTTGTCAAGTTGATTTTTTTTTTTTTTTTTTTCGATAACCAAGACGATCAATTTGACTGATGAAAAGAAGTGTGGTTTCCTCATGTCTTTGCTCACGGGCAAAGCTATTGATTGGGCTGCAGTGGTCTGGGAATCTGATAGATTATTTCGGACTTCTTACAGATACTTTATTCAGCAAATCCGGGCCGTGTTTGAATATCCCGTGGGAGGCAAAGATATTTCTCCACAGCTGCTTCATATGAGTCAAGGTAACCGCACCACTGCCGATTATGCCATTGATTTTCGAACGCTCGCTGCTCAGAGCGAATGATGTCTCGCTTAAAGCCGTGTTTCAGAAAAGTTTGAGCATTGAATTTCAAACTGAGCTTGCTTGTAATGGGGAAAACTGTTCCTTTTCTGAATATGTTATTCTGGCTATTCAAATTGATAATCTCATGAGAAATGCTCCAAGAAGAAAGCCAATGATTCCATCCAAACAAGCATCTCAGTCATTCAGCCACACTTTATCATCTACAATACCATCCAAAATCCAGCCCATTCACAAACCCATGCAACTTGGTTTTACTAAACTCACTAAAGAAGAAAAGCTACGACGATGCATGCACAATATTTGCTTCTACTGTGGAGAGGCAGGCCATCATTGCATCGTTTGTCCACATAAAACCCAGAGGAACACAAATACAACCAGCTGGGTGAGTGTTGAACACCTTTTGCTACCTCACACAAATTATTTCATGCTACCTGTCAGAATCGCTATTGAAAATTCCTTTCTTGATTCCACAGCGTTGACTGACTCAGGAGCCACTCTAAACTTCATCCATTGAGACCTTATCAGCAAATTCAACATTTCCACCCAGCCATGCATTCCACCCATAAAAATCAGCGCTGTGAATAATAAACCCATCGGAGATGGCCTCATTAATCAGACTCTGCCCATGCAACTTCACATCAGTCTGTTTAACCAAGATGCCATCTCCTTCTATGTGAGTCACTTCACTACAACTTTATTCTGGGATACCCATGGTTATCTGTTCACAATCCTGTCATCTTCTGGCATCAGGGAGAGCTTACTCATTGGTCACCATTATGTTGCTCTCATTGTTTGAACACCACAGTTATCAAGCCATGTCTCACTACCAGCATTGAAAGCCCTGACACTAAACACTCCACAACCATTCCTTCTTGTTACCAAGACTTCCAAGAAAAGTTCAGTAAAGTGAAGGCCACTAAACTACTAACTCATTATTCCTGGGATTGTGCCATCGACTTGCTACCCAATGCTATGCCTCCCAAAATAAAGTCTACTCACTGTCACGTCTAGAAACACAAGCCATGGAAGAGTACATCGAGGAAGCTCTAAACTCCGGCTTCATCTGTTCCTCTGCTTCTCCTGCAGCAGCTGGTTTCTCCTTTGTAGAAATGAAAGATAGAGACTTACGTCCTTGCATTGATTATAGAGGCTTGAACAATGTCACTGTTAAGTTCCAATACCCATCACCATTAGTACCTGCAGCCCTGGAACAACTCAGAAAAACCACGGTCTACACCAAGTTGGACCTTTAGAGCACATTCAACTTGATCAGAATCCGTGAGGGGGGCGAATGGAAGACCATTCACTGCTCAAAGATAAACCCTTCAGGTGGAATGATGAAACCAACCATGCTTTCGCTAACCTGAAGAAAAGTTTCACCACAGCCCCCATTCTCAAGCATCCTGATCCCAGCCTGCCTTTTGTAATGGAGGCTGATGCTTCAAACAGTGGTATCAGGGCAGTCCTGTCTCAACGCAATGGACAACCAGGAAAGCTTCACCCCTGTGCTTTTTTCTCCCACAAACTCACAACTGCAGAAAGAAACTATGATATTGGCAACAAATGAAAGCAGCAAATGAAGAATGGAGTCCCTAGGTAGAAGGGGCTATCCACCCATTTCAAATCATAACAGATCACAGGAATCTTGAATATATCAAGAATGCCAAAAGATTAAATCCTTGCCAAGCTTGTTGGTCCCTCTTCTTTACAAGATTTCAGTTCACTGTTACATATCGACCAGGTAGTAAAAAAATAGCAAAGCTGATGCCTTGTCAAGACGACATGACCTCTCGCATGATGAACCTGCTCCAGAATCCATCCTGCTTTCATCATTGCTCCAGTTACTTGGGACCCGATGGAGGAACTCCAACGAGCTCAACAGCAAGAACCGACGCCCATGAACTGTCCCCCCAACAAACACTACGTGCCTTAAAACCTCAGACTTTAAAGTAATGCAATGGGTCCATACATCACTGAGCCCTGTTACCCTGGCATCACGTACACTCCATTTACTCCAAAATTCCTTCTGGTGGCCCTCCATGACTAAAGACGTAGCTACTTATATCAAAGCTTGTCAAGTCTGTGCACAATCCAAGACGCCTAAAGAATTACCATCAGGGTCTTTTACAACCTTTGCCCATTCTTTAGCGTCCATGGTCCCATCTCTCTATGGACTTTATCACTGACCTGCCCCTCTCCAACATGTTCACCATCATCATGGTCATAATTAATCGATTTTCTAAGGTCTATCATCTGATGCCTTTTAAGGGCCTCCCCACAGCCATGGAAACTGCTCAGGCCTTGTTCCAACATGTCTTCAGGGTCTATGGTATTCCGGAAGACATAGTCACTGACAGAGGAACTCAGTTTACATCACAAGTATGGAAAGCTTTCTGCATACATCTAGACATCAACATCAGCCTCACCTCCAGCTACCACCCCCAATCAAATGGCCAGGTTGAAAGATTAAATCAGGAAATTGGCAGGTACTTGCGTTCATACTGTAGTCATGTACAGAATTGATAGGCAGAATTCCTACCATGGGCCGAGTACGCTCAGAATTCCCTGACACATTCATCCACTGGCTTAACTCCATTCCAGTGTGTGCTAGGATATCAACCCCCTCTGTTCCCGTGGTCTGGCAAGCCTTCCTCTGTACCCAACAGACCTGCACCTTGGGCACAAGGATGACCACATTGAACGCCAGGAGGCGTTTCTAGAGAGGGGAATTCTGTAACGCCACACCAACAAAGGAAGCCTTCACCCGAGTACTGACTGTAACCACTCCCTCTGCTAGTTATGCAGCGATGTCCAGTTTGGCAGCCATATAGCCTAGCCATGCCAAACAGTAGTTGCGAATTATTGCCAGTTTTACCTGCCTTACTGAGCGTTTATTTAACATTGCCTGTTATTTCTCGTCTAAAACTCTGTAATGAGTGTGTGTGTATGTATGTGCATGTGTGTGTGTGTGTATATATTGACAATTAACATTAATGCAACACTGTGAAATTGGCAACATTTATCTTACTGTATATTTTATTCTTGAGCTTTGGATAATTCAATTCAGGCATAAAAAAGAGCAAATAAATTACTATTTTATGTTGTCATTATCTTGATATTGTCATCTCAATCTAAAATCATGCATGTGTACTGTATTTTATGTAGGGGTGCACCAGGGCTCTGTTTTGGGACCATTAAAGTTTTCAAAAGATTTTCAAGAGCATAAGAGCAAGTAGGAACCTAATATTACTATAGATTGGTACACTCAAATTGAAGGACAGCACACCTTCTCTTCAAAGAAACTTGATATGTAATGATTGTCTTTTCAGACTCATTATGCCATTTTTTAGCTAGAAGGCAAATGTTTTCTTGGGAAATTGCTTAAATATGTCTGACACCACAAGCTTGCTTCTGCCATGTTTTGGAAGAAGCATTTAAAGAGTCTGTCAGATCATTTCACCTGAACCTACTCTGATAAGCTTCTCTGTCACTGAGAACACAGACAGCGGCGTCTCCATCAGGCCATCCAGAGACAGTTCCTGTCATCATGTGCAACAATCTCTTTTCACATAATTTCCCATATCTGACTGACAGCCCTGCCATTTTGTCTTCGTAATTATGCCAAGGTACTGATCCAGTGATTTAATAATGTCAGCACTGTCGCTTTGTGTGTTGCTCAGCTAGTTGGGCCTATTGATTGCTAAACAGACATCTGCATTGTTTGGGTAGTCTAAATTATTTAAAGGGGACATATTCTACAAATCTTGTAGCTTTTTACTGTTGTTTTTCCCCGAAGACCACTTGTAATATTCATCAATGTTTCTTTAATCAAAAACCTTTAAAATGGACATACAATTTACTTAAAGATCGAGTGAAATCCAAATTGGTGTTTTGTGATTCCATGCTGCCTTAAATCACACCTGGTCAGCTTCTAATTCCAAGTTAGATAGATCTGTTATTACAAGTTGGATATATTAAATATAAATATTCATAAATAATAAACACACAAACAATGGATGGCCTGCAGTGAATAATAAGTCAATGCTCACAATTGAATACACTTGTCACATTTACACGACTATATGATTTATTTACATGTGTAATGTAACTAATGGAGTTCACCATTATAGGGCTTTACTTAATCATGCAAGTGCACATACTGTAGCTTGAATTTAAGATATTTCAACACAGTGTAATGACAATCCGTAAGTGTTTAGATCATTTGGTGGATTTGTTGCACATTTATTTGAATTTGTTTGTTCTCATTTTACCTACAAATTGCAGTTAGAGGAAGTTAGATCATAAAAAGCTATACAAATCGCCACTAGTACAATACTTTTGAAATCGAATGAGATTGTGAAATTATGGAGAAAAAAAACAAAAAAGAAAAAAAGCAGGAAATTATTGTGATGTAGCAGCATAGTGATGTTGTATCATGATTAGTTTATTACAGTTTTTGCCTTTTGCTTACACACATTTTGCTAAATTTGGCTCATTGTGTCAAAACTCTAAACACAAGCAAATAAGACAACACTGGGAAATAAACCATTCACATCTATGTCAAATTGAAACTCTGCTATCAAAACCTAACAATCCTTTGTCAAAATGTCACTCTGATAACAAAATGATACCCACTTGCATCATATTAATACACTTTCAGATCAGCAGGAACACACTAGCCTACTTTATATAAAAAACTGCAGTCTTTTGTTTTCAATGTTTTTATTCAGTTCCACAGAGGGCATGTTTTCACAACAACCAAAAAATGAAATACTGTTTTCAAAATCATTACAGTAGTATATTTTACAGTACAGTAAATTCAGTTAAATCAAAAATAAAACAAACAATACACTACTGTAAACACAGAAAAACACAATTGTGTGCAGGTGGGCTTATGGATCATGCCGTCTGTTGGGGTCTGGCCACAGGATCTTATCAACATCACAAGCAATGTCTTCTCTCACTAAGCATCGGGGAAAATATCCCCTTGTGTGTCGAATCCATCCCTGGATAGACCTCACCTCAATGTCTCCGCAGGCCTGTTCCATTGCCTGCAGAAGAGGCATACGGGCATGTGGTTGGCGGTCATATACGCGCCATCTCCAAGTGGAAAAAAATTCCTCTATAGGATTTAGAAACGGCGAGTAAGGGGGCAAGTACAGAACTTCAAAGTGATCATGATTGGTGAACCAGTTCTGGACCAGAGCAGCCCGATGGAAACTAACATTATCCCAGACAACTGTCCAACTGCATCATGAAGTGCATCTAGAAATGTGGTGATGTGTTGCGCATTATAGGGACCCAGTTTGGCATGATGGTGCAGTAGGCCTCGAAGACTTATGGCAGCACACAATGTGATATTTCCCCCGCGCTACCCCGGAACGTGCAAAATTATATTACGTCCCCGTCGTCTGTTTTTGCTAAGGTTGAATCCAGCCTCGTCAAAGTAAATACATTCATGCGGCTGGGCAGCTCCATCCATGTCTATGATTCTCTTTAACAAAAAAATACATATTGTGGATGGCTTTACTCAAAGCACACACTTACACTACTACATATACAGAACCGACCCATCCCACCACACAGGTACCTGTGTAGCTTTCTGAATGTATCTATGTGGTACATATTCATCTGTTACTGGGCTGCACCCATTCTTTATTGTAAATGTAAAGGACTGAAACACTTACCTGTACATATTCATGTCGAAGTTCTTTGACCCTGACACTGTTCCTCTCAAATGGGACCCTGTACAATTGCTTCATGGTCATGTTGTGCTTTACCAAGATGCGTTTGATAGTTGTAATGCTTACTCGATTTATGTTGTTGAATACTTGCCTATCTGCAAGTATTTGTTGCTGTAGCTGGTGGAGACGGATTGCATTGTTTGCTCTGACTAGGTTCACTATGGCAAGTTCCTGCTGTTGGTTGAACAGGCGTTGGCGTCCATCCCCAGTAGGTCTTCTAGCCATTCTGTGGAAAAATGCAACCACAAATTGTTCTCGTTTGCTTCTTTTTTACAGTACTGTGTATACTGAAATTTACTGTACTTACCATACACAGTACTGAAACATCTCAACACATTATCACGGTATGTTTCACAAAACTACCACTTTTTTTGGAAAAGGAGCATTAGCCACCCTGGAATATAATACATGTGATACAGTAACATGATATGGTACAGTACAGTAAACAGTACAGTAAATACACTAGATACAGTCTGAGTAGAGTAGAGAGTTGAAGACATACCTGTTTTCCAGTCGGAATCTCCTTATTATGGATGAAACTGTGAAACGGCTTAGATTAGGATGGACTCTCTGCCCAGCTTCCCTCATAGTCAGGCCATGGTTTATGACATGGACCACCAAAGTTGCTCTTATGTCATCCGAAATAATGGTCCTTGCGTGGCCTCTTCGACCACGTCCTCCTCTCTCTCTCTCTGTCTTCCTCTTCCTCTGCCTCTAGCTCTCCCTGCCTCCTTGCAAAGTTCTCAAAATGGCTTAACTGAGGCCTTTTTGTAGCTGGCTGATTGGTGTTCAGTTTTGTAAGTAAGTGTTTTCAGGTGTGTGTCAACGTCTTTTAAATTAACCAATGTGTGTTGTATTTTGAATAGATGTGTTTTCCCAATGGTACCCGGAGATTTCATTTTTGAACTAAGTGTCTTATGTATGAAATAGTGTGTAGTGTCTAGGAGCAAGTGTGTTGCAGAAAGGAGTAAGTGTGTTACAACATTGCAACTAAAGTGCAAAGCAGCGCTTTTGTTTAAGGTATGGTTACACTTTGTTTAAGGTATAGTAACAACAACTTCAAGTTATGTTACTTTGGTTTGAGCATGTGTCTATACTGTTCAAGCAACGGGCAAAAACTGTATTATTATTATTATTAGTAGTAGTAGTAGTACTACTATTTATTGTTAATTGTTAAATGTTTTTTTTTTTTTTTTTCAATAAAACACTATTACATTGGCTGGGAGAAGATTATGTGAAAGTAAAAAAGTTGCAAGTTCCCTGTCAAAGAGAAAAATAAATCACAATAATGGTGATTGCAAATAGCAACTATTTGCACTATCATCCCTCAATTCGGCACCATAAATATAAAGTAACAAAAGTGTTACAACAGAAAACGGCGTGTCCTGTATTGATTTCACAGTAATATTCTGTAAAATACATTATTTTACAGAAATAAATTGCTGTTAAATATTATATATAATCTCTGCAATATTTACAGAGTAACCATCAAGGTGGGTGTGTGTGTGTGCGTGCATAAATCTTTCACAAACCAATATTCAAAGTTTGTCTTGAACTTTACAGTGTTCTTTTAGTGACTCTTTGCTTATGTATCAATACTTGGTTTGTATCCTTGCTGTCTGCTGAAATAACTATCAAAAGACAAGTCGGTAAGAAAGCCTTCACCGAGATTATAAATTGTAAATGTAACGTAAGATTTTTATTAAGATGTGGACAGTAAAGTCCAGAGTTGAATCCCCATCTCACTGATGTACACACGCTGACAGCATTCCCCCGTTTATCGAGTAAATGTTTATATTGAACGTTCGGTCTGCGAGAACATGCCATTGACGTGCAGCGATGTGAGAGTCAGCTAAAATGCAGTCTAATCTGCAGTCTGAGAACAGGAAGAGGCACTGATGGGGGTCTGAGCGGCTGTCATGGGCCAGCTGAGATCCTGAAACTCTCCCCAGGCTTCAGGCCTGCCAATCAATCAGCCTCCGAATGGCCTAAGCATTAATTATCGACTGTTTGCAGACGTGGCAGGGGGTCAGCGGCGAACTGACAAGTCAAACGGCAGCGGGGCGAGAGGCTCCAAAGGCTCTGCCCATTCAACGGTCCTGACAGCCACAGCCAATTGCATTTAATCCTCAATGGACGAGTTTGCTGTGGTGTGAGGACAACATGCAGCAGTGAAAATCTGACCTCTCCGCCTGAACTCTATCCTGATTGCATTTGTAACTTCAGGACTTACATTTGTTGGATAGATACAATATGCCATTAAAAGAATGTGTTGTATTATAACAAAACATCTGTGGAAGCTTAATTAATTGTGGAAGGTACTGCAGGCATTCCCTTGTGAAAAAGAAGCAATTGTATTTAATGTACGCTTGTAGTGTACTTCAAATCTTAAAAGAATATTTAAAAGATAAACTCACTCTGTTTGATTGACAGCTCCAGCGATTGTAAAGGGAGCGTTCCTTAAACGCTTTCTATATATAATTTAATCACAGTTTAAATAACAGATTATTTTCATCCTACTGAGAGAAACAAGGTGAAGTTGAGCGTTTAGTCACTGGTTTGATTTACTGACACAGACAAAGATCATCTGACTGTACATGAATCATTAATATCAGATCAGGCATCAGAATGAACACAGTTACTCACATGTTGTTGCATTACTGTCGAGTCTGTATCGTAAAAGTCTGTTTGCGCCGAAATGCGACTGATTTACCAAAGAATCCACAGTGAAATGTACCGAATACAAATAATTAAAGCTCAACTGAGACATTCACACTGTTGAAAATCAATAATCATATTCCTAGCATTAGGATCCTTTGGAAGGTAATGTTATTTTAGTCCTGTATCGCTCTTCTCTACTCCTCATCTTACTAACACACCAGTGGGCGGGGCTAACGCTGCAATGATGAAGTAGGTATTGATTTCTACTGTGGAGGCGGAGTTTCACCTATCTATGTCATAGATAGACACATTCCAGGATCAGTCGTTCGCTGGGCCTGGTGTCAATAAAAAGTTTTCAGTTCTGAAACTTACAGGATATTCTTATAGTACAATGACCTCTTATATATTAAAAGCTCAAGGAAAAGTTTATTTCTCAATTCATGACCCCTTTAAAAGTATGCTTCTTTTCACAATGGTTGTCATTAGAATAATTACTAATTATAATTTCATTCAGCGCGTGATTGGCTGCTGATCACGTGGCACTGACCTCTGCTGACGTTAGCGATGCTGGGTCATGTGTTTATACGTTGGGTTCACGATAGACCCAGAAAAGACCACATGCAGTTTTATTACAAATAAATACTAATTAAAAACAAACTAAAAGATGCATATCAGATTTAATTAGAAATATACTACTCAGTGCCTCATATAGATTTTTACATCAGGCTTGTATTAAAAATATATTAACAAATCTATGCGGTTCCTGGTGAGATTAGAAAGTCAACAATACAATCTTTGCTGCACTGCACTGCACAGTTTTTTTTTTTTTTTTCCCCCTTTATGTCAATATGATTTTGGCTTGTTGATTTGTTTGTTTGTTTGTTTATAAATGCAAGAACTTGAATTTTGGAACATTAAAGTATTGTTTAATTGTTTGTGTTTTGTTTCATAAATCATTTGAAGGACCTGCACCAGTATCTATTGATCCAGATGCATATTGACTTGTAGCTTGTCATTAGCAGTTGCTTCACAACAGATGCTGTGTAAAGAAAGTAATTTTGCTCCTTGAAGCAAATCGTAACTTTAATTCAACATTATTTATAACTATATTATGAATCACCCACATAATATATAGCTGCTATTCTGGATCTTCACTTACTCATAATATGAATCACCCACTTCTGATTGGCATATTGCATTAGCATGTGGCCTTTCTTTGCCATTTTCATTCTAAATATGCTTCTTTCTAAATATGATTTTAATTAAAATAAAATTGGAACATAACAGCCACAAGAAAATGAAGACTTGAAAATAATTACAGTTAATCTCTTTGCCCATTTTAATTGATTAATTTGCCTTATGATACCACATGTCTGAAAGCTATCAGAAAAAAACAAAAAATGTCAGACAATTAGGGCTGTGCCAGAATGAAGACATGATATCTGTAAAATTATTAAAGGTTATATGCTCAACATGTGCATCCACCAGCACCAGTGGATGAAACTGCTTTCACCTGTTGTTTACAGCCATCAGAGTCATTTCACATTAGCCTGTAATCAAAGGCACTACAGCGCTGTGACAGTTTCTCATGTAATCAAAAGGACTTTCAATGCTCAGCCTGAACAGTATCATTAACACTGCAGTTTTATTGATTACATATCGATTAAGAGACCATTAGTTGGTACTTTCTACAGAATAAAGCCCAGAAATCAATATTTTGTTTTTCAGTCAACACATGGTCAGTGTTAAACAAGAACAATTTGACCATCATCCTCGGGAGGTCAAAATTAATTTCATTTTCATTTACTTCACGAGGATTGGAAATGTTGCGTGTTTTGTAGTTCTGCTTCCAAAATCTGTGTCTAAAGACCAGTGTTGGGGAAAGTTACTTCTGTGCTACAATATGTTATTCCCAAAAAGTAACTAATTGCATTACTTAGGCAGACTGTCAAACAAAGTCCAACAAAACTAGGTAACAACAAAAAAAGATTCTATTTTTGGCAAATGTAAAAGGCCCTTTCACACCAAAAGTGAAATCAATTAGCCACAGGCTGAAGGAAATGCAAACTCCCGCCTGTATAAGCGAGGACGCAGCAATAATAATAATAACAATAATAAAAACATCTCTAAGATGCTTAAAGAAACCTACCTCCAAAGCTACTTGAAAAACTTTGTCAAAGGGTGGTCACACCAAATATTGATTTGATTTAGTTAATAGAAGTTAACTGATAAATAAAATCTGTTCATGACATTATTTTTTAAAGCTTCTTCACTTTGCATTTTTACATATATTTAAGCACCTAAAACTTTTCACAGTACTGTAGTTTTGCAGGTTGGTTTCTTCAAGTGTCTTGGAGACGTTGCCCCAGTTCTTCTAGATTTAGTTTGGCTCAGAATTATCTTTTCTGTTTATTCATGTAATCACAGACGGACACGACAATGGTGAGATCAGATCATACTGGCTGTTGTCAGACTCCCTGTGCGTTCAAAAATCTCACTAGATTATTACAATTAATGGCAAAAGGAATGGTAGGAAATGTAAACGTCTCGGGTTACGTATGTAACCATGGTTCCCTGAGAACAGGGAACGAGACACTGTTTTTGACATGCTATGGGGAACACCTCCTCGTGAACCGGTGCCTGAAAACAACTATCAACTCACGACAATCCTATTGCCTGCGACACCCTATGACATCATTATAGCATGACCCAGAAGTATATAAGGAGCGCCTAGAAAAGCAGTCAGTATTTTTATCGTCTGAAGGGACTCTTCAACAGGCACCCCCGAGCTATAAGCCTCAAAGAGGCCTTCCACAGAAGGCCTACCAAGGCCGCTCAAAGGCTTCTGGAACCAAGCTTCTTTTTCAAAGAAAAGAGGGTACCTTTAAGGAAATGTAGCCAGGGGGACCGAGCCAGTCACTTGTCAGGGGAACATACTTGACCCTGATTGCCATCAGGGAGGCCGACCTGGTCTTACAGAGACCTAGTTTTGGCCAACAACCTGTCTGATCACAGAGTCTCAATTCACATTCTTCAGAAAAGATATCCAGTAAGCGGGACTGCAAAGAGGCAGTAACCAACTCAGACCAGATCGTAGAGACGGGCATCCTGGAGAGCAGCGCTTTTTTTACCCTTGCCAGTGAGGGGAGTAAAACTCTGCTCAATCCTAGGATAATAATCCTACTCAGCGCTTGATTATTTGCACTGAGGAGGCTGTGCACTCTAAAGGGACCCAAATAAGGGGAGTACAACCAGCCTAGGGGCTGGTGTTCAACAGGGAGGCCTCAGATAGGCTTTCAACCACTGACCAGACTTAAGGAGCTAAGTACTATGCAGAACAACCGTCTAGACGAGTGGAGTACTAGGCTCAACCTAACAGGTAGACCATACTATAGGCACAAAATCATGGAGGCTCCCTGAGAGCCTGCAACATGAAGTAATTCTACACAATGTAGAATATATCACAGCAGCCTTGCAAAGGCCAGCCATGTGAATCTACATGCTTAATCTGCTAAAAAGACATCCAGAAGTGGGGGATTCGCTTACAGGGCGGCCTGTGAAGGCCACATTCTTTCCACACATTCCACCAGGCAATGTACTCAATAAAAACACTTTTTACTCTTTAAGCAAGAGGAGTACAGAATTACAGCATCATGCTCTGAAGGAGGCCCAAACAGGGCCTGCGACTCCAGAAAGACAGGTGGTGTCAGCTAGTGGAACTGTCTAAGCTGTAAGGGAGCCATATATGAAAACCAAACTACCCAGTGAAGTTAATTAGTTTAAATCAACCTGAGCTTAATTTATCCACACATTCCAACAGGCAATGTACTCTGTAAAAACACCATTAACCCTTAAAGTAAGGGGAGTACAAAGAAAATTACTCTACCATGTTCTGAGGGAGGCCAAAAAACAGGCCCACTACTTCAAACGAACACAGGCATAAACCTGTGACTGTGCTAGTTTCCAAGAGAGCAAACTCTAACTAAAATACCTACCAACAAGCCTTGTAATACAACAAGCTATTGTGCTCTGAAGGAGGCCCAAACGGAGCCTTCTGCTTCAAACAACACAAGTGTCAGCTTGTAGCAATGTTCAAACTCTAAGGGAGCCATATATGAAAACCAAACTATGTAGTGAGGTTAACTTTATTAAACTCAACCTGAGCTAATACATTCCAACAGGCAATATACTCAGTAAAAAACACTTTTTACCCTTTCACCAAGGGGAGTACAAACTACGTCACTATAATCTTAAGGAGGCCAAAATCAGGCCTACTAATCCAGAACACACGGGTGCTAGCCTGTGGCAGTATTTAGAAATCACTGAGCTCACATAGTGTAGGGCAGGAATCAGAACTAAAGTAAAAAAAAGTACAATAACCTTGAATAACAAGGGAGTACTATTAAACCAACCCTGAAAAATACAGGGTGAGTACTTCACAACAGAAATTCTCCCCAAAAACAGATACAATCTGCACTGAACCCTAGGGAACAGGAGCTTTCATAAAAAGCTACAACCATATCACTCAAGCTTGAACATAGTTCAAGGGGTTCAGGGGAAAGACTGAAGTCAAAGTACCACTAGATAGTTCTCGGGGAGCGGGGCCACAGCAACATTAAGTTTCTATTCACATAGTGATAAGGGGCCTACACCGCCTGAGACAACGGCACCAGGGAGACTTAGCAATAGTCTGCTACCTTAGCTGCTATCTATTTTGCACCTACACCAAGGGAACAATGGGCCTTGGCCTGACAACTCTGATAAGAGGAGGCAAGAACTAGGAAAAATTACACTCACATAACAGGGGTTATGTGAGTGTAATTATGTGAGCTATAGCTGTGGGCCTATAAGGCCAACACATAAGCATAGATCTGCCTGGGGCTAAGAAGCAACAACCTCTATCAACGACTCTCAATTAAGAGGAGGCAAACTCTGAGAATACTATATTTCTACAATAAAGCTTAGAGGAGCAGAGCTCAACCCAAGCACACAATGTCAGGCTGACACTGAACATAGATCTATCTAAAGTCAATGAAAGCTAATCTCAAAACTCTAGCATTTATCAGAAGAGAAAGCTAAATTACCAAAAGGTGGCTAACATCTGAATAAATATGAACGGTAGTAGGGGTTCACCAATACCGATACCAAAGACCGATACCTTGCGTGACGTAACTGACAGAATTTTCCGTGCACAGAAACACCGGCGGCAGCAGCAGAAACAATGTCAGCCTTAGGGGTGTGGAAAAACTTTAAAATGAATGATGACAACCCACACATTGTGAACTGCATGCTTTTAATCACAATTCATTATCGATTAGTGAAAGCAGGAGTCCATTAGTCCATCGAGGTTAATCTTCTAACTCCTGACTGCTTTGTCGGACAAAATCGGATTCGGCGTTCTGATTGGTTAGATCGCTTGTCAATCAAATTCCTGGCGAAGGGTCAGTTATGCCCTTTGACAGTTATTGGGCACTGTGAAATTTTTGTTCTTTAAGTTTGTGACAAGCACATAAAAATTATTACTTTTTCATTAGAGTAATAATAAAGAAGCTGTCCTACATTCATTAGTCTCACTGTGTTGTGCTTGGAAAACTGCAACATCACCAAAGAAAAAAAAGAGAGAGAGAAATTAATAAATGTATAGGCATCGGTATCGGCAAGTACCAGGAAAAAAATAATCGGTACTCGTACTCGGTCCTAAAAAAAATGGTATCGGTGCATCCCTAAACGGTAGCTTCAGTGTCTTTAGTGAATTCTGCAAAGAATGAAGCCAACACATCCATAAAGGGGACCACAAAGTACTACCCTTAAAATATAACATTCCAGCCAACCTAATGGAACTTCCAGCGAATTAACCTGCTGATGTTGATGAACACGGGGTATACAGGTTCTTCCATGCCTCTTTTAAATTACCCACATTCATGGGTTGTTAAAAATAATGCATGCTGCAAAACAGTTTAAATGACAGGATTAGGATGATTATATTCTTGTTTTGAATTACAAACAAACATTAAGATTTTTCTTTTCTTTCTTTGTGATTTTATAAATCGTGCATCAAAGGGTTAATGGGAGAATGTCGGTGTGGCTGTGAGTCTATGAAGGACAGTCATTAATTAGCGGCGCTAATCTGTTATGAAGGTAAGCAGTTTCAGTATCTGTAGAGAGATCAGACTGCCTGCACTTCACTTTACCTGAGAGACTCTGGCCATGTCAGCAACCCTCAGCTATTCATTTGAAGCATAAAGTCACTCCAGTGTCCTTGATACTGTAGTTTTGGCATAGAAGATTCAGAGACTGTGAAGACTTTAGTGAATTATGAAAGAAAGACTGTTGTTGTTCAGCAATTCACACAGTTTGTCTTATCAACTTTTAAGCAGCAATCAGACAAAACTGCTCAAATGCACATCAGTCAATCCTGTGTCAAACATAAAAGCGGAAGTGTTTAGTCAATTTTAAATGAGAGATGAACAGAATCTGCAAATCGTAGGCAGTTAGTGCCGAAGACGGTGCGCAAATACACCTGAAATACCACTGTTAGAGCAAAGATACACAGAGAAAATCCATGTGCATAACATTAATCCATGACTGCCCTAGTGAGAAATAAATATACTAAAACATATTTAAAATAAATTTATTTTATGCTACGTATACTACAAATACATTTACATATTTATATACTTAATATAAATCCCCTGCAATTGTATTTTTAGTGTACTAAATTGGTATACTTGAAGGGACACCCGGTGCAATGCGAAGCCAGGCATGACGCAAGTGTTTTTTGCTAGTTTCAGCCCGACGCAGTTATCATTTTCACATCCAGCGCCACATTGTTTAAACAGCAAATGCATTTGCGCCCATCTGTTCTGGTCTGAAAAACGAGGTGTATTCAGATGCATTGTTGGCGTGTTGCTATTTTGAGCCAACTGAAAACAATTGCGCCACCGACCAACAAAAACCTGCTCTAAAGTCAATGGCACAGTCATTTTTTGTTATTTAAAGTGCGTGTTAGTAATTTGCGTGTTAGTAATAGGGCCCAAAGTCTGCTAAATTTGAACAACTAATTTTGCACTTAATTCATTTTAGTTATCCGCAAGTGTTCTTTAGGTAAACTTTAAATATCTTGCATTTAAATAATGATGATACACAGGGATCATACTATCCTTACTAATACTGATATTTAAACACATTTTATTTCAAGAAATGTGCATTGTGCAATAATGCTTTATTATAATATTTATACCAGTAAGCCTCAAGTGATATGTCAGTAAATGTGTTAATAGATTTGTAGTATACTTAATAAATATATTATATAACTTAATAAATGTATTTTAAATAAGTTTTTTTCTTTTTTCTTCAGTTTATGCTCTGCATTAAAAAGTGTCACTTTGTAGAGAGCGCACATGATCTCTTTCTCTCTTTATTACACACTGGTCCACTTTAGATAATTAATCTACTGACTATAAGTAACTACATGTCAACTAACTCTTATTAGAGTATTAGTAGACTGTTAGGTGAGGGTTTGGGTTAGTAGAATAAGTTGACATGTAGTTGCAAAGTTACTTAGTCAGCGTAAGCAGATATTAAGCAGACAGTTTACTAATACTGCTAGTTGACATGTAGAAGTTACTTATAGTTAGGATGTCTGAAATGGACTATCCAGCACATTAAGTCTCAGCATACCTGTCAAACACGGCCTGCCTTCATTTATTCATGCTGCGACGTTGCTCAGGCATGACCATTCCACCGCGGCCACGCTCTTTACTCTTTTTTTTTTAAAGTGCACCAGCAGTTAGAAGCAGCTAAGTAAAAAATCCATAATTTAAAGGAGTAATAAAAGCTTTTGAGAGCGCCGCTAAATTTGAAGTGAATTGCAATCTTGGCAGTCCGAAAGTGCGCCGTGGAGGAAGCGTTTGTGATTAAGTGAGACCTCCATGGTAAATAGAGATTAATGGAGGAATATTCCTATGGCACTTCAAGAAGTAGCGGCAGATAACTTTATTCACAAGATGTCAGCTTTGGCTGCTGAATGCTGTAAACTGGACCGTAAGCTCTTTCAAAGCACTGTGTCGGATTATGCTTTGCTAGTCATTAAAATGTAATGCCAGCTTCAATGCTGTGTAAGTTCCCGGAAGAATAGAACTTTATGATTACATTTCAAATTGATCTGGATGTTCACAGAAGTCTTACAGTTCTGTCTCTCTCGCTTTGTGACGTTGTCCCTGGTGGCGGCTCTGGCAAACGATGAGAGAAACTGCAAGACTCGGAGGACAGCTGTTGATGTGCCTTGTTGAAATATTTGGCCTAGTTTGCCACTTTGTTTTGCTCGTTTTATGCTGTCATACGGTGTGACATCATAATGATTGAGGATGAAGAGCTGTGACTCATCAAAAGTCAAACAAGTTGTCCAGGCTTATGGGATGCATACTTAAGACAAAGATGATATCACAGATGACAAGATCATCATTGTGAATATATCAGTGACGTGATATTGCTCATATATTTTACAATGCAAATACCATCATCTTGCAAAGAATGCTTTCATGAATAGTTTCAATTTAAGGTGAAATCACTTTGAAGAAGTTTTGTGATATTCAACAGAGAGCACTTTGTTGTCTACTGTTGGTTTCACTGCAAAATCTAACAATTGCTAGAAGTTACACTTCAAAACATCGCCTTGAGTTTTGAGTTATTCATACAAAGTTTGATGAATAAATATTGAGGCTTTATTGACTAAGGTTTTGTATAACAGCCTGTTTTCAATCCTGCTGTGATAATGATAAAGTCTTTCTGTGTTTGTCTTTTCAAAACTAGAATATGTATCAAATACCCACTGCAATTTATCTTTGATTGTTGCAATATGTTAGTCTGTCTAACTGTAGATAATGAGGTTTTACAAATTACTATACTGTTGTCAAACAAAATCTTTTATGTGAAAGTGTAGACATAGAGAAGGAACCGTCCATAAAACATGGAAACCCAGCGTGTGTGTGAATTTTGTACTGTGAACTTCTTGACAAAAAAGAAATAAAAAATGACACTGAAAACAACAACACACAGTGGTCATGTTCAGAGATGTGTTTATATGGAGAAAAAATAACTAAAAGCAGTGAGGGAATGCAAAAACACATTTTTTGCGAACGGACAGGGATATAGTCTGCTGTTGAACAGTAGGTTAGAATACTGATCCTTCGTTAATGAATAACTACACAGGAACAAATGAGTAATGCATTATTAACACTCTAGTAACTACTATTAACTAACAAGAAACTCTGATTAATGAATTAGTAAGTAACAGTGCTCAGTTGAAGATGGTTGTTCACTATTAGCTAATCAGTAATTATCTTTTATTTTTCATACCTCCTAGAGAACTACTAAGAACTACTATATACAGGTTCATAATTAACATGAATATAGTTTGATATGTTCAAGGTTTCTTTGACAACAACACTGAGGTGATATTTGAAGAAACTATGCAGGATCATTTTTAGATTGTCAACCATTAAAGTGCCCCTATTTTGCTATTTTAAATTTTTAATTCTGTTTCTCCTACAACATGTTTACATGCATCAAAGGCTTTCATTTTCTCATAATATACATTGCACATCACCACATTTTTCAATGATTCTCAAACGACTCATCCGATGCTTCAGTCTCGCTAAACCCCTCTTTTCCGCGAGCCTGCTCTGCTCTGATTGGCCAGGCGGCACATTCTGTTGGTCTGCCGCTTACACCACGTGTGGAAACAAATGCCCATTACCATAACTGATTCGGCTCCGGAGGCTTCCAGAGCTCTGCGATTGTACACACAGTAAAGACAGTAACGATAGCGTTGATTTTACCATATCAATCCGACCGCGAGTCCGATGATGAAACATTGGAAGAACTAGTTATTCAACGCAAACCTCCATCACAAGAACGGCTTGAGCAGGACGTTTCTCAGTGATACTCTACTCAGTTTGATGTTCAGCATGAGATGTGAGCATTACATGAGATGTAATTCCTCCCCATCAGCATTAACAAGTGTATGCCCATCAACAAACCGATGTTTATACTTCTATTATTGCAGTGCACATGTGAGAACTGTATCATTAACTGTATCAATAACAGTGCTAACATTAGCCCAGCACTAACGTGAATGACTGATGTAACATTTTGTAAAGTTTGTAAAACAAATCTGGCTCAATCCTTTATCATTACTTAGAGTTGTAAGTTGCATTAATGGACACAATTTTAGGTAATATTGAGCCACAGATGATTTGCAGAAGTATTTCAGTAAGACAGTAATAACGTGACTTAGCCGGTTAGCTGGAGATTTACACAATATAAAACACAAAACTACATATTTTGAACACTCAGTAGAAAATATATACATCAACAATTAATCGTACTTACATACTGTGATTCTGAGGAGCAAGTTGTTCCAAATAAAGTCGGTACGGTCCCATTTTTAATGGATAAGCATTTTGTAAATCCAATTTAGACCTCACAGAGCAATCGTGAAAATGTTATTCTGCTGTTGTATCACTGTGGTAATTTTAACCACTGACTCTTCACATCCTCATCCTTTGGAAGTGTTTGCAAATAGAATTTGCTTTTGCTGAGCAGAAAACAGCATCTTCTCGACATGAACCAGCTACAGCGTTTGAGGACGGTTCAAAATAGGCGTTGTTCACGGGCAGCCAAAGAAGACCACAGGCGGGAATTAGGCAAATGCGTTACTTTACTCAGAAGTGGGATTCGAACTAAAAATGACTCATTTAGGCCGTTCAGAGTCGATTCTTTCTTTTGAGAGACAATAACTTTATTTATCGTGCTTTCGGCTTCACAACTTTTTATTTTGTTTACATTCAAAGACAGCTACATTACACATTGCATGATAATTAGTCAAGATTAAATGTTTTATTATTATTATTATTATTACAGTAATCCACATATGTAAAAACTGGAGGTTAGTTTGAGATAACAACTAGTTAACTAGGCTGGATGAACTGGAGTAATTCTATATGCTACAAAATCAAAGCGTTCTCTGCTGACATTGTGGCTTGAAAATAACTCTGTAGTTCCCACCTTAAAAGTTTGTTCTCCTTTTTCTCAAAGATTAAAGGCTTGTGATGTTACGGCAAGGTCTTTTTCAAGTCTGTTTTCCTGTGTCGGTAAAACAGGTGTTGGCCTCCAGTGCTGTTTTATGCAGTATTCATGTGGACTGGCCTCTTGACTCTTGGCTTCATATGACAGCTCACTGCATCTTTTACTTACACTAGCATTTTTTTGGACAGATTATCATCTGTGATCTTGCACACTCTTTAGATCGGGATTGGCATCTCCAACCCCATCACAAGAGAAAGCATAACTGCTTTACAGGTTTCTGAGTTTACAGGTTGATTTGTTAAATAAAGTGTTTTTAGAATAAAAGGTCCACCTTTAAAGTGCCCCTATTACACTTTTTGGGATATGACCATTCATGCAGTGTGTTATAGAGCTGTTTGTGAATGTAAAAGGTCTGCAAAGTTTCAGAGATCAAAGTGCTCTGTGCTGGAGTTTTTGTCTCTCAAAATGAAGAATCGTTTCTGAACTGAACTGAGTCCACTTTCACTTTCTGCTGAACCTACGTAGGCTTGCATAATGCCAGCCTGTGGTCTTCATTGGCTGCCAGTGAACAGCGTCTACCAGGGCCTAAAAATAACCATAAATATTTTTTTACTGGCCATGAAAGTTATGACACCAAAATTTTAGATGACTGGCCCGTCAACTGCCCAGAACGTTGCTCATGTTTGCTTACATTCAGGAACTTCTGAAGGAGCTTTACTCAGAGCAGTGCCATGACGGCTATGAAGGCGTCTTCAATGGCATCCGCCGTAAAAAGCTGTATAAAGCCCCTAGATCACTTTTAACTTTCCACAGCTCATGTTGTCAACAGAAATTTCTTGGAAAGATTTACAGTGTTTCGTTAGAAAAACAATCCAAAAACACATTAAATAACAGTACAGCTCTCTGAAGAGTATGTCTATCCCTCACAGTCTCGCTTTCACTCCCGTTAAAAATCAAAGATGGCGCAGCTGTGAGTAAAGTCTGTAGGGGCACTTTAAAGTCTCAGTGGGGAATAAGCAAAAAGCATATGTCAAGAGAGAGTGTTGGCATCTCTGTAGTTGTTATATAATGCTGGAGTGTCTATCATCTGGATGTGGCTGTTAGTGAAGGTCATGATCTCCAACCCATCAAAATAATCAACTTGTGTACAATATATAGTGCACAATGGTATAGTAGAAACATATTAAACAAGATTTGATTTTTACAATTTTTTTTCAATGCTATTGATCTTACCTAAGTGATTGTTATCGTATGAGTACATTTATTAAATTCTTAAATTCTTACAGATGTTTACTATTGCTGTTTTGTGTAGTGTTTTGTATGTTAGGATGTTAATTTATGTGCTTTCTAGATGGCTGCTTACAACAACAACAAAAATATGGTATGTGAGCAGTGTGGAGTGGAAATGAGAAATCTTATTTTAAGATTACTGATAGTGCACCATCAAAAGCATAGCATGCATTTTAACGGCCAGCACATGAATTTTACAAGCTTTCGCTGTATATTGCACAATGTTAATAGATTATTAGCAGTATTAGAATGAAAGAAAGACAGAATAGTGAATATTATAAGAAAATTATATATATAATTTTTTTTTCTTGTGTGTGTAAAAATATCATGGTGCGAGTGTATGATCAATGATTTCTCTTTTATGTAAAAAAATCTAAATGTGGGTATTTATGCAAACAGGGAGGAGAAATGACTGATTTTGTCTTTCAAAGACATGATTTGTGTCTCAGTATTCATTCTAAACAATCGGGCTTTATTTGAAAATAATCAAGAGTTACAGTAGGAATGCAAAATTGTTAATCGCCTCCATTATAATGTCATATTAAGCAGGAAGTAGATTGACTGAACCGAGGTCAGTCATTAAATTTAATTGTTCCCATTATTTTGCCATTTTATACAGTATGACTAAAAATAATATTTATATACACTTTAAAAAATGCTGGGTTAAAAACAACACAAATTGAGTTGAAAATGGACAGACCAACCTGCTGGTTAGTTTTATTTAACCCAACTATTGTTTAAAAAAATACTGTACTGCTTGCTTAAAATGAACCCAAAGTATGTTGGAAATTAACATTTATTAATAAGTTTAATGATTAATAATTAAACAATAAACATTTATTAAATTGCTTATTAATAAATGTTCACCTTTTCATTATTATTGTTGCCTCTAGTAATTATCTGTCTGATTTTTAATTTCCTACCTATTTTGGGTTCATTATAAGACAGCAATATAGTCATTTTTAAACAATAATTGGGTTAAATAAACCTACCCAGCATGTTGGTTGGGCAAATATTTAACCCAACTGCTGGGTTTGTCCACTTTCAATCCAACTTGAGTTGTTTTTAACCCAGCATATTTTTTTTTTTAGAATGCAGTTTAAATTCTTTCCTATTGTGAAGTATATCTGAGCTAAATGGCTTCTGGTACAAGAACAAATGTAGGGCGGGGCTTGATTTTGTCTGTGAGGAATTGATTGGATGGTTGTGGTTTGCTATTGGTGGATCTCATGTGAGTGACAGGTTGCCCCGCCCTCATCATCAGAGAAGAGATGTCGTTGCAAGAGGGAGGGGACATTTGTTACGCTGTGGTTGCAGAGAGGATGCAGAAACTGACTTCAGCAATAACGGGTTTATTTAACAAGGAAACAGAACAACCAAACATGAAGCAAACATAATGCAAACATAAGAACAGACAAGGAGTGCAGGGAAGTGAGTGCAATATAAAGGGAGTGCTAATGACGAAGTCCAGGTGCAAGTAATCTGTGATGATGGGGAGATAATGAGGAAGTGAGTGCAGGTGTGGAACAGGGAGGATCATGGGAGATGGAGTCCAGGGGAGACGAGAACTGTAACAGTACCTCCCCCTCCTGGTAGGCATGCCCTCGCGCCTTAGATGGGGAGGGGGGGTGGGCGCCCTGGAGACCTACTGACAGGTGATGGAGCAGACTGGTACGGAGGTCTCCAGGGTGGGTTCAGGGGCTCTAGGCGCCATGGTGGGTCGGGAGTCATGGGGTGCCATGGTGGGTTGGGAGCCTCGGGGACGACTCGGTCACTGGAGCGGAGTCTGGGGACGACTCGGTCACTGGAGCGGAGTCTGGGGACGACTCGGTCACTGGAGCGGAGTCTGGGGACGACTCGGTCACTGGAGCGGAGTCTGGGGACGACTCGGTCACTGGAGCGGAGTCTGGGGACGATTTGGGCACTGGAGCGGGCTCGTGGAGAACTGGAGCAACTGGTTCAGTCCAAAAGTCTATGAGCCACTGGTTCTCCTCTGGTGAGGGCTTAGGCTTTGTGGCGGCCATTTCGTATTGTGGCCCGGGCGTGGCATTGGCCATCTTGCCCTGTGGCTCTGGCGTGGCAGCGGCCTGGGCTTCGCGGCGGCCATTTTATGGCGTGGCTTTGATGTGGCGGCGGCCATATTCTTTGGCGGTTTGGGATTTGGGACAGGCAGGACAGGATGAGAAGACCCACTGGAGGGATATGTGGAGGAGACTGGCAGGAGGTGAACTGACCAGGCCGCATGTGTTTCTGAGGGGACTGGACGAGGAGTATACGTTTTCTCATGAACCTCTTTAATTTAAAAATTGGAACCATTTAAAAAGAGAATCAGATTAATAGAATAGACTAGGGAGAAAGAACAGGCAGGTTCAATATAACGGATTGTATCCTCGCCCAGGCCCTTCAAAAAACACGGGTTAAGTGGTGCATCTGGTCAGTTCACCAAGCAAAAGAGCTCAGAGAATTCCGCCACGTACCTCTCCAGCGGGCGACCGTCCTGCCTAAGGGTCCACAGATGGTCCACTGCTGGGTTGGTGGGTGTGTGGACAGCCAGAGAGATCGGGACAAGGAAAATCCCCATGGTGTTGCTGATGTCCTCACTGTTAAGGTCTGTTCTTCTGTTGTGGATGCAGAATCAGACTTCAGCAATAATGGGTTTATTTATCAAGGAAGCAGAACAACCAAACATGAAGCAAACATAAGAACAGACAAGGAGTGCAGGGAAGTGAGTCCAATATAAAGGGAGTGCTAATGAAGAAGTCCAGGTGCAAGTAATCCGTGATGATGGGGAGACCACGAGGAAGTGAGTGCAGGTGTGGAACAGGGAGGATCATGGGAGATGGAGTCCAGGGGAGACGAGAACTGTAACAAAGTTATTCTGATTCAAGGTTACGAGGAACATGAATTAAAATAAATAAATAATGACATGCACAGATATATAATTTATAATAAACACTGCAAAATTCCATAAAAAGTAAGAATTGTCCATTTTGATTTCATGGCATCATTAATACTAGATAATAGTAGACAAAAATGTTAAGCGTTTTGATTGTTTTGCACTGCATCCTCTGTAATGGAAATGGCTGAACTGTCTCCTCTCCAAATAAAGAGTCAGAAATAACCTACAACAAGAAACAGCGAAGTGTTGCACACTGTGTCCTGAGGGATGACACAGAGCACGCCCGTATAATGATACACCCAGAAATATACCTTCGACAGAGAACAGCTGCTGCAGCCTTTGGGACTGAGGAAGGGCGAGTGATAATTGTGTCAGCTTGAGTGCTGAGATCCCACTCGTTTCCTCTGGAAACCCTGATGGCTACACTTACAACAATGTAGTTATATAGGCCTATGTGTATAGAAGAGTACTGTTTCCACAAAACGTGTTGAGTTTGAATGCATTTTGATCTGACTGACAGATGCTGCTCACAATGCATTATCAGGCATTATAGGGAGGTAATTTTTAGACTGTCTAAAACAGTATTTACTGAATTAATACTTTTTAATGTTACTAAAGGATCTAAAGCATTGAGGCTGATGAGGACTTAAACAGCTGTAATTTAGAATTAATAGACATTTTAGCTGTATTTAGAGTCGTTGATATTTTATACATCTTTATTAGTCACCATTATCGTGATCAGTGTCTTGTTTGCTGAACCTGGTGTAACTTGCTTCTTGCATATGCTTCCTCTTTTTTGTGTATGCAACTAATTTGCTAAAGAACAGGCTTTTCTCTAGTAAAATTTGGATTAAGTCATGTTAGAATATATCGTCTCGGAAAATGGATGTTTTTTTTTTCTAAGAGTGTATAGAATTCTGGGTCCCCTATGTGCAAGAAATATTACGCTCAGATATGATTTTGTGTTCTAAATATAATTTTGAAAAAAAGTTAACATTCCTGCAGAATTGCGTACATGCATTATCGGAGTCCATTCTGCCACAATGACAGCAAATCAAATGAATACCTGCCTTTTTAATCGCATTAATTTTCTCTCGCAATTATCATTTCTGAAATGACTTTCAGGCTTGGTAAATCATTTTTTCAGGGGCATTGACACCACATTGTATTTTGTATATGAAAGGAAAGCCTCAAATTACATATTCATCAGGGAAAACTTGTAGAAAGATACAGAATGTACACATAAAATGTGCAGTATTCATGAGACATTATTTTTTATTTATTTTTTGCAGGTACTATAAAGTTTGCACAGGTTTTTATACATGCAATCCCTTAGTCTAACAAGGACTACCCATCTAAAAAAGAAGTACACTTTAGCATTCTTTAAAAATAGTACTTATTAAGAATATACTTGTATATGTATATGTGTTTTTCTGAAACTTATTTTTTGTTTAATTGCAATTAAATGAAAATGTATTATAGTTTAAAGTCGGCATGAAATCAAAATCGACCCTATTTATTTTGTTGGTGCATATTACTAGTCTTGTGGTAAACAATTAATCCGTGCAAGTTAAAACACAGAAGGAAAAAAAAAAATGTTTGTCACGGTAATCTTTAATCAAAATCTGAAAAGTTACTTCCGGTCTGGAATGGCATTCCTTCTCTGATAACATCAGTTTGACGGCTTGGGTTGAAAACACGTAAACCACTCCCCTTCAACCGTTAGTCTGCTATGAACGAGAGATGGAGAGGAGGAGCGCTAAAGTAAAACCCTGTTAAAACCCTCTATTCAATATTCTGTTTCACTTGGAAATACGTCATAACACTGGAGAAAAGTCGTTTGCAACTTCCGGTTCACACGGACTTTAAATGAAACATTAAATGTAATATTGAATAACAAACTGCACTTAAAATTATAGTGCTTTACATGTGCTTTAGTATATTAGTCAACACATCAAAATAAGTATTTTAAAGCACGACAAAATAATGTACTTCAAAGTGCACTTACCTAAGTGTGTTAAGAAACAGGCATGAAAGTATTTTATCATTATATATATATATATATATATATATATATATATATATATATATATATATATATATTGTAACTGCGTATGACCACAGTAGGAGTACAGCACTTGTGTTTCTCTGCCAATAATACACTGCTATATTAAACGACTATGAGTCATGCTGCAAAGCGCCCTAAATAAAATGAAAACCCCCTTGAGTGACCCTGGGTTAAATGTTCAAGGGCTTAATGTTGATATGTCTTGGGGTCGAACTCTTCTCTGAGATCAAACCTGCAATCTTTGTGTTACTAATATTAACATTTCAACAAAAGCCTACCATTACCAACAACTCCAAGGGGGGAAGAAAACCGATATAATATACCGGTTCAGTGATTAAAGGCTTTTCATGAATTAAAGAGGTCTGTCTAATTAAATAGCCACTTGCAATCTTTTGCAATATTGTTCCAAGAACTTTATGAGATTCTCTAACAGCCCTTGCTGCTTGAGAACTGGAGAACTCCAGACAAATGAATCAATATTTAAGGCCCAGGATGTGAAATCCTTAATCAAGCAGTAGCAGCCAGACAGAGCTCCCGTGTTAAACATGTTGAAATCTAAGCAGACTATTGAAAATCTTGCAGAGCCACACGCTTGGTTTTGCAGATAAAATCTCTGTCTGTTACTTATTGTACGTTTTACTTGCATTTAAAGACACCCACATGTAATTACAGCTGTAATTAATTTCTATAATTTCACGGTTGACCCTTCACTTAACATTTTATAATGCAAGTACGTACATAGTAATTATGACGCTTGTCTACAGTATTTCTCATTGACTTGTTACTAAGTGCCTCAAGCCAAATTTAGCAACCAGTTCTTTCTCAGAAACGTTCACTGTCACTTAGTAGCTCGTAAAGTAGCATGTTTCCTGCCTGTCAAACTGGTAAAAATTTAGATTAGTCAGTCAGTCAGTGAACAGCTGTGACATCTGAGGCTGAGACTAACAACTGACTGACAGACAGCGTTTGTATTGCTTTATAACCAGGGCAGGAGGCAAGTACGCCCTAGTGAGGGGGAAAATGTATTTAAAATACACTTATTTCATACTATAGTATAAGTATAGTACAAATCCATTTATATATTTACTGACATATCACTTGAGAATACTGATATAAATATTATATACTGCTTTATTGCACAATGCACATTTCTTAATATTAAGCCTAAAATGTGTTTTAATATCTGTTACGATGCTGAGCCACGAAGCAGAGAGTGTTAATCCATTTGCATGCACAACTTTAATGAAAAGGTTCCGCATAGAAAAACAGGAACATCCAGGAACTCAAGACCCAAGACACGAATGCAACAGCAACCAACGACTACGCATGACTGAAAAGCAAGGCCTTAAATACGCAGAACAATGAGTCGATAATTAACAACAGCTAGAACTAATGATGGGGACAGGCAATATGATAACCGAACATAGAAACAATAGTAACAGAGAATGTGCTTCAACATAAAAGTCCATACAAAACAAGAGACAGAACTAGGATGGTGACAATATCACTAAAATGCAAGATATTAAAAGTATACTTGCAATAGTTCCATTTTAGCACAATCAGATATACTTAAGTATATCTTTAGTTCAGCTTTAGCACTGCTACTAAAGTACAAAATTAGTTGTTCCAATTTAGCAGACTTCAAATATATCAATTTAGTATACCAGAAGTACTTTTTCAGGGAAATTATATTAAGTACGTAAATATGTAAATGTAATTGTAGTATGCATAGCATAAAATAAATGTATTTCAAATACATTTTGGTATATTTATTTTTCACTGGGACGGCAATGCCTGAACAAAAATTCCAGATAATAGGATAGAAAATTGATAATACTCAAAAAAGAAGCAACAAAGCAACAGTCGAAAAATATACAGATGACCTACTGCTTACACCGAGATTCTGAAGTGCGTATGCGATGGACACCGTACAGTGGCAATGCAACACGGGTGATTTTGTATAGGTCACGTGACAACATGACAGATTTGTCTGATTTGTATTCACTTGCATATTGTACTAGAATGTAGTATGTTAACAGTGAATTCTTCATCTGACAGTATGTGCTTTGTGATCACTTGAGAAAAAGAAGTGTACTTGTACTAAATGTGCGGTTGGAGTGTACTTCAAATCTTAAATGTATATTTTATTTAAAAAAATAAAATAAAATTAGAAGTTTCAATAAAACTGATTTTGGTTTAACATAAATGCTCGTCAGTACATTCGTCAGCACACTTTAACCATATTTCAAAGACTCTTCTCTGCTTCAGAAAAAACAGCTATTAATTCTGCAGTTACCTTGAGTAAATGAATTAAACATTGAAGATGTGGTCAGTAATAAATTACAAGGTCAGCAGCAGTTCCTTTGAAAATTCATTGATACAATACTAGAATATTCTACAAGAAGCTGCATTTGCTCTTGGGTGGTGATTATTTTTTATTATTATTTTTTTTTTTTTTTTTGTAAATCTGTGAGGGTTGTTCACATTTTAGATTTGCATTTGCTATCATTAGCTTCACTAAACATGGAAGGAGGGTTTTAGAATAATTGGAGAGAGCTTGACTCTGCATCTAATGTATTTATTTCTTCTTACTTTAGGGTAAGCAATTGGACTGTTGCCACAAAACCCATGAATTCATTTCATACTCAATCGGCGCTGCAGGGATGCTGAGATCTTCTTATTGAAGATCTGCTCCTGAAAGCGAGGAAAAGAGGAAAAGTTCATGGACTGATCTTCATTGGGAGCGTAGATCGATAGATTTTATCTATCTTTTTCTTTACATATTCTATTGTTATACTACAATGCTGTCATATTTTGTGCAGTCGATTCCAAAGTTTTGACAGGTAGTGTAGTTTAACAGTGGCTCATTTGAACAGCACTGACAGGGATGTTTTTATTATTAGTTGTTATTTGTTGTATTGCATCTGTTGATGGCTGTCCCAGAGCTGCTCCGTCAGCGTGTGTGTGTGTGTGTGTGTGTGTGTGTGTGTGTGAGTGTGACCCCTGTCACCCCCAAGCATCTCTTTTACCATCACGGTCTCATCAGGACCGCAGCTCTGCTGACGCTGCACTGGAGGCGAACAGATGGGCAGCGTTCAGCAGACATCACGACGGCACAGGAGGACGCCTAATGAGATCGTTTGAATCAACCCCATGCTTAAGAAAGTAACAAATGAAGGTTACAGCATGTTTAAGTGAAACCGGCAACTTTGGCACTCATTCTAGAATGATCTGAAGCATAATCTCTTTAATGTCTCCAATGTTTCTACTAAAGTGATTCTAAGATGTTCGTCTTGAATAAAAGACCCTCATAATCTCACATGTCTCCAGAAGAGATCTCAATGAGGTCTCAAACTGTGCTTGTCAAGATACCAAAGTCCTCAATCAACAGTCAGATTTAAATAAACCCAAACATGTTGATATCCACATTCATTATATATATATATATATATAAACTTCAATTAAACATAATTGAGAACTGTAGAAGCTTGTTTCTGCAAAGGAATAAAAAAATGAAAAACTAATTGTGACTTTTTGTCTCTTAATTCTGACGTAATTCACAATTTCTAGTTTATTTTTTTTCTCTCAAAAAAGTTTATATTGCGCAAATCCTCACAGTTCTGAGAAAAAAATTGTAATTGCAAATTGCAGTGTCTTAATTGCAAGAAAAAGGATAAAAACTCCTTGTTTCATGGAATAAAAAAAAAAAAGTTTTATCTCAACATTCAGACTTTTTCTCAGCAAGTATAGCAAGTTTATATCGTGCAATTCAGAGTTTATATTGTTTTCATCAAAATTCTGAGAAAAAAAGTCAGAATTGTGAATATATAAACTCTGAATAATGAGATAAAAAGTCACAATTACTGTACTTTTTCATCATTATTATTGCATGGCAGAAACAAACTTCCACTGGAAACTCCTTGACATTTCCTCAGCAATGAAAAAGCAATTTCTGACTAATAAAAAATAAGCTCTGGGCAAGATTGTGATAAACTGTATCTGATGCCAAAAGCATGAAAAATAGACCATCAATTGATGTTAACACACAAAAATATTTGCTTACCAGATTTAACTTTTTTTATTATTATTTTGCTATTGTCTTTTTTGATCTGCAGCATTTTCCACAGGAACAAAGATAATTTGAAATATCACCTATTTAGGTGGATAAAAACACTTTTAGTCATGCAAACATCACTATGCAGATAACAATAAACCCTTTGAAAAGACAAAACAGAAGTTGATTCTTTTTAAATAAAATTTTCACCAGTCATAAAATAAAACGGTTGCATTAAGACTATACTGTTCATGCAAAATCAGGATACCTTCACCACTCTGGATCTGAATCTGTCTGATTAAGATTCAAATGTACGGTTGACGCCAGTTGGGCCTGCAGGAGATTTAATTAAGATTATGAGGCCAACTGGGAGGTTATAGAGAACAAACAAACTCCATATCAGACTCATCTGCCTTTATCCCAGGAAAATAATAGTATTATTGACAATCTCAGCATGCAAAGGGAAAATGTCACAAAGCAAAATAAATACAATCACACCAAAAGACACTGAAAACCTGAAGTGATTTAAAACTGAATCACAATCTGCTTTTGATGTTATGAAATCAGTATATTTTAATCTAAACGAATAACTCTTATTTTGTTTAGAAACCACAGAGGAAAATATGATGTCCTCCTGTGAATACCAGTTTGGAAATGTTCACATTTAGGTGTGTAATTAATGGTTAATGCATGCTATTTATCATGTTCATGCTTCCATAGATAACGATGGGAGATGTAGTTTTGTCGGTGTCTGTCACTTCATAAACCTTCTATAAATGAGTAGTATTTTCATAGGCTTTTTTGCTGTGCATCAGTACTCAACATTCACACAATTACAGCATAAATATAATCAATGCATGAGTCTTTAAGTGAATGTTGTGGTTGAAATGAAACCCTTTGTTGTTTCATCCTTGTGTGCTCATCCCGTAGATATCATTATTCTGGTTTGAAGACAGCAATACATACAGCGAGGTTTACCTTTGACAGGGACATACTTTAAATTCAAATTCCTCTACAACAGTCTCTGATTTAACTTTCTGCTTTACCCACAGAAATAGTCTACATTCAACATAGAGAGGAATTGTATTAAAATGCATGAACACTTCATCCCAGGGTTATTGAGAGAGATAGGGGGAAAAAAGCCGCTTCTTGCATGTTTTGCAACACTTTCAAAGTAAAATGTCCAGTGAGCAGCACTTAAAGTGCGTTCAGACCTGAAACAGATGAACAGGAATCTGGAAGCATTTTATCAGGCTGGTTGATGTGCATAATGCGGCAGTTCAGAAAAAAAAAAAAAAGTGTGGCGCTAAAAGTTTAACGCACAATATTCAAAAACAGAGTATCACCTACACTAAACCCTAACCGATGCCGTTAACAGAGTGTCTATTTGCACTAAGTGTAAATAGCCTGTCTTGTTGGCAAAGGCTATTTACACTAACTAATATACTGTAAATGGCTACACTAACACTTAGACCCACTAATGTCTGGTTGGACCACACCAGACTAAAAAAGACGTGTGTTATTCATGGCAGTGGCGTAGGCCGTAGGGAGTGTGGCGTGAGGAAGTAATTTTTGAACCATTTGACCCGAGTTTGAATCCGCCTTCAGTCTTCTCCCATTTCCCATCACAAATCAGTTCGGAACGGCATTCATTTTCAATAAAAATGAAGGAAATACTTGAAAAGGGGAAATGAAGTGCTTAACAAATGTGTTTAATAATGAAGTGTTTATCGGGTAGGGTTGGGGTAGGTGTAGGGAGGGATTTATTGTCCCAATAAGGTGGCATCCATATAATAATTTTAATTGTATTATTGCATACTGCCAGTGTACAACAATACTGAGACTCTGCAAATAGTATCTGCCACTATTTATAAGCATAAGCATCCAACAACTATTTGCACTTATTGCAAAGAACTGCTACTTTTATATAGTGTAAATAGAATATAATCGCTATTGTCACTTAGCGTAAGTAGTCGCTGCCTAATGTGAACACAAGCAAATGTAAAGTAAAAACACATTTGCTGAAGCAACCAAGTCATTTTTATTTGCTTCTACTGATCTTTTTTTTAATCATGACTCAAGTTTCACGAGACTCATACTTGAGCGCTTCATAAGATCAATGCTGTACCAGGTGAGCTTCCGAGCAAGTTTACTATGTAAGAAAAGCCAGACATATGGAGCTGATTATGTGATGCAAACCACTTAATGTATTTTATGCACTATAAAAGTTCTATATTCTTTACTATTTGATAATCTGCTCCTGTAATTATAATTAGTGTGAAATGGAATAAAATTGGTTTATGTTTTACTGCAACTACTGTTCATTTCAACTAGGAAAATAAAAAAAATAAAAAATCATTGGCTGGTTGGTCGAAAGGATCTGCCTTATTAATTTCAGTGGTGATGAATGAATAATATAGAAGCATGCTTCCAGTACGCACTCTCACAATGGCTTTCGTTCACTCTATGCAAGGGTTTGGATGTGGATTGTAAGGTTAAAGTACCTGTCCACACCATAATGCCATATCTTTCATTGCACAAACAGATTGCGAGATGCTAGCCAATTGTCATTCTCAGCGGACTGTGCTGTCATACACTGTCTCCATGGCAACTGATTACTTGCACAGTGTGCACATGGCCATTCTGGGGTGAGCTGCAAAATAAATTGCTGAATTCCTCCGACAGCTCTCCAAACAAACTCGAGCACAAACAAGGGGAACGAAACAGCACCCGGCGAATTCTGATGTCTCTGCATTTTGTGGTTCTTGCCATTGACGTCGCCCGGGCATGTTGTGTGAGGATGAGACGGGATCTGTGCTGTACAAGGCCACAGTGAGCTCTCTATATATAATCACCGCCTGGAGAAAAGCTTGCATCTACAAAACACCAACTTTTCAGCAGAACAACTCTTTGGGTTTGGTCAGAATGAAACTACATGGATTCACTACAAGCTGATGTGTTTTGTAAATCCCTGAAGGGTGCGTCAGCATAGTCTGGAAGCACAGAAGAACCTATGCTGGATCTCTCGTAAATTTAAAGATGACATTTGTTTTTTGTTTTTTTTTGCATTGCCAGTTTCCCAGCTAGAAATTGTATTGTTCTGAGAACATGCTATGTTCTGGTAATGGTTTCAGCGGCAAGGTTTATTTTTGTTCCCAGAATATTGTCCTAAAAGATAGGATAACATTCTCAAAAAAAAATCTAAAAATGTTTAGTGATAACACTGTTAAAACATTATCTCCTAACATTCTTATAAAGTTCCCCAGCAGGCACCGGATGTGGACTCAAATATCGCTGAGACCTCAAATTTTGGTCAAAAATTAAAATCAGGTTAACATCTAAACCCAACATTCGTTTGATGGTCCAAAGTCATTAAACAACCCCAAAAACAGCATTATTAACTTTGATATCTGTTTAGTCACCATTATGGTTATCAGTGTTTGTATTAGTTGGGCAGTTTGACTCAACTTTTTGTTTGACTAGTTTTTTCTTTGGCTGCTGTAACAGCAACAGAAAATGTGATCAGATTATGTTAGCTATTTGTTGATGATAAAGATACAGTATTATCATCATGTAGTGGTCTGAAAGTCTGATTTCATCCAGTCTAATAAATGGTATTAATCGCACATTATTTATTGCAGCAACTCTTTGATTCTACAGACTGAGATCCAGCAGTGTTTCAGATCATTTCAAGAATTCAAAAAATCTGGTGACACCTACAGCAGCACTAATATTAAAGATAAAATAAATAAATAAAAACTCCTTTGTCATTAAGACACACAAACATCAAAAATCAGCGTATAAATCGCAACAATGGTGACATGCTTTTTGCTGCAAAGCATTCTGAGTGCATGATACAAAAACCATGGCTCCCAGAATGCACTTCGCATGTCAACATTGTTGAGATTCATATGCTGATTCTTGATGTCTGTGTGTGTCTAAGTGATTCAGTAGTTCAAAATTATTTGTGTGCAATGTGTTTTTAAAAATCTGCAGATTGTCTGATTAAAACACTGCGTGATCTCATGCTGTAGACAAAAAAAAAAAAAAACATTAATAATCAATAATAGAGAATATACTCTGGATGAGATCAACATGATTATTATATCTGTATTATCAAATATCCAACATCATCAAATCACATAGTCTCTGCCATAATAAACTGTTACAGCAGCCAGAGACAACTAATGCAAATACTGATCACCATAATGGTGATATCATACCAAACTATTATTTTTCTGATAAAACATCAACATCTAAAGCTCTCTTAATCTAAATAAGAACATTTGTATGACAGAAAGTCAATCTGGTTTATAATAAGTGAGGCTCTTTTTTGTAGTTGTTTAATGACTCCGGACAATGTGACACCCAGTGCCCAATGAGATGCTTCCCACTATAATCTTTATAAGAATGTTAGGGGATAATGTTCTAACAATATTATCACTAAATCACTCATTTTTATGTTATCCTACATTTTAACAGAACACGCTGGGAACAAAAATAAAACTTGCAGCTGAAAACATTCCTAGAACATAAAACACTAGCTGGGTCAGTGCAAGCTTCTCATTCTGAAAAACTGAAAGATATACACTACTGGTCAAAAGTTTGGAACTGTTACGATTTTTAATTTTTTTTTTTTTTTTACCAAGGCTGCATAAAAATGATTAAATATACAGTAAAACATGGACATATTTTATACAATTTAAAAATGTTTTTGTTGTTGTTTTATGTGAATGTTTTTTTAAAATGTAATTTATTCCTGTGATCAAAGCATTTTCAGCATCATTATTGCAGTCTTCAGTGTCACACGATCCTTCAGAAATGATTCTAATGTGATTTTTCAATGTTGAAAATTATATATATATATATATATATTCCAAACAAACATTTGAAGCTTTTGCAAAATGTCAGTGTTGTTGCTGAGCCATACTTAGTAGTGTAAATCAAACCTCTAGGTCATATCTCAATTCACAGAACAAGGCTCTTTTGCTCTTAGGTTCTCACAGAAAGAAGCAACTTTAGACAATGTTTTCACTTCAAAGTACACATCCTAATTGATCCCGTACTTCTCTTTTGATCTCTTCAAAAGGAATAACACAAAACCCCCGCACAGGGGAAATCAATACAGATTAAACACACGCCTCCATTTAGCAAGTAATTACACATAACTCCTCCCACATGCACTGAAACAGATACACAACCATCACTTACAAGAACTTTCAGAACTACTTGATAAATGACGGTAAAAAAAAAGTCTTTCATTACAGCTCAGTTGGTTACTTTTCTCTATGGTAAAACAAACAAACAAAAAAAAAAAAAAAAAACACCTCAACGTCCATATTAAACTACAAAGTAGGATTTTAAATTACCTTGTTTTTGACAATGTGACCATGACACAGCAAAGACCAAAGCCATTGTGAGCATCTTCCCAGTTTCTTACTCTCCCTCATGTCGTTTAAAATCCACATGACTTTCAGAATGTGTTCAAAAATACCTCCAAAAATCAAATACAAACAAAACAAAAGTCTGTGTCCATAGTCACACAGCTGTACTCCAAGCCTCCCGAAGCCTTGTGTTTGCTTTGTGTGAAAAACAGGCCTGAATCTAAAGGTCTATTTAAGGCATTATTCTCTGATAATCTTCTGCTTTTTTTCTTTTCTGGAGCTTGACAACCCTAGGCAACCAATTACTGTATTTTCATTGTAAGAAAAAGACCAGGGTTAACGTCATATTTTTAGTTCCACGGTCAAACGAATTTACATTTTTACATCTTTCCACTTTGTTCTTTCAATCTTCATTCTGTCCTCAAAATAACCCCATTTAGAAGCAGATGCTAAAACTGGTATGAATGAATCTGCTTTCTGTAAAACTGCAACGTAGAATGTCTGCAGATTTTTATGTTTAAAAAAGACCAATTTAAAAGCTTCTATTGGCATTTAGTGTTGGGAAGTCTGACCCAGTTTAATTCAGTGAACTGGTTCAAAAATCTGTGTCACCATTTTTGGGGGTCATAACATTATGCATCCGTTTGCGTTCCTTGATATCACGTGGAATGTTTGAAGTATATAGAAATAAAAACATTGTTTTCAAAGTACTTTACAGAAGAGAAATACATGTGTGCATGCACAGAAAATACATATATAATAGAAATAAGATAATAAAACAAAATACAACAACATAAATCAAGGAAGGCCCTAGTAAACAAATGTGTTTTGAGATAGTGAGTTTCGATAACTCATAGGTTGTCAGACCGAAATCACTAAAGGTTGACTCACCAATTTTTAGCTGTATTTTTGGTATAACCAACAAGTTACTATTGGATGTTCAGAGCAAGCTTGCTGGAGTATATGTATTCAACAAATTAGAAAGGTATGTTGGGGCAGTACCATGAAGACATTTAAAAACGAATAAGAGGATCTTGAATTCGTTTCTCTATGCAGTAGGGTGGGAATCGAATTGTGGACATGTGGTGCAAGTGAAAGATGGAGTTGTGTGTCATCTGCATATCGATGAAAGAAAATATTGTACTACCAGCTAAATGAAACATGTATAGGTTAAAAAATAGAGGACCCAACACTGAGCCTTGAGGAACACCACAAGATATGACGTAACACCTGGAGGTGTAGGTACACAGTGTAACATAGTATTCCCTGCTGCTCCTGAACCAGCAATGTGCACCCTTTGTAAATATTCAGTTTAAATCAGTGTTTTGTTTTTTTGTTTTTTTTCCCTGATAGATTTGCCAGGACATGTGCATTGCTGTAGCTCAAACAGTAGCCCATGGCGCAAGCAACACCAGGTCATGGCATCAATTCCCAGGCAATGAATGATCAAAAGTGTTAGCCAAGTGTTACTGCATCCCAAAATGCAGACTTGCAATCCATTTTCAGTGTGACGAACAAACTGGTACTTACACCATCATTTTTTTTAACATTTCTGGTCTGATAAATTCTTTGATCTGGCTGCCAAATGTTAATTTTCAAACAAAACTTGACATAATTTTCAAACAAAACAAAACATACAATATGTGTTTTGGTAACACTTTAGTATAGGGAACATGTATTCACTATTAACTACGACTTTTCCCTCAATAAACTCCTAATTTACTGCTTATTAATTAATAAGGTAGTTGTTAAGTTTAGGTATTGGGTAGGATTAAGAATTTAGAATAAGGTCATGCAGAATAAGGCATTAATATGTGCTTAATAAGTACTAATAAACAGCTAATATTCTTGTAATATGCATGCTAATAAGCAACTAGTTAAAAAACCCTAAAATAAAGTGTTACCTGTGTTTTCAGTGTTTACAGGGGGTAAGGGGAATGTATACTAGTAATCACTTTCCTGCTGGTAACAAATGAATGAATTAGTTTCATTCTTGTAGTATGATTTTGAGAGGGGAATCAGATCTCCAGATTAGTAATTTATTATTTTATTGCAGGGTGAAAAAAAAAAATAATAATAATAAGACAGTCTTAGACAGTTCAGACAAATAAGAGTTCAGTCTTATCAGAAAATCAAAGCAGCCTTACAGTGGTATATCCATCTGTTCATTTCATCATCTAGCATAGAGAGTCTATTAAATTTGCCCCTGCTGTCTGTGACGTAACAAAAAAAAAAAAAAAGAAAAAAAGAAAGAAAGAAAGAAAAAAAAAAAAGTTATGTGCAGGAGTGCATCTGTAGCATTGAAAAAAAAAAAAAAAAGATTTGTTTATAAAGTGCCTTCAGAAAGTCATCAGAGAGAATTGTATGCATGTCTGTTCAATGCATTACTATTGAACTAGCAATAAAGAGGCATTCTGAGTAGACGTATGACACAGTTTTTCTCTCAAACCCTTCTGGGAGTTTGGGTAGCAGAGGACTGTGTCCTTTCCAGCAGGCTGCTCCTGTGTTGAGCTTCTCTGTCCTATCAAAGCATTATCATCCAAACACGAGCAGCAGCCACCACGGCCAATACAGCCCTGTGATAAAGCGAGCAGCGGACTGAAGAGAATCTCTGTGCAGAGCTGTCGGTTTGTGCATCAGCAGCAATGCCAAGAGACTCCCAAAGCTCTGATAACAGGGACTCAGTGAAAGAGGAAAGGACTGAAAACACCAAGCGGCCCATGCAGTCGATGATCTCAGAAATGCACAGTCTACTCTGTCATTACTTTACTGAAGATGGCCAGTGCTTGAAGAGAAAATAAATGAACAAACAAACAAATAAATAGTTGAGTTGCAAGAAATGAATGCACATGAAAGAAACTATTGACTTTAGAGGGTTGCCCAAAGAAAAACACTATAGAATGACTTATTGATTAATGCATGAACTGCATTAAAAAAAATGCATTAACATATTTATATATATATATATATATATATATATATATATTATGCAATAAAAAAGCATCAGCTAGAAACTGTGGGAGTGAATCCCTTAAATGATTGTTCAATCACTCTCAAACCTGCAATGAATGACAAGCAGAGCTATGTTCTGGTCTCATGACTTTAATCAACACAGATACCAACAATCCAAGCCATTTCATCCAAATTATTTTTGGGAAAATATTTGCAATATGCATAAGAATGGATGGATGGATGGATGGATGGATGGATGGATGGATGGATGGATGGATGGATGGATGGATGGATGGATGGATGGATGGATGGATGGATGGATGGATGGATGGATGGATGGATGGATGGATGGAATATGCATAAGAATGAATGGATGGATGGATGCAATATGCATAAGAATGGATGGATGGATGGATGGATGGATGGAATATGCATAAGAATGGATGGGTGGATGGATGGAATATGCATAAGAATGGATGGGTGGATGGAACAATATGGATGGATGGATGATATGATAACTCTGTCAACAGTGGTTTCTAGTTGTGTAATTCAGTGTTATTACCAGATAAAGAAGTGCATCACTTTAAAGGGCGTGTTTTCGCTATTAGGCTTTAATGATCATTCCTTGTCTGGTGTCAGATCACACACTGCAGCAAATGACAAAATGCAGCACGTTGGACGACAGACAGCTTGAGTCTGGGGTTTAAAGAAAAAGAGGAAGAACGATTATGATCTAATCCTTCTGCAGTGGGGTGCACAAAGCCCCAATCCCAGAATACACATTTAATTGAATCAGCGCTTGAGACAGTGGAGAGAGCAGCTTGTTAATGAAGAGTAATGGGGGAGATCAGCACGCCGAGCAGGTACTCCACAGAGAGATTACAGCGCCCCAACTGAGAACACCGCACAGATTGTGCCCGGCAATTACACTAAACCTGAAACGAAATGCCGCAGAATAAAATAATATGACATGGTTGGTGTGCCGGATTTCAGAATAGTGCTTTTGTATGTAGCTGCGAGTTTTTCTAAAGTACACCGGCAGTGCTGCATTAGCAGGGATGGCCGAAGTATGAAATATGATCTTGATTAAATTGAGTTGCATGCATAAATTATTAGAGAAAGAGAGAAAACAACATGGGCCAGAGGCCAATGACAAATTCTCATCTCAGGAAATGAGGGCTGCCGTTGCCAGGCTGAGGAATTTGTTTAATGACCTCCGCCTGTTCAAGGTAATGTGATGGGAAAACAAAAACAATAAAAGTAGGGTGAAAAATGAAAATAATTATCCCTAAGAAAAATACTCGCCTACAGTTATGTCTTTGTGTTTTTCACATCTGGCTTTAGAGATCTAATCAAATGTGCTGAACTTTTGATGTGATGCTGGTAACAGTGATATTTCATCCCTTGAATCTGTGCTGGGAGTGGACAACCCATGATGATTAGTCAAACAACAAACAGATGGCCAATTAACTTCCATTCGTTAACTTAATTGCATGAAAGAAATTGCTGCAAACCCTTCAGTGTGTCTGCTATTACTTGGTGAATGAATTTATGATGTAATGCATTGGTCTAGCAAACTTTAAAAGCAAAGCTTGTAACTTTTGCATGAAATTGCACAAACGATAACTGTTTTCAGACAGGTTTTCTGCACCTCATTCAGCATTTGCAAGTCAGTTTTGATATGTTGATTTTAGTTTTGCTCTGGTCTTATTGATTGTGTCAAAATACATGACGAACTTGGCCACTCAAATACTGTATACTATAAGTCCAATATTTTATAGAAGCTGGTTTTATGAATTTCTGCTTTTCCTATTTTGGTTTATATCTGCACAAACCAGCAAATTTAATTCAGTCACTGTAACCTTATGCATAGGCTGATTCAGTGATGTTTAATATTTTGGCTTGAATCAAACCCATTAATTTAAATGTTATCACATAAAGAACATTTTTTTTTTTTTTTCAATGTAGATCCATAAAGTAAGATTTTTGATTATTATTATTTATTCATTTTATTGGCGTTTTAAATAAAGTCTAACACTAGTCAGTAGACATGCTTGTTTTGTCTCATATATCTAAAGGGGAAATACATCACAAAGCCATACAGTAACTCTACTGACAAACACTGACAGACCACAGTGACGTTAAACATTTTCACTTAGTACTCCGTTTGGTTTGTTTGAAGCGACCTATGACAAATATTACCTCAGAGAGCTTCAGTTTTAATATTAAAGGGATAGTTCACCCAAAAATGAAAATGTGATGTTTATCTGCTCACCCCCAGGGCATCCGAGATGTAGGTGACTTTGTTTCTTCAGTAGAACACAAATGATGATTTTTAACTCCAACCGTTGCAGTCTGTCAGTCGTATAATGCATGGCAATGGTAACAAAATCTATGAGAGTAAAAAAACATGCACAGACAAATCCAAATTAAACCCTGCGGCTCGTGACGACACATTGATGTCCTAAGACACAAAACGATCGGTTCGTGTGAGAAACCGAACAGTATTTATATAATTTTTTACCTCTAATACACCACTATGTCCAACTGCCTTGAGCGCGGTGCGTGAGGTGTGTACGCGCTCTGGCGTAGTTTAAACATGGTGCCTGTAGTACAAATGGAAGTAAACCACTAAAAAACATGGTTTTATTACATCAAAACATCAAAAAGGACACATACAAAGATCTTGTTCTCATACCTCAGTTGGATGTGGAAAAACCATAGGCACAGCTGATGCAGGTAACACTTTAGTATAGGGAACGCATATAAACTATTAACTATGACTTTTCCCTCAATAAACTCCTAATTTACTGCTTATTAATAGTTAGTAAGGTAGTTGTTAAGTTCAGGTATTGGGTAGGATTAAGAATGTAGAATAAGGTCATGCAGAATAAGGCATTAATATGTGCTTAATAAGTACTAATAAACAGCTAATATTCTTGTAATATGCATGCTAATAAGCAACTAGTTAAAAGACCCTAGAATAAAGTGTTACGTGATCCTCTCCTGGGTTAGCCAGCCGGAGAGCAATCAGCCATAACTTCAAGCTCAGAAGTTGGGAATACGTGGAAAGTCACCACTCCTGAATGAGTTCACGCGAGAGAACGTAATCTTTTAGTTTTAAGTCGGTTTGAACAATCCGGATAAGCGCAAGTAAGTACCATTTGATTAGCCGTCGTACCTATAATGTTTGTGCACTGTGTAAACAATGAGTGACGTATACGCGCGAGAGATCACTTCCGGCGCTTGCGCAAACTACGCGTACGCACCGGATGACGTGTATGCACTCAAGGCAGTTGGACATGGTGTATTATAGGTAAAAAATTATATAAATACTGTTCGGTTTCTTGCACAAACCGATCGTTTCGTGTCTTAGGACATCAATGTGTCGTCACGAGCCGCAGGGTTTAATTTGGATTTGTCTGTGCATGTTTTTTTTTACTCTCATAGATTTTGTTACCATTGCCATGCATTATACGACTGACAGACTGCAACGGTTGGAGTTAAAAATCATCATTTGTGTTCTGCTGAAGAAACAAAGTCACCTACATCTCGGATGCCCTGGGGGTGAGCAGATAAACATCACATTTTCATTTTTGGGTGAACTATCTCTTTAATGCAATACTGCTGCACCAGATTGTTTTGTACTACTCTGACTTTTTCCACAAATTTTGTATATATGCAAATTGTATAATATCCAAGGTACACATTTCTAGTAATTGTGCAGTTAATTCTCATATTGTATTTTCAGAAAGTTTTGGAATATTTTTCCTCTCCCCAAATTTGTCACTACCGAAACACAATACTAAATATTTTAATAAGAAGGCTTATGTTGACCTATTAAGATTTTGTTTACTTCTACCTTGTAAATGTTTTTTACTATTTTATTTAAAAAGTTTTCACAGGTAAATCAATTACATTCACAGTTTTAACAATATTTCAAGTGTAATTTATCAGATTTTGAATCCAGTTTTTCTTTGTAAAAGGCATAAAGTTTATCAAACTGATTTCAAAGTGAAGGATTCATTAGTTTGAATATTCACTGAACCAAACACTATAATAACATCTTAGTTGATAATTCAATATACTTTATTTTTGACCATCCCATGTTTCGGTCGTGACTGCACATTTTCGGTAGTGACAGTAATGTTTTGGTCCACATCACATTACAGGATTTTAACTCACATACTAAAGCACTAATGATTTGCATAATAAAACATACTAAAACACTAATGATTTCTATAACTGTACTAAAATTGTGTTTATTTCTCCCAAATAAACGAACAAATAAACAAATATGTGTTCCCTTTTGTCACTACCAAAACAATGATCTCATTACCGAAACAGTCATGACCGAAACATGTGGTGAAGTTTCGGTAGTGACAATTTTCTATACTTTTGAGCCTAGCTCAAAGATGCTAATCTACACATGGTTAGCTAACACCGTTCTGAACAGTTGTACACACACAAAAACAACATTTTATGGAATAAAACCCAAAAAAGTTTGCTTAATTGCAGAAAAAGGTGTTTAGTGACGTTCCTTATAGTTACAGATTTTCAGACTAACACATTTAACTCAAAATGATGGACCTATCTACTCTGAAAGAGAGGCTATGAGAGGGAGGGACACAGGAATATTTCCTGATTATAAATGTAGAAGTGTGTTAAAATCAGTCTCAGCCAATGGACTAAAACATACAGTTTCGGTAGTGATGTGAAAATGCTTTATTTTATTTTTATTTATTTATTTTTTACAAAAAGTTTCATGATTTACAATTAAAAAAAAATATATATATAAAATCAATATTTTTTTGAACTTCACAAAGAAAAAAAAATATCAAAAAGATATTTTAAAAAAACAACAATGGAAAAAATTGCAAAAAAATATTTCAATATCATTTTTAAGTTGAAATTTAGGGCTAAAATGATGATTTTATATATGTAAGCATATATATATATATATATATATATATATATATATATATATATATATATATATATATATATATATATATTATGGCGCTTACAGATATTTTAAATATTATTGTGGGATTCAATAGATAATAGAAGGATCTTAGTAACCATCTAAAATTTGAATACTTAAATGCTTTTTAAATGTGTTTTTTGGTTGTGGGACAGCAGTTTGCACCAATTCTCTAGAATGACCCATTTACAGTATATCTAAAGTGTTATATCATTACAGTTTTTACACTTTGCAAATCCAATACAGAATAAGTACTTAAACAGTCCAGAAGAATGAAGAATCACTTCCAGCGAACAATCTGGAACCTTCTCGTTTTCTTTGTATCTCTTTCTGTCGAAAGGTAACCAGCCGTCACCAGAAGCAAAGAAAAGTCGGGGATAAACAAAAAAACGACCTCTGGCAAAGCAACACAAAATGTTGTGGTGCCAACAGCAATGGCAGTGTCTCCATCTCAAATGTGCTATAATTAGCTTCAGGCCAATTAAATCTCTTTGAGAAATGGGACACTGGGCGGTCGACTTGTAGCAAGCAGCTCCACACTAACTCTCACAGCAATGACTTCAAGTGTAGTTTGGACTAATAAGTAGTGCAACTAAATTCAAAGCCTTCCAGTGGACCACATGAAACATGATCTGTAAACAGATCAGGAGGAGGAGCTGCACTAGCCAAATGAGCACAGCACATCTGTAGAATAATGTTATGCCCCATAATCTTTTTTTTTTTTTATTATTATTATTATTAAAGTGCATTTGTATTTATTATAAGCGTATAAACAAATTCACATTTGTCTGTTTGGAAAATATACTGAAAGGTAGCAGCAACAGAGCGAAAAAAAGAGCCGAACAAACTTCCTGGGCTTTATGTGATCAGTAACAAAACCTTGTCATTCAATTATTCACCACAACAAAACAACAGCAATAAAAGTTTTGATGGATAAACAGAACAACTGGGTAGACAAATGTAGAAAACAAGGCTTTCAGGCAAGGAGGCAGATGTGAGACTGACTCGAAAACCTGTAACCAAAGAATCCTGAAAATATAGAAAACGCACACAGTCCCCCTGCACACCTTGAGAGATTATGAAAGGCTTGTAACAGGGATAAAGAGATTTGAGATGTGAGCACCTGAATATGTGAGGACTTTGTCATGTTTTTCTGGTTTGGTTCAGCAGCTGTTTGATCCTCAACAGACGGTCTGTGTCTTCTGGGTGGAGGGTGTTGCATGTGTGTTATTTAGTTTAGTTTTCTGTATAATGGAGAGACCTGGGGCCAGATTCACAGAGCATTCTCCAGAATACACTTCTGCTTTATAAATGATTATAAATGATTTATCGGTGCGCCTCATTATTGTTTTAAAATCATGTGTCTCATAACCTTGAATCAGAATAACTTGCCCTCCATCTTGCAGTATCTCTTCTCTGATGACGAGGGTGGGGCAACCTGTCACTCACATGAGATCCGCCAATAGCAAACCACAAGCATCCAATCAATTCCCCACTGACATTCGTATTACTATTACTATTACTATTACTAGGTATGTGCATGAGCACGCTGAAGTGACACCAATGACGTTTTGCTAGTAGTTTCACTGGCAGAGCGTTTAATGTGTGAAATGGATGTTTTCCTGATCTGTTGCCTTTGAGGAGCAGTGTGGGAATGCTATGGGATTATTTCCCTCCAGGTATTATAGACCTTCTTGAGACACACAATGTGGAGGCTTTTACAGATATTACTAGCAGTAACTGGAGGCTGCCTTAACGTAGGGAAAAAATATTAATTTTGTCAAAATAACAAAAACAAATACACAGAAAATGTTTTAATAAATCTCCGCTTATGTCACTACATGTTCCCTGCAACTAGATCAACAAAGACATTACCTTAGTATTTGCATCTACACTGGCATCCTGTGAAGTTTAGAGTTTATTTTAAAAATCATCTTTTTGTTTGCAAGGCCCTATCAGGTTTATCACTGCAATATTTTATTGGCCTTCTTCACTTCTTCTCCAGCCACAGTGCTCAGGTCTTCCGATAATTTTCTGGAGAGTGCTGTCATTATAAATCTAAGGGTGATCAAGTCTGTTCTGTGGTCAGCCCTGAAATCTGAAATAGTCTTAGATCAGCACGTTCAATAGAGAATCATTATTTAAAACTCATTTTGTGTGTTTGAAGATGTTACAATAAGACGGTTGTTGATATTTCAAGGTCTGTGCAGCAATTTGTGTCAAGTTCTGTTGTTCTAAAGGGTTAGTTCACCCAAAAATGAAAATTATGTCATTGATTACCCTCATGTCGCTCCAAACCAGTAAGACCTTCGTTCATCTTTGAAATACAACACAAATTAAGGTATTTTAGATTAAATCCAAGAGGTTTTTTTTCTTATCCCCCATAGAAAGCCACATTCAAGGTCTAGAAATGTAGTAAAAACAGTGTTAAAAAATAGTCAGTGGTTCAACCTTAATGTTATGAAGCATTGAGAATACTTTTTTGTGCGCAAAAATAAAATTCATTCAACCATTTCTTCTCTCTCGCTGTCCATGTAATAAACACAGTGCAGTGCTTCCGGGTTCTTCATCAGAACGCCGACTTAGTACTATTTTAACAATGTTTTTACTACTTTTCTGGACCTTGAATGTGGGATAAAAAAAAAAAAAAACGTATTTCATCTAAAATATCTTAATTTGTGTTCTGAAGATGAACGACATGAGGGTGAGTAATTAATGACAGAAATTTTCCCTTTAAATGTGCCAAATAAATAAAGGTTGACTCAACTTGATATCACTTTACATTCTTTGATATTTAAATAATGGGCCAACCAACCATTTAATTGAGTTAAAAAAATTAATGTCTGCATATTTTCCCAAACACTAGAACATCACAGAAAAAGCTGTCAAAAATCCTCCAGTGTTAGTCACCAGAAATTACTATGAAGGTGAAGCGGTCTACTGATTGTAGAGTAGTAGAGTAGTAAGTTTTACTATTGAGTTGAATCAAAACTATTTTTAGAGATTAATTTAGAGACTTTTAACACACTAACAATAACAGTGACTGTTCAGGCTGTCAGCTTTCTTTACAGATTTAGTAGACTGTTATAGGTTAAGTTTCGGGTTAGTAGAATAAGTTGACATAGTTGCAAAGTTACTTACAGTCAGTAGAATGTTTGTTGGGGAGCATCAAAATAAAGTGTTAGTAGATATTAAGCAGACAGTGTACTAATACTCTAAAGACTGCTAGTTGACATGTAGTTGAAGAGTTATTTACTCTAAAGCGGACGACCAAAATAAAGAGATTTTTTGCAATGAGAGTCTACCGTCTCTCCATCACCACGGTCTCTCCTGCAGTATGTCGTTAATATCAGATCTGGTATCCAAATTCTGTACAACAGTGAACCGGTCCAAAAGAACATATGCTCGCTTCCACTGCCCAGGACTGGAGACAAAGGGCAAAACATGCCATTGACCATCACTTATGTCATCATTGAGCCTTATTCTCACAATATGCACTGTAGTTGTGCACAGACATCATCACAGATAGTTGCTTTGCTCTGCTATTAAACCGAGAGGTAAAATTATTGATAGTTTTGCACTCATTCATTAGAGTGGAGGTGTTGAAACTGAAGTGCCATCTGTAGTCAATCCACGGGGTCTTAACCAGCAGCATTTATTGCACATATGATTACGGGGTGGCGTGCTGTTTTCTTTACAAGCCATCTGTCCAGGAGAGCTTACAGGAGACCTGCCTGGAGAAAGAAAATAGGATGCAGTGCTGGAAAACATGAATCACACATTAACTACAAGGATCTCATTCATTTTGTTTTAAAGCAATAGAGTTGTTGGACAGAAATCTACATTTTTGTCACCTAATGTGTAACATCTTGATCCAATAACATTCTGTAGAGCACCATAGCCACCTGCCCCGCCTTGACGCTCTCCAGTTTCCATCGCTGTTTTTATTTTATTACAGGAATAGTTGGAATGAGGCTATGCCTGTCAAGCTACAAAAAGTCCAAGGTTTTTGATCGATCGGAACCAAACCAGTGCAGTAACATTCTCTGAAGTCTGATTGTCAATAATTATCAAAAAAAAAAAAACATAAATGATGAACATAATCGGAGAAATATTAATGAATATCCTGACACATCCAAGCTTTATATTGGCAGTGAACAGGGGTCATGAGTATGAGCTGAAGAAACTGCATCCATCCATCATAAACGTACTCCACACGGCTCCGGGGGGTTAATAAAGGCCTTCTGAAGCGAAGCGATGCGAAAGTAAAATATCTAGCTTCCGCCTGATCGCCTTCTGCATTCAACGTACGAAGAAAGTGTAAAACTCTTGCAGTTCAAAAAGCTTATGTTTCGTCCTACACCTTCCCTATTTGACTTGTAACTGACCAGACACCAGTTTACACTTCATTCGTAACTTGAATACAGAAGGCAGTCTGGCGGAAGCTAGACATTTTACTTCGTAACTTATTAAATATGGATATTTGTTTTTACACAAACTCATCGCTTCACTTCAGAAGGCCTTTATTAACCCCCCGGAGCCGTGTGGAGTACGTTTATGACGGATGGATGTGGATTGATGCCATTTCTTCAGTTCATACTCGTTGATCCCGTTCACTGCCATTATAAAGCTTGGATGCATCAGGATATTTATTCATATTTCTATTTGAGTGAACTGAACTCATTGTTCAACGTTTGTTGCTTGTAATTATGCATAATTTATTGCCATTACTATAGTGAGTACATGCAATACGTGTAACAAGGACACTAAAATAAAGTGCTCCCTTCTCCATCCCACTGTGTCTTCACTCCTCATCGTATCAGTTTGTTATGAGTGCTCAAATTCAGCTCATTAGTCGTATTTCTGTCTTGCTCATTGAGAAATAACAAGAGACACTCAGAGAACAGACGACGACTCCTGTTGACTAATCTCTCGGCCGCTCGGCAGGGCTCGCTTAATAAGGGCCAAACTTGTTCTGTCCTATTGTCTGCAATGAGCTTGGTCTGACACTTTGACAGGAGCCAATTACGAGAAGCAAAAAATAACAGCGCACAGAGAGACAGTGGGCATCCGGATCTTATATTAATGCGCTTATGTTCCCATCTGACTATCCAGAACAATGAGACTACAACTGCTAGGAGAAACATACTGTACCAATCATACTTGTCACGCATATCCGGCCCCTCGTCTCATTCTGGCCGACTCAAGCAACACCTGCCCTCTCTATAATTTAAGACTGGATCAAGTCAAGCTGGTTAGGGACACAAGAGAGCTATAGAGCTGCTCACTAGGGCACATCAAGACTAGATTACAGCTGTCAATCATCCGTATCACTGCAGCACTGCAACTTCTGTCTCCGTTTGCGATTTATAGGCATGGAAAACCTACAAACTTTTGGTGAAAATTACAGTAGATTATGCAACAACAGCCTGCATTCTCAAAATTAGGGTTTATAGCACAGTCATGGAAAAACTGTGACAAAATGTTGTTGGTGGTTTGTCTCTATTTAATGCTGTTGATTTAGTGATAATAATAGTTTTGTCTGTAGTCTTCATTATGGTGATTAATGTTCCGTTTGCTTAAAAAATGTTCGCCAGTATTTAAATCTCTCTTCCATCCAAGTGTTACAAATTAACTCATTTGCTCACACTTTTTTTGCCGTAAGCATGCATAGATATTAATACCCATTATACAAAATGCAACAATGAACAAATCATTTTAGATAAAAGATAAACTCTAAACATTATAAAACAAGCTGTTAAAAGTGAGAAAAAAAAAAGAAAAGAAAAAGAAGAAAGAATCAAAAACATCATCAAGGGATGATATCAACATGTGATAAAGTATAAGTAAGGACTTATAACGCAACTGCATAATTTATTCAGTGCATTGTTGGTACCATAATAGTACAGTTAATTGGAGAGCAAATTTGATGAAGTGCTTGAGAAATGTTCCTGAGAAAAATAAGAGATATTAACAATATCTCAGTTTGCTAATATACCAAAGTCTGCAATCGAAAGATCAGAGATCTCAATATGAACTAATTCAAATTCTCCCCCAGATCAAATCTGAGCTCTGTCCACATTCATTTTATAGCTTTATACTCTTACTTGATCACAACGATTGACCATTGATTTGTCCTTTTTGTTTCTTCTTTTATGAAGGAAAAGCATCAGAGACACAGTTAATAATAGAATGAAACATAACCGAGATTAACTTCACCTGAACTTTGAAAGAGCAACATCTGAGCAGTGCAATTTTCCTCCGGGCAACCTCTACTCGTACAGAACAAACCAACAGATGAGAAGGAAGCGTCTGAATGACGTGACGGCAAACAGGACTCGTCCCTTAAGTGTTTACTAATCTGCCCTTCAACCTCCTCAATCTCGTCTGAGTGACAGCGTGTGTATTCAACACACATACACACACAAACACAGACCCTATGGCCGTCTCATTTGCACGTAAAAGCGTCACAGAAGGGATTAATGGAGCACAAGTGGAGGTCGGGCTCAACAGGAAGTCAAGCTCTCTGGTGATTTCTTCATTAATATGAAGCGTGTTGATTATGAGCCTCATCAGCTCTTTCTAAACTTCAAAAGTGTCAGTGTGACTACCAGCCTGAGGGCAGAGAAACACACCGTCATCTGTCACTATCTCTCTCTCTCTCACACACACACACACACACATTTGTTTTTGTGAATTGTGGGGACATCCCATAGGCGTAATGGTTTTTATACTGTACAAATCGTATTTTCTATCGCCCTACACTACCCCTACCCCTAAACCTATCCATCACAGAAAACTGTGCACATTTTAACTTTCTCAAAAAAAAAAACAAACAAAAAAAAAACTCATTCTGTATGATTTATAAGCCTTTTGAAAAATGGTGACATGGGGTAATGTCCTCATAAGTCAGCCTCTCCTTGTAATACCCATGTCATACCCATGTCATTATATAAATTTGTATCTTGATATGTCACAAAAACGCGCGCACACACACACACACACACATACTACAAAATCAGTCATATTTCAAATCTCAGTACTTGAAATATGTTTAGATCTCTTCTTTTTCTCAGGAAGAAAAAAAGTAAAGTGTTCCGTTTGCTCTCCATTTATTCCATTAGTGACTATGGAAAGAAACTAAACACATTGCCAGGGAATCCTCAGTGTCAGCCTCAGATGTCACGCCCACGGACCATTGGCTGAACGTTTGATGGCACACTTAACTGGAAACACTTCAGGATTTTCGAAGTCCTCATTGGTGGAATTCTACAGGATTTCCGAAAGACGTTTGTGTCGCGTTCTTTAATTGTCCGCCTGGAAACGAATCCCGTGGCACCAAACCCCCTTGTGGAAGAAGAACACCGTCATGTTTACACACTTACTAAACACTGGATTTTCAAAAGTATGTGAAGTTCACGGCTCCACTGTTGCAGTAAACTTGCACAACATTCTTGAATGAATAATGTATTAGATGAACACCGGTCTGCTATTGTAGTGACGTCAACTTTACATTTTCACGCCCCTAAACATGATGCGGAACCAAATGAACTGTGATTGGTTGCGTTACATGTCAGTCAAACATCCTTTTAGACAGTCCTTGGGCAGTGAAAGCTGCGATAGAGTCCAGACCTTCTGCCATCAGTCTGAAGGTCTGACTACGCAAGACTAGGGAATCCTTGGCGTTGCTAGCACCATGTTCTGCTGTTTGAGCTGCACTGTAAAAAGCAGTTTGTAATTTCTACAGAAAAAAACAAAAAAACAAAACTAAAATTGCTATAGCAAAACCTATCAATTGGTGAACTGTGAATTAAGCCGCTTTTCCACTGTCGGGACAAACGGTTCTAAGAACGGTTCCAATTATATTTCCACTTGAGCTTGGTTCAGCATGACCGTTCTCGTCACAGAATTCTTGGCAAGGAATTTGTTTTAGTTTACGTCACAGCAGTTAACCATGATTTGCTACTTGTTATTGTATTAATGGCAGGTGGATTAGGGGGCGGGATGTTCTCATTCTAGAGAACATTTGATTTAAGGGCATATTTTTGGTTTTAAGTGTAAACCGTTCCCTTTCGAATGGGATCTTGCACTGCGTTATAAGACACTTTAGGAAATGCCTCCAGCATGACCGGTGTCTGAAGCACGTGTCTAAATGCAACATTAACATTGGTCGGCGACGTCCTATGAAATAATTTCTGGTGTGACCAGAGTATAAAAGGGTGCCTGTAGTACTGCCTTTTGTCTTCAGGATCTGTTATGTACGTGTGAAGACGTTCACTTAGCCAAACCTTTCAAGAAGTACCTACCTCCATATCAGAGATGCAGAGATGGCGGCCGCCATAGCAGCAGGCAGGTTTGATCACGGAGGTTTGTGGGCAGAGCAATGGGAGAGTCTTATGAGATTATTTCTTTTTCAGGTCTGCTATTACTAATGTGTGAGGCCTAATTGTGTGGAAATAGATGCAGAGAGAAGAAGGCTGGTGTTATTTTTAGATCTGTAATGAGCTTGTTCTGACATCATTCCGTTATAGGCAGTGACATTGAGTGGTGTGGCTCTCTGTGAGCCTCCTTGGTGGAAATGTCTTTAAGTTGAAGTGTTGTTAGGCCTCCTCTCTCTGTATTCGTAATAATACCAGGCCCTGAGCTCTGAGTATGTAGCTGGGATTTCTGGCCCTAGAGAATGGTGTCACGACAATTGCAGGTGCGTACCATCTAGGATGGGAAATCCTCTGTGAAGTCATTGACCTTATGTCAGCTGTTACGACATTCATTCCTTCATCATGGCGGAGTGGGTATTTGTTCCTGAAAGTGTCCTAGGACTTCCTATTCAAAAGTGAATGTCTTGGTTACAAATGTAACCCTGGTTCACTGGGAAGGGAAATGCACTGCATCTTGTTGCCATGCTTCAGGTATGCCTGCCCCGGGGACAGGTTTAAGGCCAGGTTTTTCCTAATATCGGTAATAATTAGAACCCATTTGGAGAAAACTGATTGTTTAGTCAATAATTCAAGAATGTCCAGACTTCAGAACTCCTGATTCTACATTGTACTTCAAAATTTAAAAATAGACATGATAAATTCTAGTATAGGTGGTCAAGAGTAGTTTAAAAAGCTTTCCAATGTATGTTGGTGCAAGACAATGTTTTTTCCTCTTTGCATCAGTCTTTTTAGTTTATGTGGCTGTTTTAGTTCATGTTTGACTTTAAGGTGGTAAAATTCTCAATATAATTCAGATTGGGCGCACATTTTTCCATCAGCTTCACGATAGCAACGGATCATGCAAATCTTATATCTATATTATTGGAGTGCGCTGGTGAATGTGCACAGAGTATATGGTGATCTGTGCACCATGCAAAATGAAATAACTGTGTTTCAGTCTTTTTGTGTTGATAATCAGACATAAACGTATTGCTTATAAAAGCTCAGAACATGAGATATATGGAATCAGGCCGTTAATTAATTATATACGTTTCCATTAACCCCCCGAGTGCAAGATGTGTCATGCATATTGCAGGTCTGTTTTCCTGATTTTTAGATGAATTTCAAATTTTTTAATCCAATAAAAGTTTATTTTGTCAACCTTTCAGCATATACATAAAGCTGACGGACATGGACAAAAATCAAAATTCAAAGTGACATCAAGCACCAAACTTTTGTATTTTTATTTTTATGTCTTTAAAAGAACTTTGATAGTTTGACATGAAGAATGAAAGAATTTAGTGGTGCCTGTTTTTTCCACTTCTTGAACACATTGAGACTTCACTGAGGTAGAAGCTGAACGGACGGAATCGCTGTCCCTTCAAATAAACCATCTCGCGATAAAAGAGACAGACATGTCAGCGAGGCTGGAATGGGAGACGGCGTGCCCAGATGAACATCCCTGAGCTCAGCAGGACCCGAGTGCTCCTGCCAACCCTCACGCTGGGTGTTGCCGGATTTGTGCTGGGCTAAGACACACAAAGATGGTCTATTTTCTCGGCGATGGTGACACATGCGGCGTGAGAGAAAAGACAAGCGCTCCACCTTTGACAGTCGACACACTTCAAACTCTGATAACAGAGTGTTCGGTATGACAAGAGATCTGAGAGCTGATTAGAACTCAAGGTTCTCAGTGCGGTTCTTATTTGATTTCATGTCTAGTTTCCATGTTAACAGTCCATTTCTGTATAGACTCTTTACCTCTATACCTTAAATATGCAGTTAACCTTTATAGCAGGGAAATGGCAACCTGCCATTACATTACATACACTGGCAATTACAATTATTATTCAAAATTACTAAAGATACTGAGTCTGAAAAATGTATCAAAATTAAGTGAGTTTATGCTTAAAACAAGAAAAAAAGGAATCATGTTTCTTGTGCCTAGATGTTCTGTCTGAGTTATAGACTTTGTGACAACTAGCCCCACTCTGCTCTATTTAATGAGATATCTGCAAAACATTCATATATGATAAACATAAAAAGGTGGCCTGTGAAGTTCTTTATGAAACAAGCATTCCCTAAACGTGTCCCTGTTACCATCCAGTATTAAAAGATGCTGAAATTGTAGGCTTTAATCGTCCTGTACTGATTTTAGAATTTAGAAAGCAAAGAGTTGTTAAAATAAAGATACACAAATGGCACATAAAGTATGTTTTTAAGGTACTTTTCAGCTTTTCTGTATAATTCACTTGCATTATCTGAGTTAACCTCAATAAAAAGTGTACGATTTTGTATGAAGCATATGACTTTTACTTTACTAATAAGCTGGTTCAAGTAGAGCACGGCCCAATCAAAAGACTGAAATATTCAGACGACCTTAGATGAGTCACTGAAGTTCAACCAAAGACCTCTAAACACTTTATTGCTTTTTTTTCTCATAATGTCTGAATGTTCTAAGAAAGCCCATTAAAGAGAAACTCTGAAGAGCCCTCGAGTGCAAAAGAAGCCTTCATTTGTGAGAACATGCCATCTCTTCTCAGAAATAATGCTGCCAATCTCAAGGATAACATGTATAATTTACAATACTGATACATTCTACAAACACTACTATATATCATTATCTAAAACACAATTAAATAGCTACATTTATACATCAAATATCTCTATTCCCACCCTGTCCTGTCTCAGAAGTCTTGACCATAACAACTATTCAATTAACTTGTAACACTTTACAATAAGGTTTTATTTGATAACATAAGCAGTTCGGTATTAACAATATTAACATGAACTAACAATGAACAATACTTATAAAGCATTTATTGATATTAGTCAATGTTAACTGCAACATATAATAGGACATTTTTTTTAAATTTAAAGTTGTATCTGTTAACTATAGCAAAAAAACAAAACAAAACAAAACAGAACAAAAACAAAAACAAAAAAACAACAATTACAATTACCTTTTTATTTTTCATTCCACGCCAGAATCAAGCTTCCATAATCATTAACCACATCTCGTCAAACTGAATATTTTATGAAAGTTTCCACATGCAACCCTGTTTTGGTAACATGGTTTACTGTTTAAAATAGTTTTGGGTGATTATTCAGCGTTAGCATCAGTTCTAGCAGGTCACGTCAGTCAAGCTCGCATCAGCTGACTCCCAGGTGACTCACGTCTACCTATAGGAATACGATGCCTATCACAGCATCCATATATAAGCTCCTCAGTATTATCAGCAGCTATTGCATTTCTCAGGAGCTAATTACCCACCTCCATCCCCAGCTCCTCCTTCTTCAGTCAGGATTGGCCTTATGATTCCCCTGAATCAGACTAATTCATAAAATATATGTAGATATTAAATTATTGACATTACTTATATCTGCATATGTTGGTTCTGTTCTGTTTACCCTAGGGGGGTTATTGCTGCTCTCCCTGCTCTTATCCATGCTAGGCTGCATGGATGCGCAGGGAGTTCTTGCCCAGAACAGAACCATACTGCCAATACAAACTCTATGCAATTATCAATCATATTTGACGATAGTGTCCTGACAGAATTACTGCAAAAACACATTATATAAAAATATGAACATTTATAACATGAAAAAAAAAAAAAAAGGTTAATGGATTTTGGTAACAGGGTCAGGAAAAAGTGAGACACTGCTACAGTAAATATATTTTTGTAACTGAAATTAGTTTCTTCAAATTGGTGATAAACAAATCTGTTTTTTTTGTTTTTTTTAGCAAGTACGAGTTTACATCCTGGATTTATGATTTTATTACTCGTAATTGGAAGTTTATATCTCACAAAAGAAACAAAAGTCTAGATGTAATTGTGAGATGTAAACTAGCAAATGTGAAAGAGAAATTGTGAGATTAAAAAGTCACGGTTACACTTTATGTTGATATATATATACTATAAGTAATGCTGCAACTACATGTCAACTAACTCTCATTAGAGTATTAGTAAAGTATTAATGGACTTTTTAGGGGCAGGGCTAGAGGTAGGGGAATAATTGGTTAGGGTTACTAAAATAAGTTGGTTAGGGTTAGTAAAAAAAATGTAGTTGTAAAGTTTGTTGGTGGTGCATCAAATTGTAGCAGATATTAAGCACAGTCTACTAATACTCTAAAGACTGCTTGTTGATATGTGGTTATTTATAGATAGTAGAATGTCTAAAGTGGGCCGTCAAAATAAAGCGTTACCAAACCTTTATTTATTTATTTATTTTTTATTCCGTGGTGGAAACAAGCTTCCAAAGTGTGATCAATGGTTATTTGAGAAAAAGAAAAAAAAAATATGGAAATGTATTGATGAAAAGTACCTTTAATTTGTCATGCAATGTACACACTATAACTGCATAACAGGCAAAGCTCATGGCAGCTGTGAAGCCTGTGGAGGGAGTCCAGCGCTGCGGGTCTGTGTTCCTGCTGAAAGCTCTGAACAGCTTGAATCATTAGGGGGATCAATGCATTTCAACTTCTCTGCAGCAGTATGGCAGTGTGTCTGTCTGTGAAATAAAGGAGTGAATCAGAGTAGAGATCAAACAGAAGCTCCATTTTTAAATGCTAAAGTCAGTTTGCGATTCATGATTTGTTATCAAAACGTTTTGTGTGTTTGTGTGTGTTTGAAATCAACTTAGATTTCTTAATGTTGTTCAGATAACAATATTTTGAGTTCTTCTGGGTTGAAAAGCAACGTTGAAGCAACATCACGGAATCTGACGTAGAGGCATGCATCCAGAGAGTGTGATTGGCTGCTGGAGTTGGAGAGCACAAATCTACGTCATCCGGTTCTGAGCGCTTCTCTGCATTTATACATGAGAAAGAGCTCGTTCAGTCCAATCACTGTGCTGTAGTATGCATGAGATCGCATTACAGCGGATAATTCAAATGTCACGAAAGACAGTTTCTCGTGCTGTTCTTCATCTTTGTTGTTCAGCGTTGCGTTTGGACACGTGCTGTGAGTGTATATTTCCAGCTTACTTACTCGATGTTGCAACAAAAACTCTTGACTCTCTCTTTTCCTGCACTTTAGACATGGTTGCTCCTTTGCACTTAAAGAAGATTAAGGAAAATAGTCAGACGCTGTGGTACAACGAGCACACTCAGGCAATAGAGCAGCCTGAAAGATGGAGTGCAACAGGAAGTAGAGGTATTTCGCATTTTGTGGAAGGAAAGTGATATTGCATATATTAAAAAAAAAAAAAAAAAAAAACGCTATATCTGCTTACTTTAAAACAAACACTAGGTATTTTTTTGATACAGTGCCTAAATTAATGAGAAATAAAGCTTGAACATCAGATGTTTTCAAACAGCACAGCAGTAATGACTTTATGAATTTCTTTACTTGGAATATTGATACTATTAGAGAGGAAATTAAGCCATGCAACCATCTACTAAAATATTGCATCAGATGTCATGCTATAGACCCCCTGAGGAACAATCCCACTCATTCCTTGCTATAGGAGAGGAAGAATTGTCTAAAATTGTTAAATCATCAAAATCAACAACATGTATCTTGAACCCTATACTGACTAAGCTAATAAAAGAGATGCTTTCAGAAGTTATAGATCCTCTTCTTAATATTGTTAATTCATCATTATCATTAGAATACATACCAATAACTTTTAAGCTGGCTGTTATTAAACATCTTATTAAAAAAAATGCAACTTGATCCTAAAGAATAATTACAGACAGTACATCCTTTTCTGTCAAAAAATACTAGAAAACGCAGTATCCTTTGATTCCAATCTTTCATTTGAAAGCCACATTTATAGTATCTGTAAAACCGCTCAATTCATATGGATTAGTTTTACGATCTCTTCATGAACTTTTTGAAGCATCAGCGTTCCAGTTGCATAGGTTGTCTATGGAGGGACAGAAATATTTCAGATTTCATAAAAAAAGATTTGTGTTCCGAACATGAAAGAAAGTCTTACGGGTTTGGAACAACATGAGGGTGAGTAAATGATAATACAAATTTGACTTTGATAATTTGATAATACTAACCTTAAGCACAGTGTAATTGTTGTGACTTTTGGTTTATGATTCCGAATTCCCAATTTCCAAATTAACATTCATAGTGAAAAGAGGTTTCAAATTTGAGTTGGGATCTTATATTTTGATATGGAGTGAACGGTGATTGGATCCAAAAGTATGGAAGATCTTTATTTGACCCCATAATTCTGCTTTAATAGATAAATCTTCATGTGAAGGTGAGCAATGATTGATATGTCAGAAGACCCAGGTCTTCCCAAAAGAAATTTTTCGTTATCGTATTTGTGTGAAAAAAAAAAATTGACGATAGCTGAAATCCATCAGTCAGTCGCTGCAGTGCATTGATAGTTAAATGAATATCCGGATGACCTTCACTAAGAATGACTGCTGTTTAAGCCACAGACCGCAGCTGAAGGCTTCAAAACACCTGACCTCTTTTCAACTTCTCATCTCCTTTCATCTGTTTCCACACAAGGTTCTCCTCTCTTCATAAATCGCCTGCTCAGTTTCCTCTCCGTCATGTAGCTGAAAGTGTGCAGTTTAACAGATCTGTGGCAGAAACTCTTCTGATGTTCTGGATGAGAAGGGTTCAACTAAAAATGTATGTTGAACTACGTCATTTCATCTGAAATTCACTTTATCTCTTACTCATCATTTGATAATTATAATTTGGTATCTTGCTTTTTATGCCTTGCAGTTATTAACATTCATTGACTGTAAGTGTATCAATATACTCAGTGAAGCGGTTACACTTTACAACAAGGTCTCATTTGTTGAAACTAGTTGTTGTATTAACTAACAATGAACAATATATTCTTACATCATGTATTAAATGTTTGTTAATAAAAATGTTCATTTTAGTCCACAGTGTATTAAAGGATTAGTTCTGAGTGAAAGTTTCCTGGTAATTTACTCACTCTTATGCCATCCAAGATGTTCATGTCTTTCTTTCGTCAGTTGAAAAGAAATTGAGGAAAACATTCCAGGATGTTTCTCCATATAGTGGACTTCACTGGGGTTCAACGGGTCCAAATGTCAGTTTCAGCTTCTACACGATCCCAGACGAGGAATAAGAGTCTTATCTAGAGAAACCATCTGACATTTTCTAAAAACAAATAAATAAATAAAATTTATATACTTTTTAACCACAAATGCTTGTCTTGCACCGCTCTGAGATGCTCCACGCATTGCATTTGAAAGGTCACGGCTGACGTAGGCGGAAGTACCACGGTAGGGCGAGAAACTTCATCTAATTTTGTCCTTCAACTTCAAAATCGTCCGATAATGATGTTTAACCTTTTTTTTTTTTTTCTTTGTAAAGGACGTTTCACTTAATCTTTGCACATTCGCTTTGTAGACACTGGATCAGTACTTCCGCCTACATCACACATGACCTTTGTAACGTGATGACGTAATGCGTGGCGCATCTCAAAGCAGTGCAAGACGAGCATTTGTGGTTAAAAAGTATATACATTTTTATTTTATTTTAAATCGACTGATGGTTTCTCTAGATAAGACTCTTATTCCTCGTCTGGGATCGTGTAGAGCTCTTTGAAGCTGAAACTGACATTTAGACCTGATGAACCCCAGTGAAGTCCACTATATGGAGAACAATCCTGGAATGATTTCCTCAATTTCTTTTCAAATGAAGAAAGAAGACATGAACATCTTGGATGACATGGGGGTGAGTATATTATCAGGACATTTTTATTCAGAAGTGAACTAATCCTTTAACTAATGTTAGCAGATACAACTTTTGATGTATTAGTAAATGCTGAAATTAACTAAGATTAATAGGCACTTTAAAATGATTGTTCATTTGAACTAATGTACACTGAAAAAAAATATTATTTAACATCGCTGAACCAACCTATATAAATCAATTTATACCAACAATTTTATTGGTTAAATCAGGTAGAAATAACTCTTTAAGGTAACATCTGCAGGTTGCCACTTTTACCAGTCCGGTTAACTAATGTCAACATATTAAACCTTATTGTAAAGTGTTACCAAAGTAAAAATAAAAGTGTAAAAAAAGGCACATTTTCTATGAATAGGGTACAAATTGGTATCCTGTTACGTTTTTAAAGCAATAAAGACACAATGTTCTTTAGAGCAGTGGATATATTAGATCGTCTAACTTAAAATAAAGTCCAAATTTAAAACCGTAAGAATTATCTGGTGTGTCTGACAGTTATGAAATATTAACTCAATATTTAATATTTCATCAATGTTAATTGCAAACAACAGAATTACAAAAGTAAAACAGCTCATATAATATTTAGTTAAGCCTTGTGGACATTTGGAAAAGCATCTTCTTTAATTGAGCATTCACTGTGAAAGTACAAACAATTGACTACATTTATTAGGTTTTTCATGCCCTGCGCCATCTCTTTTCAATGGAAAGTGCCTTCAGAGTTACTGACATGTCAGGCTGTTTTACGTACACCGCTGTTGACTGTAAGTTGGCACAAATACATAGAATTACTTGCAGTGTGTTCACAGGAGGAGGGCAAATGCTAATATTAAATGCAAATGATCAGGTCTGATCTGCCTAATCTGTGATAATATGAGAATAAATGACAGCGGCTGTCTGCCTTTGAAGCTCTGCTTTGAAGATGATTTCTTTAGCTCTGCCTTTTTATTTCAGTGGGGTTGTGTGAACCTTTCGTAAGACCACAACAGACCACTAATGAATTCAGTCATTATCAAAGAGAATTTAATTAATAGTTAAACCTGACCTTTTTTTTTTTTTTTTCATTGATTGATCAATCAGTTGCAGTGTTTATCTACACATGTGCACATGAAAAATAACAAACCGAGTACATATTAGATGTAAAGCATTAGAACTGATTATTGCTCAAAATCCTGCACGACTGATCATATTCTTGGCTACACATCCTGATATTCACTGATCTTTAATTTTTTATCAAATTAATGTAAGTAAAACTTCACAGAGACTTTTTAGAGAATCCTTTGAATTCACTTGAGTTGCCTAAGCAAGTCTGTGCAGCATATTAAAAATTATATTAGTATGAAGGTGCATATTCCTCATGTTATTAGCACAGACTTTCTTTCACACATCATTTCTAAGCACTTTGTTAGCTCTTGGATTGTAATCAGATCCAACCTTGGCTCTTTGCCGCAGAGAAAATCCTCCGTTTTAGCTCTTTGTGAATTTTCAGTGCAGCAAAAAACCGAAATGGGAAATATTTCTGCATCGTTTCATAAATTATTTTGGACGTTCATCACTATGGTGCTCTCACTGCAGCAACAACGACATCAAATTCATGGATATTGCCTTTAATAAAACATTAGACTTTAATTTGACTTGGACATTTTGATTATGGCAATAAATTCAAGAGTTTTGCCAAAATTAAAAGAAGAAATATTCTGCGCTGATTGTAATATCGCAGAATGTGACTTGCTAGTCACTTTTGAATCTCCCAGAGGAAAATGTTATTGCTGAAAAGTTGCTCTTGCATTGCTTGCAATCAGCTATCAGCTTCATCTCATGGATTCTCCGACAATTTCTTAGGATAAACAATACATAGTTGTCGTACAGTAAGAGTCCCGTATAGAGCTATAAAATTAATGTAGGTGATCTTGGGAGAATTTGATATCTGTCTTGCAGATATATAGGCAAATCTGTGCACAGTTTGAGACTTCAGACTTTATTTCTAAACAATGTTTGAGTCACAGATTTTATCACTGTGATTTCATGTACCGATTTGGATGGGACTAACATCTGTGTGTTTATTACAGAGGTGGGAGAGTGTGTTTTCTAGACGTGGGCGTTACAGAAGGTCATGTGCTGTGCTTGCATGCATCATGTATGACGTATATGTCTTTTGATGAATTATTTATTATGGATAAAACTTTAATTTATTATAGAAACCCTATTTAAATAAACTTCACATGAGTTTCTAGAAGTGGCTTTTTATAATAAACCCACATAAGTGAGCAGAGAAATTTCTTACAGCTATGTATAACTTAAAAATATCGCATAAAAGATTTGTGAGTAAAGCAGTGTTTCAATCCCATTTGTTCAAGAGAACAAAATCATCACTTCCTTTGAAATTGTAATAAAAATGTAAGTTGCTGCAATTGGACACCTTTTTTCCTCCATCATAAATGAATTGCGTCTCAATGCGATTGGTCTGCTGGTTAGTCCAGTTATCCAATCACAGCCTCTGTTGAGGCAGTCACATCAGCTTTTTTGGCGCGTCAAGGGATTTATTCAGTAAATGTGTTTACTGAATAAACATTAGTTATCGGATAAAAAAGCACATACATTTTTATGCACATTTTTTGAATTTATGCGCATCCAGTGTCAATATCCCAAATTGTGCATTCAAAATAGGTAGATCTCTGCTTAATATCTGCTAACACTTTATTTTGATGCTCCTCAACAGACAAATGTGATTTGGAAAACTGGTCCTGTTCAAATAGGGCTGTTGTTGCGATCTTCTAAGATCTCTCGACTCTACAGAAGGATGTAACCTAATTGAGATATTAAATAGATTTCATAGCTCACTCTCTTGTTCTTGCTCAACCACACAGAGCGTCTCACAGATGTTCTTCTTGTTTTTGCTCAACTACTGCAAAGCCTCAAGCATAATTTGAGACTCTGGACCTTCGATCCCGGCTAAGCCCGAAACTCCTGCTTGTTACTTCCAGACAGAATCCCGTCCATTGACACAGCTTAGGGATTTGAGGCCGGATTAGTTGAGGAGAGAAATGTAAGAAACGCTTCCCTTAATGTTGGCTCTAGAGCGATGTTCGAAAGTGCTTGCAAGCTCTTTTGTAAGCCCCCTTCTCTCAATTAGATTGATTCCTGGGCCTTGGCCTTGCTTCAGAGCGAAGCTCATTTGTTTCAAATAGGTTTAAGATGTCTGGGGCAATGGAGCAAGGTGGATCTGTGCCCTAACCTTTACTGTCTGGGGAAATAGAGGAGCTTGACATCGAACAATAGACGCTCACAGAGGCTCGCTGTCAGGAGACACTGTAGATTCTGCAGGATATTATGGAGCCTCTCATGCTCAGGTGGCTGCTTCTGTTTGGAACATATAACTGTTTTCATTGAATAGGTCATTTGTCTGCTTGTCATTCATATTTAAAGTGCACTGTAAAAAAAATATATCTATATATATATATATATATATATATATATATATTGAAGCTTATGAAGAAAAAAATCTAGTTTTATGATTAAAGCTCTGTAGTTATAAAACATCATGCAGTGCAGTACATTGACAGATGAACAAATTAATGTTCTTCAAAATCCTAAAGGATCATATTTTATATATTTGAACATGATTTTTCTAAAAAAAAAAATTGATGTATGATAATCAAGTAAACCTCAGTTGCTTCAGTCTAGTAAGTGATCATCTGAAAATATTACTAAGAATTTAAGTTACTCTTTCGTCTACTTTATAAAAATGAATATTTCACAGAAAGGACACATGAAGCATGAGCTGAAGGTTGACATTTGTACAATTACTAAAAGACCTTTACTTGCTAAAAAAAAAAAAAAAGAGTATAATCTATCAATCAGACAACAGAAGGCATGTTGTAGATTGTTCAATAGATTTCTTGGCAAAGTTTTGATCATTTAGAGGCTTTGGAAATTTGCATATCAGATATGATACAGTAGGCTTTAATGGGTTAACCTTTTAGTCTGTTCTTCTACTGATTATCGTCAACACTCTAAAATTCATCTCCTTTTCTGTTGAGCCACATTAATGCCAAGACAACAGATTGGGCTGTTCTTGATCCTGTCCAACTGGAACTTAACCTCCGCCTTCCCAGCAGGCCTCTTAGTCTCTTCCTGCTCCGAGTCTTAGATAAGGTGATTGAAATCACATACTGACTATACATGAGGAAAATCCATATGTGCGTTGAATACTTTTGTGAATAGAGTTTTTAGTATTCAGTATGTAAATGTAAGTTTATTCAGCTGCAGGCAATTTTATGTCCCAGGGGCTCTTTAATAGAAATAAAGCTGAAATATATTTAATATAAAATATGAAAATGTTTCCTTGGCTATAAACTGAAATAAAAATAAACTGAAATAACAATAAAAAAAAAAAGAATAATAAATTTAAAAAAAAGAATAAAATTACAAAAGCACATTACAAAAAAATAAATAAATAAATAAATCACTACTAAAAAAAGCAAATATTAAAAATTAAACTAAACAATATTAATAGAATTAATTAATAGAAATCACCAGTTTAAAATGAAGATGGGTTTCATTTTATTTTATTTTATTTATCTAGAATGTACATTTCCTGAAAAAAATGTGAATGGTGCTTGCAGTAACAAAACTCATTGGCAAAAATGTGTTCTGCGGTTGCTAGGGTGTTCTGTTACACGTCAAAGTTTTGTCAAGGTGAATAGTAATTCTAATACTAGAATGTACATTTCCTGAAGAAAATGTGAATGGTGCATAATTAACAGAGCTGTTTAGAGTGGTTTTAGTTAACTGCAATAATGTCTCAGGTTACGCATGTAACCAGGGTTCCCTGAGAAGGGGAACAAGATGCTGCGTCCCCTAGAGGGTGCTATGGGGAATGCGCCCAGCATGACCGGTGTCTGAAGCATGAGTCTAAACATGACAATGAACTTGACATTGGCCAGTGACAGCTAATAATGTCACTAAAGGTGCAACCATGAGCATAAAAGGGCACCTGTGAAATACGTCATCCACTTGCAGGAGACATGCACAGGGACACCTAAAGCATGGCAGACAGACGCAACATCAAGCTCGTTCCCCATCTCAGATGTTCCCTTTCAAATGATAACTCGTGCTGCATCCCCCAGAGGGCACTATGGGGAACAAAATGCCCCTGCCGCCATGCTGAAGGGATGAGTGCCCTAATGGCTGACATAAGTCAAAAACTCAAAGGAGCTCCCATCCCACAGGTACACCCCAGCGGCTGTTATGACTGATTCCCTATGGCCAGAGCCCAAGCTCGACAAAGCTCAAGAGCTTCATAGGAACACCTTTAAGGGAATATTATCATAGACTAGAGCAGTGGTTCCCAACCACATTCCTGGAGGCCTACCAACACTGCACATTTTGCATGTCTCCTCAATCAAACACACCTGATTAAGGTTATCAGTTCATTAGTATTGACTCAAAATGTGCAGTGTTTGTGGGCCTCCAGGAATGCGGTTGGGGACCACTGGACTCCTCCAAAATGGAGGCCTCAACAGGATGACTAGAAGAAGCCTAGCTACGTTCTGTGCACAGGCCAGTTTCCAAAGAGGCTAACAGAGAACCTAACTAGTTAGAACTACTGTTCAGAAAGAGACTCTAAGGATGGACGCCTCAAACACAGACTCTCAAAAGCGAGATGAGGCCTGTCTACACCCTATAAACAACAGCTCTCAATTAGGCCCCAAAGAGCCTAGCAACTTGATCTAGCTGGCCAGACGAAGCCCTGCGGAGCAGAGGCCTTAACAAACGACTCTTGTAAGGAGAGAAGGCCTAACAACACTCCACTTTAAGGGCAGTAGCCAAGGAGGCTCACAGAGAGCCTAACAACCTGGCGTACTACCTGCCCGAGCTCTAGGGACGAAGGCCTCGGCACTGCATCCTACACCTGAACAGTAAGCGAAGTTCAGGGGAGCCTAATGATGCTCCATTTTCAAGCAGTAACCAAGGCAGCTCAAGGAGGCCTCAGCAATATGACTTTCTGAAACAAGAGAAGGCATAATGATGTTCTACGCTCAGGGCAGCTTCCAAGGAGGCTAAGGAGAGCCTAATGACTTGGAATTGCTATTCAAGAAGAGCTCTGGAGGAGCGAAGGGCCTCAGAGGCCTAGCAACACTCTAAATATAAGCAGTAGCCAAGGAGGCTCAGACTGAGCCTAGCAACTCAGCACTACTACCCAGTCAAGCTCTAAGGATGGATGCATCAACTGAAGTTTTCGAAGACCTATCACGTCATACGCTAAGAATAGTGGAGGCCTAACAACACCCAACATTTAAGACAGCTTCCAAGGAGGCTCACAAAGAGCCTACACTCGGAATGCTATTCCAGCGGAGCTTATGGATGTTGGAGGTCTCAGCCTAACGACGATTTCTTTCACAGACCGTGGCCAGGGAGGCTCGCAGAGAGTCTAATAACTCAGCACTATATCCTGATCGAGCTCTGAGGATGGAGGCTTCAGCATGACGACTCTCTAAAGTGAGAGGACTACGTCCTATACCCAAGACAGCTTAACAAGGAGGCTCACAGAGAGCCTAACTACTTGATCTTATCCAGGTGGAGCTCTGAGGAGCGGAGGCCTCTACAAAGTGACTCTCTTTAGCCAGAGGAGGCCTAAAGCCCAAAGTATACTTCACTTTTTACATGTTTGTAAGGGTCATTGTACACAGTGAACATGACACAAATTTTGTCATCAAAAGACTACATGTCACATTTTTGCAGTAATTAGTTTATCCACAAGGTGACAACCATGCCCTGGGTGAGTCGATTCACAAGGTAGTCAAATAAAAACTGCATGAACAGAACAGTCAGGAACGCATGCAAGCTACAGCGATAATGGAGGCCTACATAGACAAAAGATTGTGCGAAAAGGGAACTCTAACAAGAAAGAATACAAAGATGTTTACATGGGTTGTAACTCATGGCGAGAGATTGCTCAAAACTGCACATGCATCGAACACCTGTGTACGCGTACGAGTAAAATGAAATATACTTTGCAAGGCTGTGTGTTCAACTATGCGAAGTAAAACAAAGTATTCTTTGGGCTTAACAACGCTTCATAGTAAAGATACCAAGGAGGCTCAGAGAGAGCTTTACACCTCAACACTACTGCCTGGTCGAGCTCTGAGGACGGAGGCCTCAGCATGACAACTGTATTTTCCCCCCAAATGCGTGTCCCACATCCCTCGAGAATAGGTACAGCATGAATGAAGCTTTTCAGTGAGAAATCCTCACAATGTGCATATTCAGCTCCCTCAAGAGCTAAACATGTGTGCTTCTCACTCATGCACAAACAAACGGTCGCCTGAAAATAAGAGAGAATTCAATGTCAAGTTCATTGTCATATTTAGACTCATGCTTTAGACACCGGTCATGCCGGAGGCATTCCCCATAGCGCCCTCTATGGGACGCATTCTAAAGGGAACCCTGGTTACTCATCCCACCTAATCTTAATTAATTTACACCATTTAGACCAACTCTGGAGCAGATATTGTAAATATGAAACAAGCATGAAACAAACACACACACAAACAAACAAACAAAAACAGCTATGCATGTTAAAGCAAAGAAAAGCTGCAACTTAAAAAAGCACTTGAAAATAAAATCACCACACGCTCATTTAAGCATATTATGGGATGGATTTGTTTAGCTAATATCTTGAGCTCAGCACCCACTCATATGCTTTCAAAGTCCCTCTTCAAATAATAGGATTATTTTGATCAGCGGCTTTCTTTTAAAACAACTGTTTTCAATGCTCCTTGTTTGCAGTGATTAGCTACGTATCAGCCTTTCACACTTAAACACACCTGCACCAAAGCATGCATATGTACTTGCAAACATAGACAAACAAGGGCCAATCATATAAAATGTTCACGTTATACCATACAAACATAACGACAACAATACTCATTATACTGTAATGTGTCTGGGAGTTTTACGTTTGAGGCCAGATGAAGCTCTGGTATATCTAACATGCTTTGCTTTGAAAATCACACACCGTCTGTTTGTGAGACCATGTACTTGTACTTTCTGCACCTGCATCTGCAAAAGCGTTTGACTTTGTACGACTGCAGAGGAAGTGTACGAGACTCTTGGCAGCAGGTTATCTGAAGCACGAGCAAGTGGATTAATGCTCCTCTGGGCCAAACCCAATCCATTGTCCTGTAACGCTGCAGCAGAATCTTCTCTTAAACCCCTTCAGAATGAATCATTATTATAACACAGACAGACTGACAACAAAGCTACTCTTAGAAAATAAAGAAAAGAAGACTATTGCTTAGCGTCTATAGAAATGAATTGTAAGTGAAAGTATGCTAGCACTTTATTGCACAGTCCTGTTTTCCATGTACATATTATAGTAATTGCAATAACTGGGTAATAACTATGTACTAACCCTGAACCTACCCCTAAGCCTAACCTTAACCCATGTAGTTACCTTATATTACCCAGTACTGTCTTAGGTAAGTACACGTACTGTAAAATAAAGTGCAACCAAAAGTATATGAGCAGCCTGGCACCTACTGCTGCATTATTATAGTCTAGCGATCACATGCATGCTTTGCATTGACTTGATACATTCATCTATATTCAGAATGAGATACGAGTCCTGGGAGATGAATTCCCTCCCGGTTTCAAAGTAATTTCTCTATTTTTTTTTTATTTTTATTTTCCTTCAAAATAATATTCCTCAAAGCAACCAGTGTTTCCTTTTCTGGGCTGAAATATTGACTGAGGCATTGACTGTGGTGACAACACATGAAACCAAAGCGGAACTGGATATTTGTGACCTTTTAATAATTCATTACCAGAACCCAACATATCAAGGAAGCAATTATTTTCCTGTTCTTTATGCAGATGAAATGCTACATGCATGACTTACCTAATGAGTCTAAAAAGGACAATTTGTCAGGAAAAGGCAAAAGCCTCAATAAGTTATGAGTCCTATGCTGTTGCATATTTAATTACTGTTTTTATACCTCATGCCATAAGCATAATCAGAAGACGCTTTTTTTTTTTTTTTTAAGTTAACGGCGACACACGATTCATAAAGGTGTGAAAGCTGTGCCCTCGGAGCAACACTGAATTGCTTTTCCAGCAGGTGCAATAAATCGATGCAGTGAGCGAAAGAATACAATTAGAAAGACAAATGGGGCTCCTCATCCTCCTGACTCGCAGGCAGACGGAGTCATGTGACCCGCAGGATTTTGAATGAGAAATGCGGACGTGACGTCATAATAATCAATGATGCTGTTTGATGGGGAAATACATGGAGACCCCGCTGGTTTCGTCATGTTATGATCTGCACATGATGAAGCAGTTCAGCATCAATCAATGCTACAGATGTTTGTGCTGCTAATCTAAAGCTTGTGTTAACACAAATATTATGAGTTCGATCAAAGCCAATGTAAACCCAAATAGAGTGAAGGCTCTTAAGGTAAGAAATGTTGAAACCATCAAGGATGAGACCAGAATAACATATCCTGGAGAATAAAAATCCTGGATATTATCCTTAACATATGTGTTTTCCTTTGAAAGCACACTATTATCTACAAATGACATGTGCACAGTCAAACAAATCAAACAAAGAATAGAAATATGTATTAATTTTATATTGTTTGATTGTGTATGCATTATGCAGGTTTAATGTTCAGCTTATGCTGCCCTTCAGGTGCTCTCAGATGCCAAGATACAATAGCAAATCCGGCTCTCTGCTCTGGACCATATGGTCAGATATGGATAATCTTTGGCACAGATGTGTCGTATGGAAGTGTCCCATGAGCAACCACTCGTCCTGTTTTCATTCAATAGATGCCTCTAATAGATTGGCACCAGAGCCAAAGCCCAGTAGATTTCCTTCACTCACTACTTCTGATTTACAGGACAGGTCAGGGCAATATGTTAGACCTACCCAGCTGTCAGCGAGACTCTTCTACAGTATGTCACATCTCGTTCTATCCCATAATTACAAGTCAGGTTATTTTTATTTGCATCCAAATTTCATGACATTTCAAGCAGCAGACATTTCTGTGAATTAATTAGGCTGCTTTTTCTGTCTTTTATTCATGTGGAAAGTGTGTTTACAATGTCCTCAGAGTGTTTCTCATTGTAGTACGGGACAGAAGTAATTGCTTTCAAGAGTCGTAATAAATAATAAATCAAAAAAAAAAAAAAAAAAAAAAAAAAATCAAAATAGATGTGCACATCCAAAACCCAGAAAAAAATAAAATAAAAAAAATAATAATAATTTTGATTTAATTGATTTTGATGCCCGCAATTTTTTTATTTTATTTTATTTTATTTTATTTATTTATTTATTGTACTTTCCTTTTTAAAATCACAGACAAGGTAATAACACCCTTATTTTATTACCTTATTTTAAATGACTTCCGATTGCTGTGAATCAAGGTTGTTGTGTCCCCATTTGTGACCTATCTTTGATAAAGCCACAGAATAATATTTATTTAGACAGACTATTAAAGTCACCATGAAATCAAAATTGACAATTCTTACTTTTTATGTAATATTGCAGTATTTGTGCACAGATAAATAGTATAGAACATAGTTATTATTATTATTTTTTTTCAACAATCAGAATATCTTCTCCCTCTCTTCATCTCTTCTCTTCTCTGATGACAAGGGCGGGGCAACCTGTCACTCACATGAGATCCACCAAGAGCAAACCACAACCATTCAATTATCCAATCAATTCCCCACAAACAAAATAAAACCCCGCCTAATTTGTTCATGTTCCAAAAGATTTTAGAAGTTATTACATAAACTAACAATACAATACTCTAAAAGAACACAAAACACACAAATATTGGGTAAGCTAGTTCATATTATAGAGATATTTATAAATATTTTTCAGTATTTTCTGAAATATGCACAATCTTGTTAAATTTATGGGGAAAAAAGTGTGGTTGCCATAAATTCACAGTGAAAAATGACAATGTTTCAGGAATGGCATATTAATGCCTGTATATTTTACAGTGAAAGTGAAAGAGACATGTGAAGGCCAAGTATGGTAACCCATACTGCATTTAACCCATCCAAGTTAGTGCACACACATTAGGAGCAGAGTAGTGAGTAGTGAACACACTGCAAACATGATACACACCTGGAGCAGTGGGCAGCCTTTTTTATGCTGTGGCGCCCGGGGAGTGATTGGGGGTTAGGTGCCTTGCTCAAGGGCCCCTCAATAATATAGGGGGTAAAACAGAAAGCTGTTATATATATAAAATGTAATCACATGTGATGTGTCACACTGTCATGGCTAGATCAGTTTACCGTTTTTTCACCTTAAATTATTTGGTAATTCATAACTAATCCCAAAACTCACAATTTTTTCTTTATTTTAAAGTGAAATTACATACAGTATAAGTTATGCTACATTCACGCCATGTTGTAACTTCTGTAGTATATAGTCAAAACAAGTGAGATTAAGATATGCTAATTTGTGCTGGTTTCCGACCAGTCACAACAGACTGAGCCTTATCACCAATCAGAGCAGACTCTCGGAAAGGCGGGGTTTAGAGAGACTGAATCCTTGAAGGAACAGTTTCAGACACTGTGAGAAAAGAGCTGGTGCTGCAGTGGATATTATAAAAAAAAATAAAGTTTTACATGTAAACCTGATGCAGGAAACTCCAAAACAAAATCAAGAATCTTAAAAATAGCATTATATGGGTACTTTGAAACATTACTCACTAAGCAGTTAATATATTTTGCATTGTTGTCATGCACGTGATATTGATGTTGTATCTGCAGAAAGTCTTACTACAAATAACCATATTCTGCAGTATTTGCCCCAACTGCTAACTGCTTAAAAAAATGTTCGACCTTTCTTTTCAACTAATCCTTCTTCCTGTAGGCAGTAGCACACCTCAGATGAAGCCATTTGCACACCTGGCCTCAGATGACATCCACCCATTTTTCTCCAGCCCACACCTTCCCAGGGAGCAGAAAGTTGCTTACAAGTCTGAATAATTAAAACGAGAGGTTGCAACAGCCACTCCGTGTTCCCTTTCGACAGATGGGCGACGTGGGCTGCAAGGTTAGCATGCGGTGACGTTGAACAGATCTATGACCCTGAAATAGAGCAGCAAAAATCAGCGATTTGTTTCTCTGAGTTTGGCCCAAGCACAGACATGCTTACAATGCAGGACTGACGCACGTAAGCTAAAATCCTTTTGTATAAATAATAATAATAATAACGACAACAACAATGTGCGCGTCAATCCAAAGGAAATCTGATGGGAGCTTGTGCTTAGGTGATAGTTTTACATGTTAACATGCTTGCTATATCAGTCTAACAACCGACTGGACTGTGTGTTTTTCTCTTTTTCAGTCCACCAGCAGTTTTGCATCACAACCCTTGTGAAAAAGAAATGTACTTTAGATTTAGAGAAACACAACATTATATGAAACTGGTGTAATGTTAAATTCTGTCATTAATTACTTACTCGTTCAAAACACTTGGAACACAAATAAAGGTATTTTTGATTAAATCTCAGAGCTCTCAGTCAGAATTTTCCATTTTATTTATGAAAATATTGACCTGCAAGCCAGTAGGTGGAGCACCATGATGTATGCATGTTTTGCTGACTCATGACTGGAAGATGTTTTGTGAGCACGCTTTGGATAATATTATTTTGTAAATATAGGGGTAAATTACACTCTAAAAAACACTGGGTTAAAAACAACCCAATTTGTGTTGTTTTCAACCCAAGGGCTGGGTAAATATATATGACAGAACACATGTTGGGTTAATTTTACCCAGCACATTGGATTGTTTATTTAACCCAGCATAAAGAGTTGATTCATTTTTCTATAATTTAGCTTTTTTTTTTTTTTACTTCATATATGAATTAACATTTACAAATTAACTTAAAAAACTTTTTTTTTTTAATACTCCACACAACCACTGGTTTGCATGACAATTCCATTATTTTCAATCATATTTTACAGTATAACATATTTTATATCTGCTAACTTTAGACCATCGCCCTGTATTTTACTTGTAGCCGAAAAGTAAATATTTTAACATCATAACTATTTATATTCTGTGTCTTTTGAAAAAAAAAAAAAAAAAAAAAAAATCATAACATTTTATGCAAGGAATCAGGCATTTCCATCATGTGAAAAGACCGACGCACATCGCTCCCCTGTATGTTGCTTTGCATAAATTTAAATTATATACAGAACAATAACGAATATAAAGATATGATAAAATGCACACAAACCTGCATTTTACCGAAGACATGCACCAATTTGACAGAGCTGCACTGCTCTGTCCTGAAGAGGGTGCAGAAAGCCTGCGATAAATAACTCAACCCCTGGGTTGTTACGTCTGACCCAGGAGCTGGTAGTCTGAGGAGCTTAGTACTTTATCGTCTGAAGGGACTGTTCAGCAGGCAGCCCTGATGCATGGCTAGGAAACGCAGAGTCTCGTTCCCTGTTCTCAGGGAACCATGGTTACATGAGACATTCCCTTTCGAAAGGGAACTCAACTCTGCATTCAAAAACGCTATGGGGAACGATATACCCATGCCACCATGCTTGAGGGGAGTGCATGCCACAAATAGCTAGACAAACGTCAGAACTAGCAGCTTCAACTGAAGTGCCACCCTCCCTACGGGTCAAACATAGGCTGTCAGTGACAGCACTCCCTATGGCCAACAGCCCAAGCTATAAGCCTCAAAGAGGCCTTCCACAGAAGGCCTACCAAGGCCGCTCAAAGGCTTCTGGAACCAAACTTCTTTTCCGCAGAAAAGAGGGTACCTCTAAGGGAATGTGACCAGGGGGCCTGAAGGAACCGTAGCCAGTCACTTGTCAGGGGAACAAAATAACCCTGTATGAGGGAGGCCGTTAGTTAAAGCACCTAGTCTTGGCCAACAACCTGTCTGATCACAGAGTCTCAAAATCACATTCTTCAGAGAAGATATCCAGTATGAGTGACTGCAATAGGGCAGTAACCAACTCAGACCAGAGCGTAGAGATGGGCATCCTGAAGAACAGGACTCAGCTTAGCGTCTTTCACCCTCAAATGAGGGGAGTAACACTCTGTTCAATCCTAGGATATACTCAGCACTTGATTATTTGCACTGAGGAGGCTGTGCACTCTAAAGGAACCCAACACAGGGAAGTACATTTACTAGCCTAGGGGCTGATCTTCAATAGGGAGGCCTCAGAGAGGCCTTCAACCATTGACCAGCTTAGGGAGCTAAGTACTATTACAGAACAACCCTCAATGAGGGGAGTACAGGGCTCAACCTAACAGTTAACCATACTGTAGGCACAAATCATGGAGGCCCAGAAAAAGGGCCTGCAACATGACACAAATTCTACAAAAAAGGTAGAAAAACATCACAACAGCCTGTAACACATTCTAACAGGCAATGTACTCAGTGAAGCACTAAAAACTCTCTTAGCAAGAGGAGTACGATTACGCCGACATGCTCTGAAAGAGGTCCAAACAGGACCTATCACTCCAAAACACGGGCGCCAGCCAGTGGCAATGTCAAACAAACTAAACATACCACCATGCAATGTACTCAGTAAAACAATTTTTAAGCAAGAGAAGTACATATCTACACCATCATGCTCTTAAAGGAGGCCCAAATGGGGCCTGCGACTCAGAAAGACACGTGGCACCAGCTAGTGGCAGTTTCCAAGCTCTAAGGGAGCTATAATTAGAACCAAACTATCAGTGAGTTTAACTATTAAGCTCAACCAGAGCCTGATTCTTATCCAACACATTCCAACAGGTACCCAAAAAAACTCTTAAAGCAAGAGGAGTACAACTACACCAACGTGCTCTGACAGAGGCCCAAACAGGGCCTACTACTCCAGAAAGACTAAAACTGGCCTACTATCTCAAAAATCACGGGCATAAACCTGTGGCAGTGCCAGTATACTAAGTGAGCAAAAACTCTAACTAAACATCTACTAACAAAACTTGTAATACAACAAACTATTGTGCTTTGAAGGAGGCGCAAACAAAGCCAACTACTTCAAACAACACAATAATCAATTGTGGCAGTGTTCAAACTCTAAAGGGAGTCAAATAAGAACCAAACAAAATAGTGAGGTTCAAAACAAAACTCATTCTGAGTTATGCATTCCAACAGGCCATATAATCAGAAAAAAAGTTTTTACCCTAAATAGCAAGGGGAGTACAACCTAGTCATGCTCTGAAGGAGGCTAACACAAAGCCTACTAAAACAGAAAACAGGTGCTAACCTGTGGCAGCAAAGAGTTAAGAGCTCAGATTGTGCAGGGCAAAATAGAACTAGAGCATAACAACCCTGAGAAACAGGGGGATGCTTCACTTTTCATTCGTACCACCCTGAAATGAGAATTTCAAGGGCGAGCACTTTTCACCAAGACATCTGCACTGAACCCTAGGGAACAGGAGCTAAGCAAAGCTAACACTGTTCACTCAAACTTGAATCTCAATTCAAGGGGTTCAGGGGAAAAGACTAATACAAAATAAGAATGAAAAGCTCTAGAAAAGTGGGGCCACAGCAACACTAGCATCTCTTATTCACACAGTGATAAGGGCCTACCACCTGAGACAGCCGCACCAGGGAGACTAACAATAGTCTGCTACCTTAGCTGCTATCTATCCTGCACCTGCACCAATGGGGAAATGGGCCTCGGCCTGACAACTCTGATAAGAGGAGGCCAGAACTAGGAAACTACACTCTACTGACAGGGATAGTAATAAAAGGGGTGAAAACTACAATATATCACCTAAACCCTAGTTCTAGCCTAGGCCAGCTATAGCTGTGGGCCTATAAGACCGCACATAAGCATATATCTGCCTGGGGCTACAACTAAACCTCTAAAACTCTCAATAGAGAAGAGGCAACTCTGAAATAAACTCTAAAAACAAGAGCTCAGAGGAGCGAAACTCAACCCAAGTCAAACAGTGTCAGGTGGCCCGAAGGCCGACACTTAACATAGATCTAACTGAAGTAAAGAGTGCCAATCTCTAATACCAACTCTAGCTATGACCAGAGGAGAAAGCTACTCTACCATATGGTGGCTGAAAAAGGTGGCGAAAAGCCAACACAAAAGATAACCAACCTAATGGGAACTTCAGGGACCTAAATTCCCTTTCTAATTCCTTTACGCACCCAGAAAAGGCTATACAGGAAAACTACGGTCAAAATATTAAAATAAATATAGACCAAGCTTAAACCTGCGGCTCGAAGAACAGCGACATAACCTATAGAAGGATGGAATCTATGGTCAAGCCTGAAAGAGCCTCTTCACTATCAAACCAAAAAGCGAGCCACAGAAAACCACATCATGGGCCCAGCCCTCGGCCTGATCGAAGAAGCACCTGGGTAAAAAATTATTATTCAGGAGGTGGTAGAAGAAAGGAGAAGGTAGAAGTAACTACCCTCATGGAGAGGAAATCAGTCATCGACACAGCTGCCATCCATAACTGACTTCCTCCCTCAAATCTTTCTTCCTCCTCCTGTCTGTCTGGGCCCAGAATCGGATCAGAGCGGAAAGCAGGTTAAAAAAACGCTGCCGCTGATCCAGATCCTTCAGCAGATCAAACTGGTAATGTCTGTAACACTGCCATCGTGTGTGGAGCAGCACCAGTCTGACCCGCCACGGTGTATGCCCTGCCATTCAAGCCCCCTTACTTAAAAGGCAGAACCAGAGCATTAATGCCTGCGCCCGCCCAATGACGAGATAGTTAACAAACAACTCGTCAATAGCGAGGGTACCGACACAAACCCATGCAGCCTGCTGATGTCGGTGAACATGAGCCGAATATGGGTTCTTCCATGCCCTCTCGATCGCCTCATGTGGATCAGGAAGGAATGGAAGGCTCATGAAGGCTGTTTAGATTATGTTCGGAAAATAATCAGACGTCGAGCCGTCCGCGTGCGATCCCTTTCTTAACGCACACATACGGCAGCTGCAGCCTGCCAGAGGCACGCTCCACAATCTAAACAGCTCCATATTCGCGGGGCAGGGAGGCTAGAAGTTTCAAAAAGGCTCGCCTTCCATCTTTCTAACAGCCACCCCTGCTCTATTGGGCTAAAAACCAAAAGAGCACTCGCTGCCAAATCAGAAAATGACAAAGAAAGAACATTATCATCATACAGAAGCCAATCATCAAAGCCGCTGGGGATACGAGAAATACCTCTCTCAAACTCCCCCGCAAGCCCCATCTGTGAACCCCATGATTTCAGTCGTCGCCCTGCCTCAGCACGGGCGGGACCAGAACCACCGGCACAGATATCGGCCGTTCTTCCCTTGAGAAGACAGCCAAACAAGAGTGGGGCGTCCTAACAAACAGATGCTCATAGTTTGCACAAACAGCGCCCTCAAGCGCTGTCCGTGCATGCTCCTTACCCAGACAGAAAAATACACCGATTGTGTGTGTCATCAGTTGTCAAAACCTGGGACACAGATCCACACACTTTGTTATTCTCAAACGTTTGTTAGTACATAACTTTATAAATAAATCCCTTACCAGATTTGAAGAATCGCAATCAAACAAAACAGTCCCTGAAGACGATAAGATACTGACTGCTTCTCTAGGCGCTCCTTTATACTTCTGGGTCGCGTCTATAATGACGTCATAGGCTGTTGCCGGCCAATAAGATTGGTGAGATTTTGATAGTTGCATTCAGACACCGGTTCACGTGAGGATGTTCCCCCACAGCATTTTTCGAATGCAGAGTTGAGTTCCCTTTCGAAAGGGAACTACCCAAACACTGGGTTGTTACGTCTGCCCCAAGATTTGGGTAACACAAAAACTACCCAAACACTCAAAAAATATGGCTGAGGCGGGTCAAAAGGTACAGCTGAATGTTAGGAGAAAGTGCAGTCTTGTGCATTTTCGATTACTGTCATCAAAATTGTGGCCATATTTTACATCTGCAAAAGCCTGACAGAGAACACTGTTATACTGATAATGTGGCTAAACATTTTGACTGTCTTGTTTGTGAACAATGACACAAGGACTAATATGTTCATTGACTTAAATACTTACTTTTGAGTGATTAACTAAGGATTTTGAGCAAGTTTTTGAGCAATCCATTCTGTGCTGTTGTTTGTACGAATTGTTTTGAGAAATGCACTTACTGGTTTGCAAATCTTAAGGATGATTCAAGAAATGTACCAAAACAACTGAGAAAAAACTTTAAGCCAGTAGAGCCCTTGACAGCTGCTTGCCATTGCATAGTGTTACGTCCACATGAAAGATTGTTGTATTTCAGTGTTTTGTATTTTAAGAGACTTTGGTTTGCACAATGTCTTTTTGTTGATTTTTAACACAAAGGCAACACAAGTAAAACAAAATCTTAATGTAAAAAAGGCAACAATACACTGTAAGATTATTTTTAAGATTATTAGTTTATGTCTTACCAGAAAATACCTTTTCATTTTATACCAACTAATGCTTATCCATTAGTACAACACACATTATATGTTGCTGTTGCTTATTGTTTATTTATGATGGTTTGGGCACTTCTGTGTTTTGTTTTCATTTGAATGTATTTTATGTTTTAATAACGACTGTTTTATGCTTTCCGGGTGCGTTTCTTTTATCTGCTGATTTTTTAACTCATTTTTCTGGTTTGTATGCAGCTAACATTTCTTACTGAACCCTGTAATAAAAACAGTAATTGAAGTGCAGTAGGCTGCGTTCTTTAAACAATGATTCTGTCACTCTTCCGGACGTGTCCTTCTGCTGCTTGAAAAAAAAGAAAGTAAAAAACAGGCCCAGATGTGGAAGAAAACAAGAAGTAGCCTGCTCGACGATAAGGAATATCCACAGATGTGATGACTTGGTGGTTCTAGCGTGTAGTTTCTCATGAGACGTGACATGTGTAATCACATTTTTCTTCTAGTAAGGTGAGGATGAAACTACCTCAAGGACAAAGGCATGATGCATGTGTTCCAATCTGATGAGGAGAGATAGGAAATATCTTACTACAGAGATCTCTGATGGCCGCTCTGTTCACTGCTGTCCTTGGATTTGCCATGAAACTGAATTTGTTTCTGTTGGGCGAACAGCACAGCAGCACTGTGATCAGCCCATCACACTCCTTTTTGAAATTATTTATTTGCACAAATGCAAAACCTGCAATAATAATAGTAAAAATATGACCATTATGTCATAACAGGTATGGCAGAATCATAGCTGTGTCAGTATTTTATACAGCGCCAACAGAAGCAGAAGCAACATCTCTGGACATGCAGCAGTATCGGATACCTTGAGAGAACATCCTGGTTTATTTGAGGAGCAGAACTAACTGTTATAAATTACCACAGTTATTTTTGTTGTCTATGTTATAAACAAACGATGCTGTATTTCTTTTTTAAAAAAAAAAAAAAAAAAAGATTATCCTGTGGAATTAATTATTTTACACATTAAAGGTATTTCATCTTATTTATCCCCTTCATCAGCATGAAACAGAAGTTGCGCTAGTCTTTTCTTCCCTATTGTGATGTCACTTCATTGAAACTCATTGTATTTTGTTCAGTATTAGAGAGAGAAAGAGAGATCGCCTGATAGAGAGTTACCTGTGACAGTATTTGTCCTTTTTACAGTTTTGTATTTGTCCCACTTGGCTCTCTCCAGCACCGGAAAGCTTTTCTAATATAAACACGGGTCCTAAAGTGCTTGCCCAGTCATAAACCTTCATTCCAGTGATATTCTTTTGAGCTGTTTTGTATTGTGTCCAATCTCTCGTTCTGCAGTTTTTTTTTGTTTTTTTTTTCAAATCTCCCTCTTGCTCATTCTCTCTCCTCGACCATCATAATGCTGATTGGTTAGATGTTTGTTGTTGGTGTCGGCCCGACAAACTTCCAAACAGTGTTTTTTAAATGATACTGAGTCCACCTTTAAGGGGATTCTCCACACATACAGCGCTAAAACAACGTCCTTTGTTTACAAAAGTCCCTTTTAAATTGAAATGTCTCTTGCGACTGACTCATTGAATAAGTCTCATTCACTCGTAAAGTTAGGGTCCATTAGTGGGTCCATTCTTAATCGTAAACATAACATAACATTTATTGAACAATATTTAAATTAACAACAATAGCCATTATAAATGACAATAGGAAATAAACACAGTTGTGCAATTCGGTGAAACCTAGAAAAGCAGTGCTCTACAGGATGTAAGTTAAATATAGCCTTAATATTAAATTATTAAATTTAACATCGCCCAATTCGATTCGCTCAGGAACAAGTGATAAATTAATAAGGCAGAAGATTGCCTTTTATGTACCCAGATTTTATGTACCCAAAATTAATTATATCTCACGTTTAACCACTATAAGAGACAACGGCAAATCCCTGAAGCACTGGCCGAGATGAAGCTGTTCTCGGCGGGTACACGAGCACTGAACGGCCACTGACGGCCTGGAGCACACATCTCCGAAAACATCCGAAACATTGTAAAATTGGCGATATGAGTCATTCTCGCCTAAAAAAACTCTTAAAACTACAGTTTGTGGTACAACAAGTGTAGTATTTGTAAAAAATGTGGTGGATTTGATCGGCCGCCATGACAGTCGCTTCAAGCGGAGTGATACAAACGTTGAAAAGGTAGGAGTGCTGTTATCACTAGAATATCGCACGGCTCTCAGCCAATCAGATTCAAGAACCAGAAATAACTGTTGTATAAACACTGATAGTGGATCACATGGATGATGATTATTATTATTATTATTATTATTTTCAGAAGAAAAAAAGAAAGAAAGTCTTACTAGTTGGAATGAAATATTAAGTTGAATTTTTCTGATAGACAAAGTGACTTTTAATGTTTTAATATATTAGATTAAGAATTGCTTAGCGTCATACAACATTTCAGATAAACCATTCAAATTGGCAAAGCACAGATTCTAAATGCATTGCATCACACAGTGTTTTCTTTCTGTGTTCTGCCTGAAATGCATCAAGTACCAGTTCAACCTCACTATAACACTTTTAGGTAGGGAAAAAAAATTGCATATAGATTGTCACCCGTTCAGCTTTCTGCCTGTGCTCAAAAACCAAAGAAGAGAAGGAAAACCAAGCAAGAGGAAACCAGCTAACAAAACTATGTCTACAGCAGGTGGCCCATTCAAAGTGCTGGAAGAAATGCTTTGAATCATTTGGCACTTTCAAGGACCATTACACGCCTATGTGTATCATTCCCCCTACAGAGATCAAAATTCAAGGGTATTCAGGGAAAAAAATTCAATCAGTTGGAATATTAACATAATTGCAATGCATGACTGCTTTCTGTTTTCCTTAACATGTACATAATCTACTATCTGCACCATCCGCACTTCTAAAAAATAACACTATGTTCTATTAAAGCACAAACCTGTGTATTCATTTTGAGATTTTGCTAACACTTTATTTCAGTGGTCCACTTTAGACATTCTACTAACTATAAGTAACTTTTCAACTACATACTAACCCGAACCCTAACCTAACAGTCTACTAATACTCTAATGAGAGTTAGTTGACATGTAGTTACTTATAATTAGAAGAATATCTAAAGTGGACCATCGGAATAAAGTGAGATTTTTTAACAAAACACGATTACATTGACATTAACTCAGTGTTAATGCTTATTTACAGAAGTTATTAGCAAATTGTTTCTTAAAGTGTCACGACTTTTGCAGAGAAGTGACAGAAACCCTCTGGCCTTGCAGGGCGAGTCACGTCCTTCACATTTACAGGATCCTACTCAACACACATTTACACCGTCCCCAACATTTAGTCCCACAATGCTGAGCTCCACAGTTTTTTTTTTTTTTGAGGAACAAACAAGGCAGAGGAATTAGTCACCTTGTGCTTTGTCAGACTGATGTAGTGTTCTTAATTGGTGTTGGGCCTTCTGGGCTCGGGCTCAGTCAAACGGGGAGAGCTCGACCCAGAGTGCCGCCCTGCAAGGTCGGCCCGCCCTCGCCGCCATGTCCGGCCAATAGCCCCATACATCATACACGACAGACTGAAAATTAATGCCACCAGAACTCAGAGAGCTCTCGCGGTGCAGCTGGAGCTCTAATCAGGCTCATCACAAATGTGTGTTCAAATGCTTTTTAAAATAATTTAAAGTCCTTTAGACAACAACAGCACTGCACATGTTGCATTGTTAGAAAAGCAAATATGGAACAGCTGCGAGAAAATATGCTGTGGGAGAATGTACAACATTATAAAGTTCTATAGACTGTCACATTTTCACCCAAAATTTTGGAGTTGCTGACTTCAATAGTAACTACACTAGTCAGTCCAGCTACATTAGAGACAGGTGAGATGAATGTGCTTGGTTTTGCAGTCATTCAAGCATTTTGTGTTGCACAATTAAGTTTTGCTTTGGGTGTCGTTTGAATGCTAAATCTGCTTTTATTTGTGTACAGGCAAAGTTTGAGTCCACACGAGTTGCACTACAAAAATCCCAATAAGACTTGAATCTAGAAGGCAAACATATCCTTTTTTTCCACAGTGTTCATGTTCTGCATCTTCATATTGTATACTTGATATACATAACATTATGAGCACCTTCCTAATATTGTGTTGGTCCCACTTTTGCTTGGCATGGACTCCACTAGACCTGAAGGTGTGCTGTGGTATCTGCACCAAGATGTTAGCAGCAGATCCTTTGAGTCCTGTAAGTTGAGAGGTGGAGCCGCCATGGATCGGACTTGTTTGTTCAGCAAAGGCCAAATTAACACCTCAAAATCGTTGTTGTGCTCCCCACCTTCTTCCATTGCTCCGTGGTCCAGTTCTGATGCTCACATGCCCGCTGTTCGCTTTTTTGGCGGTGGACAGGAGTCAGCATGGGCACCCTGACTGGTCTCCATACGCAACAAACTGTGATGCACTGTGTATTCTGACACCTTTCTATCAGAACCAGCATTAACTTCTTGAGCAATTTGAGCTATAGTAGCTCGTCTGTTGGATCGGATCACACGGGCCAGCCTTTGCTCCCCATGTGCATCAATGAGCCATGACCCTGTCGCCGGTTCACCACTGTTCCTTCCTTGGAGCACTTTTGATAGATACTGACCACTGCAGACTGGGAACATCTGACAAGAGCTGCAGTTTTGGAGATGCTCTAACCCAGTCGTCTCGCCATCACAATTTGGCCCTTGTCAAACTCGCTCAAATCCTTACATTTGAGGACAAAATGAACTCTATTGGTAACAATGGAACTTGCGACCATAGTTCGCTTTTGGAAACGCACCCCTGGTAATCTCTTCACTAGTTGCTTTCACAGCTTCTTTGAGTTTATAATCAAGCTCTTGCGAACTATTCTAACTCAAACTTTCAGGGAAAATTATTTTAAATAAAGACTGAAAGAGTTAATGATATTGATGATGAAGTCATGTGACCGTGGTGTGGTTCGTTTATAGCCTATGTTTAGCTTTTTACTTCTGCTGATTGTATTTAGGCTTCAAAATTCATAAAATATTTGTTTGTCACAAACCTTATTTGCTATGCTATCCCAAAGCCAAAGTTCTTGTTGAGGAAATGTCTATTACTTATTAAGAGGAACAGAACTTTAATACAGGTGCTGGTCATATAATTAGAATTTCATCAAAAAGTTGATTTATTTCACTAATTCCATTCAAAAAGTGAAACTTGTATATTATTATATAAGTTATTATTATTATATTATTATATTATATTAATTCATTACACACAGACTGATATAATTTAAATGTTTATTTATTTTAATTTTGATGATTATAACTGACAACTAAGGAAAATCCCAAATGCAGTATCTCAGAAAATTAGAATATTACTTAAGACCAATACAAAGAAAGGATTTTTTGGACCTTAGAAAACACAGTGGACCAACACCAGCAGATGACACGGCACCCCAAACCATCACTGACTGTGGAAACTTTACACTGGACCTCAAGCAACGTGGATTGTGTGCCTCTCCTCTCTTCCTCCAGACTCTGGGACCCTGATTTCCAAAGGAAATGCAAAATTTACTTTCATCAGAGAACATAACTTTGGACCACTCAGCAGCAGTCCAGTCCTTTTTGTCTTTAGCTCAGACGAGACGCTTCTGACGCTGTCTGTTGTTCAAGAGTTCAAGGAATGCGACAGCTGAAACCCATGTCTTGCATACGTCTGTGCGTAGTGGTTCTTGAAGCACTGACTCCAGCTGCAGTCCACTCTTTGTGAATCTCCCCCACATTTTTGAATGGGTTTTGTTTCACAATCCTCTCCAGGGTGCGGTTATCCCTATTGCTTGTACAGTTTTTTCTACCACATCTTTTCCTTCCCTTCACCTCTCTATTAATGTGCTTGGACACAGAGCTCTGTGAACAGCCAGCCTCTTTTGCAATGACCTTTTGTGTCTAGCCCACCTTGTGCAAGGTGTCAATGGTCGTCTTTTGGACAACTGTCAAGACTGAGAGACCATTTGAAGGCCTTTGCAGGTTTTGAGTTAATTAGCTGATTAGAGTGTGGCACCAGGTGTCTTCAATATTGAACCTTTTCACAATATTAAAATTTTCTGAGATACTGAATTTGGGATTTTCCTTAGTTGTCAGTTATAATCATCAAAATTAAAAGAAATAAACATTTGAAATATATCAGTCTGTGTGTAATTAATGAATATAATATACAAGTTTCACTTTTTGCATGGAATTAGTGAAATAAATCAACTTTTTGATGATATTCTAATTATATGACCAGCACCTGTATAAAGTAATTTTTAAATAAAATGTTAAAATTGTAGGTTTATGTATCATTACCACATTTATTACAGTTGCATTTACAAATGTAAATGACAGAATAACATAAAAATCACATTCTATCTAATGCAATGTAATTCTATTCTAAGTAATTACCTAAGTCTCTCTCATAATGAATTTACACCAATGTGGAGGTGCTAGCAAATGTGACTGCAGTCTGAAAAGGGCACAAAAATCAGATCTGCACACACACATCTCACCGTTTAAACAGTTGGTCTAATAAAATCAGATTTCCCCTGTAGTGCATGTGAACAAAGCCACTAGGGTGTGACCTGGACCACTACACACCTAGAATAACCCAAACATTCACATAAAAACAATGTAGAAACATTCAAACAACCACTCAGACACCACTGCGGAGGTGAGTTTTGCATGGGCAAATGATAGTTTTATAGTAAATTACTTAAATGGGACATATAATGTGTTATATATATATTTTTTTTAAAGTCTGATCTATGAAACAAAAGTCAAGGAAGTAATCTTTTGGTATAGTTAACCTTTAAAGGAAACTAATTAGAATGATTCCCTTGTCTGCAATTCACCACTGGGAACTAAAAATATGGTTCTTTACACCAGTCAAGAGGGTCATTAGATTTCATTATACTATCAAGTCTTCTTTATTGCTTAAAATATGAATAGCTTGTTAACTATAAATATTATTCTCCAGCGTGTTGCTTTGAAAATCCCCACTGCATTTGCAATTTCAGCTCCAATTTCATCACTCTCCACCCTTTCTCAACATTTGCTTTACCAGATTTCCACAGATGTTATCGACATTGGAAATTCAAGCATCTCATATTTCTTGGCTGTACATCTATGTCCACTGCATTGAGCTTTGCTAATGTTTTGATTGTCTGACATTATCTTGTTATGGTGGAACAATTAATGAACATGGTGGGTGAAAGAATTCCTGATTGTACTGAGAACAACTCAAAATTCACCTAAAACAATTCCAAACCCACAGCATTTTAGATCAGTCACTCTCAAACCAGCTGGACAGAAACCTATGGGCAATTCTTCAGCATCTAAAAGTCACAGTTTTCATTTATTTAAAAAGTTACAGAGGTCGCATCATGAAAAATGTAATTTTCATTGCTTCATAAGGTAAACTTTCTGAACTGAAAACTTGAGCAAAAACCATGCAGGTTGTATGCTGTACATTCAGGATAGCATGCACCAGTTGAACAAGTGACAATGAGATGAATGGGAACACAACAGGACACTAGCTTTCTAGACTAGACTTCTTTGAAGCAAAGCACTTTTATTCTTTTTTTTTACATTTTACATGTTTTAAAGGCACAGCAGAGAAAATGTCTACTTAATTCTATCGTTTAGAAAGAGTGTGAAATAACCTTGACAAGTACCTATACTAAGTGAACTTAAGTGGATTAAAAAAAAAAAAAAAAAAAAAAAAAAATTATATATATATATGAGATATGACTTTGATTTCAAACAAAACTGAAAGAATGAACACATGTGAGGTAACATGAATTATATCTACATTATTTCATCAGTTAACACCAAGAAAAAAAAAAAAAAGAAAGAAAAAAAGATCTCAAAAAGATATTTCCGTTTTACAAACAAGCAAACTGTAATTTCCACAGAAAAAGTGATGGATTATTTTGATGCCCAGCACCATCTGGCTGCATCAGTGGTTTTTCAGTGGATGTTTTACTGTTGTTGTTTGCTCTGGATTAGAATTGGATTCTTTGAGCCATAAAGCATCACATACTGCACAGCAACACAGTCCAATCAGAACTCACTCTGTATGCTCTGTCAGTACTGAGGCCTTCTAGAATTAACTCTCTTGTTTGTTCCTGAGACTGACTAGAATGTTTAAACAAGATTCGCCACAGCTAATATGTGAATGTACTGTATGCAAAGACTAGATACACTATGCTAATTTATAGGGGGAATTTATCAAAATATAAGCATATGGCAATGCCAAAGTAGGTATTTGATCTCACTGGATTATTCTTATTTTATCTGAAACTTTATGGACACAATATTTATTACAAATAAGTTCTGCATTAGATAACAACTAAGTTGTTAAAAGCAAAGCAAAAATAAATAGTTCTGACTCCAAATTCAGTTACACTTTATTTTAAGAAGACGTACTTACATTGTACTTACTCAAATAAGTACTGAGTAATATTAATTAACTACATGTACTTACTATGGAGTTATGGTTAGGGTTTGGTTTAGGTTAGTTACATGTAATTATGCATAATTTACTATAGTAGGTACATGTAGTAATGTGTAACTACGTCACTTTAAAGGGGACCTATTATGCTACTTTTCACAAGATGTAATATAAGTCTCTAGTGTCCCCAGAATGTGTCTGTGAAGTTTCAGCTCAAAATACCCCACAGATCATTTATTATAGCTTGTCAAATTTGCCCCATATTTGGGTGTGAGCAAAAACATGCCGTTTTTGTGTGTGTCCCTTTAAATGCAAATGAGCTGCTGCTCCCGGCCCCTTTCCAGAAGAGGGTGGAGCTTTAACAGCTCGCGCTTCGGTCGCTCAACAACAACAAAGCTGGAGAATCTCACGCAGCCAAAATGACGAAAGTGTTCAGCCTTACATTGTTCAAAACGGAGTCGACACTGATGGAGAGACTCAGGAAGAAGTTACAACTTTTGGATGTTTCTGAATGGTTAGTGGATAAATTTATGTAGTTGCTGTAGAGTTGATTCAACTCATCAACTAGCATGTGCCGTCATGTTAATCTTTTGAGCAAAACCCATATGGATGCCCACTTTACATAGTGTACCTGTTTGCTAATCAGAGCCATACACACCAGGCTAACATTTATGATTGATATCAAACACTGTGAATGGTCTAATATTTTTTCCAAAATATCGCTTGGACAGAAACGCTCCTTTTTTAGCAATCGATCTTGTCAGGGTCAACTTGCAGGCTATCCAAGCTAACGAGACTCTAAATAGTGTTCAGTGCTCGTCTGTGCAGCCAACGACAGAACAGTTAGCATGCTTTGCTCCAACTTTTGCCATGGCGTTAGAACTGGTACACCGTTGACGCTTGTGAAAACAAAATGGCGGCGCCGTGGGTGGAAATGTGCAGATTAAGGGGCGGTAATGTCACAAGACGAGTGAAATCTGAGCGGCTCGTTTTTTTCACATGCTTGCAGAGAAAGGCTTATCAAAACAAAGTTACATGGTTGTTTTTTCTTTATGTTTTCTGGGTTAGATGATGCACCGGGGACCCGATTATAGCACTTAAACACTTAAAACTCAGATTTTCATAATATGTCCCCAGTAAAATAAAGTGTTATCCTAAATTTAAAATGCAAAACAGTCATTATACATGCACATGTCACACATTTTAAATTAATGTGCAATTGAAAAGTAAATAGCATGCAGTTAGGCTAATGAAGTCAAATAATGAAAGAATCGTTCACGAACGTTTATGATTATTTGTGATTACTATCTTTTAGCAATTATTGATAAATGTGATTAAATGCAATTAATTTGATTAATTAAATGGCATATGCAATTAATTAGATTCAGATTTTTTTGTTAGACTGACTGCTTTTAATATTTTGCATGTAAAGTGATAATTTTGATAAGAATTCATATGCTAATCAATAAAGGAAGGATGGAAACTACAACATGCAGTGTTCTACAACAGCAAACATTTCAATATTTAGAAAGGCACGAAGATTATCAGAGCAGCTGTTGCACTCAAAGGTTCTTCTGCTTCTCTCTGGTGATGCGGGTGGAGGGGTAAACAGAAGGAGGTCCAGAGCAGTAGATGTGTGTAACCTTCATGACACCCTTCATTACTGGGCACAGTCTGACAGCGGCTCTGTAGACCAGATGGAGGGGAGGGGACATGATCTGAACCGCTCAATCTCTCATGCTTTAGCCCAGCACAGGACCCAAAGAAGATCCCAGCGGCACCGCAGAGCCCGTCCTTGTGAAGGTGCTTAGATGGTGGTAGCACAGGGCTGGGTCAGCCTGCACGTCCTTTTTGAATCTCCTGCCATGCACTGGTAATCATCGAGGGTAGTGGTTGCGATAGAGCAAAACCTCTGACTACTTCCATTTGCATGTCAGAAAAAGATCTGGCTTTGAGTTAATATTATGCTGCCTAAAAGACATGGATAGTTGTAAGCATGGGTGTCAATTTCCATGAAAAAGTTTTAATGACAATAACTCATTCATGACTTTGCATTATTTTGCTTACAGCTGCTTGATGCATTTGTTGCATCAGACAAAAGAAACATACTTTTGCTCACTGTTGCATAAAAAAAAAAAAAAAAACATTGACAGTGTCCAATTCTGTGCTTGAAATCATTAAAGGGTTAGTTCACCCAAAAATGAAATTTTTGTTGTTCCACACCCGTAAGACCTTCGTTCATCTTCGGAACACAAATTAAGATATTTTTGATGAAATTCGAGAGTTTTTTTATTTATTTATTTTTTATCCCCTATAGAAAGCAACATAATTACCACATTCAAGGTCCAGAAAAGTAGTAAAAACATTGTTAAAATAGTTGGTCTATTTTAACAGTTAAATGCAGCCCGAGTTGGAGATAAACTCTGCAGGAAAGTGGATCTCAAGAGCCAGAGTTCCCCAGCCCGACTCCACCTCCTCATCGCTAATCTAAGCTACCTTACTCTATCCAATACCGTCGTCCTTGAGCTCAAGACCGAGCCCTTCGTTCAAGGACAGTGAGCCAAATTTGTTTACCATCATTTATCAAGACTATATTTTCCGGTTTACATTCTGTACCTTATAAACATAAAATGAATGTAATATTTTTTTGTAAGAATCCTCAAGTCAAACAAACCTAGTGGTGTTGATGCCTGAGAGACCTTGCTAACACCAAAGAGACTGTACAGAATAAGGAAGCGTGAATCTAGGCACCATCTTCAGCATCATCCTTGAAGAGTTTGTTTAAATCTCTCTACATGTTGAGATGCGCAGCTTACACAGGTCTCCCATTACCTGGGAAACAAAAAGCATCTGGTCCTTCAGGATGTCCTTGGGATGCAATGTTTTGGGAGTTTGCTTTTCTGAGGGGAACAACTCTAGATACCTAGTGACATAGTCCACAATGAGTAGGACCACACTAGAGACCTGCAAAGTACAGAACACCTTTCATTAGTCATAAAGAAGACAGAGGTGAGCCGACCGGAATGTTGTTTTTTTACTTTTCTTCATTTGTCCCCAAAAATGCATGAGCTAATCATCTTTTTCAATTTTGGTAGTCATTGTGCCTTCCTGTAGTCATGTGTCCGATTCCCAGGGCGAGCAAGAACTGATCAAATGTGTACCTTTAATGCAATGTAAGTCACTTTGGATAAAAGAATCTGCCAAATGTAAATGTTAACACAACCATTCTGTTACTCTTACAGGCCTCCTCCTCACTGGACGGGCCTTCTTGGTAAGCCAGCTGTTTTCAAAGCCCATCATCTAATTCCCAATATTCCTGGCTGGTATGACACCACCTGACCTTCTGGATAGGAGCTTGTTGATAATTGATACAAACCTCTTCCGTCACTCTTTTCGGCACCTGCTTCTTGTGCAAGAAACCTCTGGTTAAATTTGTTCTCTGCCATGTGGGGGTCCTTTTTGAGGTCTTCTCTCTTAGTTCACTGGCATAGTCATCTTTGCACATGAGGAATCACAGCATTCTGCAACTTAAAGGGACTAGATTTGCTCATGGAGTGCCAATTTTTCGGCAGCCGGCTTGAATGACTCGAATCTCGAGGGCGCACCAACGGATCAAATGTGAGACAGACCCACAATCCACATCCAGTGTCTACTTCTTTAAGACTGGTACTCAGCAGAACTAATTTCATCTTAAGAGATTCCAAGGTGGAAGAGGTGCAGCCACTTTCAGCCTCACTAAACTGACCTTGTGGTTTGAGTGATTTTGCCCCACAGCCAGTTGCTCAGAGACCATAGTAAGGTGTCATTTGGGGATTAAAGATCGGCATCTTCAGCATCATCCTTTTAAGAGTTTGTTTAAATCTCTCTACATGTTATAGACTGAGGGCCACAGCTTACACAGGTCCCCCATTATTATGCAATGCTTTCCCCCTTTTCTGAGGGGAAGCGTCTCTCTGGATACCTAGTGGCATAGTCCACAATGAGTAGGATCTCACTAGATACCTGCATAATTTATTTTTAGAAATTCATTTGGGGAGTAAAGACCCATTCACACCAATAACGATAACTATATTAGTGTCCATACCAGCGGACAATATCGTTCTGTTAATTCTTAATGAGAGCTGCAGTTTTGTCATCTGTCGCTTTAAATGCTTGAGATCATTAAAGTTTGGTGGATTCTGATTGGCTGTCATTGTTTTTATCATTCATCAGCTGGAAAGTGATTCCAGCCATATAATTTCTCTGTTATTGTTATAGTTGTGGTGTGGACTCTACTATACTTTAGAATGTTTTTTTAGAACTATATCTTTTTTGTTATTGTATAGATGTGAACACACCTTAAGTCCTGATTTCCCATGGGTAATGTATCTCAAAAGAAAGAAGTAGGAGGAGACATACATAGAACCTGTGAGGTATGATAAATAAATAAATTACTGTAAGAGTTACTTTTTTTTGGCATTTGGGTTAAAGCTGATGACTGGAAATGTTCCAGGAGTCTCCATGACTCTCAGTGAGAAGTGTGGAATTGGCTCTCTTCTCTTTATTTAAGTAGAATAATGTGGAAAATGTGAATACAAATTAAGGTAAAGTGCAGAGGAAAATTTGGGCACAGGAGTAAGGTCCCGAAAACTGCAATTAAAAGTCATTTCTTTAAAATTATCCATAGTTAGTAAATAGTTCTCTGTGAGGAATGATAAATTACCCAAGTCAGAAGTCTGCTATTATCCGTCTACTAAAACAACGTTGTGTATTCATTAACAGTAGTTGTTAAAATGTTAACATAGTGCTAGTCATTTTTGCCTGCATTACACTGCAAAAAAAAAAAAAAAGTGCATCGGAAAGGATTCTGGTAATTTTTCACCAGGACATTATCTGTTAAGTGTACGGAGATTTCCTTTAACCCTAAAACACAACGCAATGCAAAGCATAATTAAAAATACAGGTAAAACACCTTTAAAAAATCCTTCATATTAAGACAACACTTTCTATAACACCAGATGTACTCGTTACATCAGAAGAAGAATGGCTTGTATGCTAATATTAGTCTTTCTGTTTATCCCGAGGTTTACCGTAGTCAACCGGATCCGGTCCGTATCCAGGTGAGATCAAGGACCTGCGCCTTGACACGACCACAACGCAGCAGAGATTGAGTCAACTAGATCATCCATTGTGAAGGCCTCATCGACACGACAGCCAGTGGCACAGTTCCTCAACAAACCGTTTGTACCGCCGTGATGAATATGATCCTCAACTGGATGGAACTGGAATAAATACCTTGAATGTTGCGATCCCATCGGACTTATGTTAGCTACCTGAATAATAACAAAGCACTGTTCGCCAGAGGAGAACTGGCCCCCAAACTAAGCCTGGTTTCTCCCAAGGTTTTAACACCTGTTTGCCACCTGATGTCACCTGTTGGAGTTTGGGTACCTTGCCGCTGTCGCCTTTGGCTTGCTTAGTTGGGGACACTTGACATTTGATATTCAACAGTGCTTTGCATCTGCCTGCATTGACACCATTTTCTTTAAGAGCTGCTGTGCAGCCAAAATGATATACCAGTTATCAATGTAAAGCTGCTTTGACACAATCTGCATTGTAAAAAATGCTATATAAATAAAGGTGACTTGACAATACATTGGGCACTATTTGTACAGATTTTTCTTAGAGAGCAGTTAATAATTAGTTTTGCATTAATTATGAAACTGTTTATAGTTTCTTAGTAGTTCTTGTAGGGTTTGGTGTAGGTGGTACATTATTTTCAAAAGCAATATAGCATTGATCTTTTAGCACCGGACATTTCACTTCTGATCTTCTGCGATACGTACAACCAACATAATAAAATGTTGCCACATTCATCTTTAACTGAGAAAATCAAACATGCTTTTAGCACCACTCCATAAACACTTCACTTTGAAAGTGCCACGAAATGTGCAGAAATGTCACCACAAGCATGTTTATCTAATAGCTTTCAATGGGGTTGTGAATTTATCTGCCTTATGCAAGCTCTTCCAGGACTGTAAGAAACAGAAATAACAGCACCGTGTGCAACTACTTTTAGCAGTCTATCTGGTTGATTCCCTCCTGATGTGCCTCAGGTGTGACTGATTCCTCAAGTGACCAGGGTGATACTGACACGCTTGTATAGAACCACACACAAGAGCCTGCATAAGGCAGACACATTTATAACCCCACTGAAAGCTGATAGAAATTATAGAAATTGATCTGCTTTTAGACATTGGGACAAAACCAAAAATACAGCACATAGCATGGTTACTGTCAGTGATCACATTGGCATTAGGGATCATTTACACGACATTGTTTTCAACTGCACGTTTTGGCCGTTCATTTACACAACAATGGCGTTTCGGGGGCCTGAAAATGCAAATGTTTCAAAGTGCAAGTTTTTGAAAACGATACTGATATTATTTCCAAGTAAACTACAAAAACCTAAATTTGTGAAAACGGTGACGTCATGCACGTGTGTATTACATGTTTAGTTTATAGGCATGTAGTGTTTCTTTACAAAGTGACATCGCCATCTACTGGCATACCAAATGAAGGGCTTGTTGTTCTTCTTCTTGTTTTTTAATAGCCAGTAACCTTTAGTTTATGTCTCAGAGCACACTTGACAGCTTGTATCATCATAGACTTTGGGTTCATTTGCACACACTCGTCTGGTTAAGACACGCTGTACGTACCCTCAGTTGGATACTGTCTTCCTGGTAGAAACCTACAAACTCCTCTTGGGTGATTTGCTCTTTCCACCAGACAAATTCATTAAAGTTTTGAACAAATAGACGTGGAGGAAGTGAGAAAGGCTAAAAAAAAAAGACAGAGAGAAAAAGAACAATTGTCTTTCACCAGCTGTTTATTCCCTTTGTGCGCATTTTGCTGTGTACTCCGAGATTCTGTAATTTCCTTCTGTAGGTGAAGATTGCTGAACAAAAGTACACCTATGAACTTTTGACTTTTTTAATATTTGTGTGAAACAAAGTGCTTGACATTAGACAAGTTGCTTGTTAGTTGCACTAGTGTCCTTGAACAAAACACTGAAGCTCCAAAAAGCACATAAAAGCAAGACTGGAAAAGAACAGACCGAAATGCAACTGCTTTTTCACTGCACACCTTGTCATTGCAGTTTCTGGATATAGTTATGATTTCAAGCTCGATTATGCACATTTCCTAGCATTTGACGCATGTGCACAATACTAGAAGGTGCTAGCAAGTGTAATCGAGCATGAAATCATTGCCAAAGAGACTGCTGATGTCAGCAATTATACTGAAAAAAGTACTTAGATTTTTTAGCCTGAAAAAAAGAAAGAAAGAAAAAAATGCACATACAACCCAGATCCTGGGTTCAATCAAATCTAATACACAATAATTATGGGTCATTATCACTCATGAGGCATAAAAGCAAATTAAAACATCTTACTGTAATTTTATCCAAACCACATGAAGGTAAACAGATTAAAGTTACACTTTATTTTGATGCTCCACTTTAGACATTCTACTGATTATTCTACATGTCAACTTATCCTACTAACCCTAACCTAAGAGTCTTCTAAGTATACTAATACTCAAAATGGCTGCTAGTTAATGGCTGCAAAGTTACTTATAGTTAGTAGAATGTCTAAATGGACCATTAAAATAAAGTGTAACTGATAAAACTTAAGCATATTTTACAAATAAATCAATTTAATTGATTAAATGTGGGTGTGTGCAGCTCATTGTCACTGTTTCTGAACTCCCTGAAACACCTCCATTGTTGTCTTGAGTTTTCTTCTAGGAACGAACACGTCACAATATTCCTCATTCAAATAATTTATATGCATAATAAAGGGGTGGGGCCTGGTTGAGTTAGTTAGTAGTGTGTTGAAACTGGCGGTTATGGTAAGGGGCGGGACATTTCCCAAACACCAATCAAAACACACTGCTCCAGCCGACCAATCAGAGCACATTATGCTTTTCAGACGGAGGGGCTTCATAGAGACAGGAACTAAACAGAGCGTTACTGACAGACTGGGAAGAGAGGAGCTGCAACAATGGAGAATATGAGGAAAATAATCAGCATTCAAGCATCAAAACCTGTTCTAGTAGAGCCCAAAAACAACATCAAGAATAATACAGCCTCTTTAAGTTGAATTTATGGGAATGTTGAATTTGAATTTAAGTTGAGAATTAACGAACATCACAAGTGAAGTGCAATAGTGTAATTTCCTCACTGAAATGGGAGTCAGTTGTGTGTTATAATTGTGGAAGATATTCCAGGCGATTGGGGTTAATGAGGTTCTTCACTCAAGAGACTCACTGAAGAACCTTGTATAAAAACACATACACTCTCCTGTCTCAAACTAGTTCACCGACCCCATCACTCAAAGCACATGTGATTTCCCATTGTGGAATCCTCAACCTCAAAAACGATCCGTTTGACAGATGGGGACGGTGGCGGTACGTCACGCCAATCCACCAACACCACTCAACTGGTGCCGCCAGACCCAGTTCTAGAGGATAAGAATGCTGGAAGAAAGACAGTAACTATGTGGTTGATTTGGAGAGGAGGTTGTAATGAAACAAAAGACATGTGGGCTGGAGAGGGTCTGGGTCTCCTGGCAGAGACAGATGGAGTGAGAGACACCCAGTTAACCAAAGCAAACACAGTCCGAGGGGAACAGGTCAGAAATCGAGCCATCAATCTCAGACACCATCACAGAGTGGCCACAGATTAGTTAACATCATAAGTGACAAGTACTAACAGCAAATATATTGCATCTGCATGCAGTGTCTTCTGTTAGATGGCAATGTTACAAATGCATGGAAGCTTGTTTCTGCCACGGAATGAAAAAAATATCAAAGTAATTGTGACTTTTCACTCGAGAGTCTCGCAATTCAGACTTTATAATTTGCAATTGCGAGTTCATATCTAGAAAGCTAGAATTGTGAGATATAAACGCTCAATTGCAAATTAGAAAGTCTGAATTGCGAGATTGTGCCAACGCAGGTCTGAAAGTTCTCGCTTGTCTAAGGTTTAATAGACGAATCATCGCAATATTTTAATGATTAATCGTGCAACTCTACTCTGTTTCTCTTTAATGGAAATGCTCTCTTTTCAGGCTAGATATCATTATTAGACAGAGTTTGCATTAAATCCGTCAGTTTCAGATACGTTAACACTGTTTTATCCATATCAGATTTTCTGTTATCACATTTCTGTTGTTTTTTCTGCTAAACTCTCGGTTCATCACAGTTAATTTCGGATGGTTTGCTCTGATGATCGGTTCTGTGAGGATCCGCACTGAAAGAGAAGCATTGAATGCAACCTGCAGCTATTTTGGCCAATCACAAAAGTCAATTGGGCAACCAATCATAGAATACTCTGCTGCAATTTTTTGTGCTGAATTTGTATCGCTTTCATAGGCTGGTGAGTTAATAATATAGAAATCCTTTTAATTTCCTTAAAAGTGGGAGCACCCTTCTTTTTAATTTTGACATTTTCGAGCACTTGTGATTTGTGATTGAAAGGTTTAATTGGATTATAGCTACTTTTTTACAAATGCTTGATTTTGTCCATGAGTAATTGATTGGATGATTGTGGTTTGCTATTGGTGGATCTCATGAGAGAACATTAAAATACATTAAAGAAGGGTTTGTGGTCATTTTTGCACTGGTCAAAAGAGCAAATAATATGGATGAGACTGGTTTCAGAACTTTGAAAGTTGTTTGATCAGACAAGTTCGAAATTTGTCTTGGTATTTCTCGCAAGGCATCTCATGACACACATTAGAAGGCCACCATGACTGGCAAACACTTTTAGTTGGCCATGATGTGGGGCTTTTTATCACAGACATAAACATGAAAGCATGATGAGCTTCAGTTTATTAATGTTGGCGTGGATTCAGGAAAAAACCCACAAACACTGACTTGCTATTGTTCATTTGAAAGAAACAATCCTCAGTTGACTATGGAACTAATGGCCATTGGCTAGCGCTCACCTATCCCCATCCGTAATTTGATCTCAGCAAATCAGTTCGGACAAATGCAAACAAGGTGATTAATATTCATGAGCTCAGCAGCCTGCCAGGCATTAGCAGACAGACACTGAGCTGCTGACAATATACAGTAAACAAGAAGAAAGCTTTGACTAAATAGATGAAAGCATTTGCCACCTTTTTTGGCGATGTTAGCGAGTTTTTATTCTCTGACTTTATTATTGAAATAATTGAATATTGAAAAATGTGTAACCTTCAAATACCAAAAGTAAGTTTGTTTTAATAAAAATCAACTCCTGGGCCATAAAAAGAAAGACCTGTATATACTGTACATGTACAGTGTATATGAAAAATAAGGATGTGTGACAAACAGGGCTTATGAGAACATGTTGAATATTAAGATGGCACACAGCTCTCTCTCTCTCTCTCACTCCGTTTCATCCCCATCTCAAGCTGCTATCTGTGGCCTATTTGAGTTTGGCAGGGTACATTGTTAACGTGCCCAGGTCCGTGTTTTTGCAAGCGGGAAAGGTTGTACGCTGGTCATCGGTATGTAAATATGTTCTATTCTGTCAGTCACAGAGCATAAATTGGGCTGCAAATATGTCAGTGTCTTAGCCTGGTGCTGAAAAAGTCTGGCTAGATTTTTAATGCAATATTAGCTTTAAATGACAAAACAGATTTTTTTTTTTTTTTTTTTTTTTCCAGATCATAAATTGGGTCATTTTAAAATGTTTTCAGGATTTAGGCTTTGACATTGTTCTAGTTTTAATGTAAAAGTGATGGATCATTTGAGAGTAGTTTCTTGTAGTTTTCAAACTTATATTTGTGCACAGATTTATTCTGTCCCAGTTCAAGATAGTATAGAAAGACAGAGCGATAGGTTGCTTTTTTTTTTTTTTTTCTCTCCAGCTGCCATCTTTCCTGACAGCCAGTGATGTCCTAGAACATGCTGAACTTATAGGATGCTGTTTCTGTCCTATGGAAAAGTATTGAATAAAATAAGAATGAGTGCTTCAAGATTGATGATACCGTTTCTGTGGTCAAATGACTTTTTAGGCAGGACTGTTTGCCCGTGAATGCACAGATGCTAATGAATGTGTTTGGCCAATACTAGGGCCATTGACTCCTCCAGCGGGACAGGTTAACAGTGTATTTGGGAGCATTCCTAAAGCAGATGTTTCTAGAGCGATTCTTGTCTGCTTGTATCACACTTTATTCATCAGATCAAGCAAAGTAACATGTATCTCTCTTTTTTTAGCTATATTTAAGGAGCCTTTGTTAGAAAAGAGTGTACGTTTATGTTGTCACTGAGAAAATTACATTCTCTGAAATCAGAAGTTTGCCCCGTGATGTCTATGACATTTTACATTTTTTCTCTCACTTGAACATAAGGGCTTTTAGTGTTGTCAAACATATACATTTGTCACTAGATTATTTAAAGGGGACCTATTATGCTCCTTTGACTAGATGTAATATAAGTCTCTGGTGTCCCCAGAATGTGTGTGTGAAGTTTCAGCTCAAAATACCCCACAGATCATTTATTATAGCTTGTAAAATTTGCCCCTATTTTGGTGTGAGCCATTTTTGTGTGTGTCCCTTTAAATGCAAATGAGCTGCTGCTCCCGGCCCCCTTTCCAGAAGAGGGCGGAGCTTTAACAGCTCGCGCTTCGGTTGCTCAACAACAACAAAGCTGGAGAATCTCACGCAGCTCAACATGGCCTCACCCCCTTTGTTGTGTGTTTTTAAGGTTTATGTACATTTTAGGGTTGGTGATGTCACCAACCCAGGAAGAAGCTCGTTGTAGTCCCTACCAGCCTTTTGTTGTAGTCCTTAAACAGAGAATTCTTTAAAAGAAAATATCTCATTACACACTAACTAAAGTTAAAAAAGTGAAATCATAATCAACCACCCATTTAGAATGGTTTCAATACTCATTTTCCACAGCAATGACATACTGATACCAGCTGCGCTTTTTGATCACATTGATACACCATACAGTGTGCATTTAAATTAAATACTGTGTTTCGGAGTGAAGTGCATCATTGTGATCATTTATACATGCGCAGCTCATGATCTGTTGTCTTCATAGGTTCACAGTAAATGCAGCCAACTCCTTCTCTCCATATGCTGTGAGTTTAGCATGCATTTGGGAAAGCAACAGGCATCAGATCAGAAATGCTTTATTTTAACATGTGCATAATTTGCAACATTTCTGTGGACAGATGATTAGGCTACAGCATTTCACTAGATTTGAAGTGGGAAGTGTCTGTAAACCTGTTGACGCAAAGGCTTCCCTGCAGTTTTATTCTGCCAAAATCAAGGGTTTAACAAGTAAAGAAATTAGGACATAAGTATCGCAATCCACTTCTCTGCTGAAGAATAAGAGTACTTCATGAAAAATATCAGGAACTTAAAAACATTTTCAAGGCAGGAAAAACTTGAGAAAGCATCTGAAAGAAAATATTTTAAGCTTTAGTATGTTATCAAAGCTTGCTGGTGTATCAGTGTGATCAAAGCTTGCTTTAGCAATTAGCTAAGTGTTGCCAGCATGCTTTACCATGTTTTTAGCATGCTGCATGTTAAGTTTGGGGCAAGATTGGACATTACATGCCTGAGTTATAGCACCTTCCTGTTTCATTGCTTTAATAGCATGCTTTAACACTTAACTAAGTGTTGCTAGCATGTTTTTGCATGTTTCTAGCATGTTGCTAGCCTATTTAACACTTGCTGACACATTTTAATATGTTACTAGGAGTCCATAAGTGTTAAACGTGTAATTTCAAGTTACCAGCAGGTGGCGCTATGACTATAACTGAAATTGGCCATGGACATGTGTTCAGGACAGGACTCTTAACAAACGTGTTTGGTGCAAATTGGACATTATTTTCCTGAGTTAGAGCAACTTCCTGTTTCAATGGCGAAACACCGAAATTAGTCAGGCCGCCACGGACACACCCTTCCACAAAAACTCAAGATCTTCGCAATTTAGCATCACAAAGGCCTTATGATTACACTCACCAAATTTGAAGATGATCGGATTAAAACTGTAGGACAAGTTTGTTAAAGTACGAGGCCTGAAAATGGCAAAAACTGTAAAAAAAAAATCGCAAAGGAAATTCAAAATGGCTGACTTCCTGTTGCGTTTAGGGCTTTGCTCCAAGAGACCTTTTTGGAGGTACTGGGACATTACATGTATGTACCAAATTTTGTACGCACATCTGAAATGTAGCGGAGGCGAGCCAGAGATACAAGGAAAGTTACTATATTGCGTCAGAGATTTATTGCACTTTACTCACAGCTGATTGGTCCAGGCAACGTTATCATGGCGATAAACACAGCCAAAAAAAAAAAAAAAACCACAATCAACCAGTTTCAGTTGATAAGAAAATACTTTCATTATAGTTTTAGCCTAATTTAGCAGTTTAGTAATCTCATCAGTCACTGGTTTGCCATTCTGGTAACTTTCTAGATTAGGGAACACTATTCACTTCTAATTAGTTGCTAATTAGTATGCATATTTCTGGCATATTGGCTGTTTATTGGTACATATTAATGCCTTATTCTGCATGACCATATTCTAGGTCCTTTAACCCTACACTATACTTAAACATAACCACTACAACAACTACCTTACTTTGTGTCAATAAGCAGCAATCAGGAGTTTGTTGAGGGAAGACTCCTAGTTAATAGTAATTAAGTGTTCCCTAATTACCGCTGTTCTTCTGAAGCGTTCATTTGAAGTGCTTCTCTTCATTTCACAATTTTTCCTCAAAAGACTTTTATCAAGGTCAGATCTTCAGTTATTTGGTAAGTGCCTGGTTTGATGCTGTCTAAACGGAAACAGGAAAAGGACAATGAGGAGAACAGGATTACTGGGGGTTGTAGTTCCTCAGTGAAATGCTTTCCCAGTAATCCTATTAGACCGGCTCAGTCCGTTGTGCTCCAGTTCTGCTGGGCCACAGGGGCCGCCGCCAGCGTTTCTGATGGCATCGGCTGATTAAGGACGGACAAAGAGTGTCACACAAGGAGATCTGGAAGAGGATTTTTCCTTTTTTTTTGTTGTTTTTTTTTCTTTCAGTGATGTTATTAAACTGTCCAATCCTCTGAACTCAGTGACCCGTGATCTTCACTTTGACCACACAAGTAGAACTTTATGCACTTTTAGGATAAATAATCTAAACAATAAGGTTTAGTGAGAGGTTGGATGGCACCACTGTCCCCAACTTGGTCAGATATTAGTTTAATTTCAAAAGTCAAAACTAGACTTAATGTGGACAAGCTGAATAAAAACTTTTCAGATATTCCCTTTCACATATTGTTATATAGTTGTTTGTGAATGTAAAAGATCTGCAAAGTTTCAAAGATCACAGTGCAGATAAATTAAGTTTTTGTCTCTCAAAAGAAAGCGATTCTGAACTCAAAAGAGTCGTCAGTAATTCAGTCTCACTTCCAGCTGAACCTACGTAGGGTTGTAACTAATTTGCATAATGCCAGCCTATGATCTTAATTGGCTGAACAGCGTCAGCTTTGCCCCGCCCTCAAACACTGTAGTTGTCTGAGAGTGTTTGGTTCGTGTTGTTCATGTCGAGAAGACGCTGCTTTCTGCTGCCAAGTTTGGATTGGTTTCTGACCAATCACAACAGACTGAGACATCTGACCAATCAGAGCAGAGCAGGCTCTCGGAAAGGCGGGGTTTAGAGAGACTGAATCCTTGATGGAACTGTTTCCGACACTCTGAGAAAAGAACTGATGCTGCAATGGATATCATGAGAAAATTAAAGTTTTTGGATCCATGTAAACTTATTGTAGGAGACTCCAAAATAGCGTAATACTAGCACTTTAAGGCAAAATGTTATAAACATATTCATCAAATTGTATTTTTCTGACCATTAGGTTTAATAAGCAATGACATCATCAGTTTGAATTCAGCAAAACAAAGCATTGCCAAGAAATAGCTTGACTTTGCTGGGGCGTAATCAAAAATCCATCCAAAAACATTTGTGGTGCTTGGTCCAACATGGTGGTTAATTCAATTTAGTAAGTGGAAAATCAAATCAATAAATTCACTCAACTTGAAGTTAGAAATCAGAGGAAAAACAACAAAAAAAGGATAATGTTCCCAGACAAGGGTTTTATACCCTGAAGAAAAAGTCAAAATTGGGGACTCGGTTGGAGGACTCTCAGACCAATCCCAATCAATGCGCCAAATTTCATTGTTTTGTTCACAGTGTGCTTTTTAGGTACCAAAGAAGCAGCATAACAAGAACACCAACAGATTCGGCCCTTAATGATAACTTCCTAATCTTGTGTCCAAGTCTGACATATTAAACCCTACAGGGTTGGGAGGTTTAAGGGTACAATCGATCTATCCTAGGTTAGTTCTGCTGTCTGATGCTGGAGCACAGGGGATATTCATGACATATTGTTGATGTTTCGAGTTATTCCTCTCAAAGAGCAAAGCTCAAATCTCTCTCTGCTCCTCTGTGATTGAAAATGCTGATAGGGATGATAAATCTCTGTCCTTATTGCTTTCTTCTGCCTCGTGGCACATTTTCTCAGAGCTGAAGTTGAGAATGAAGATTTATGGCGTCTCATGACTGTTGTGTTTTCCTGCAAATTAGGAGGCTGTTTTTATACAGTTGCCACAACATATTTACAAATACATACATCTTAAGGATGTTTTTTTTTATATATATATATATTTTTTTTTATTATTAATTTATTGGATATTTTAAGGAATTCTAATCACTGGACTGTCTTTGCTGGAAACAATTTGTTGAGATGTCTTATACAGAGCCACCATGTGCACATCTAACCTCACTGCATTGTTGTTTGTTTTGTTTTTTAAAGCAAAAGTAAATGAATTCAATGTAAATGCATAGTGATTCTGTTTCAAAATCATTACGAGCATCAGCAAGATTTGCATGCTTGAAAACGTCTCCAATGTAAAACTTGTTGATGGACTTCATAGTAGAAAAGATTCAGTGTACGGGGACATTTTTCAAAATCTTCATTCAAATCGCAGCCAGTAACACACATGCCGGTCGTCATTTTTGCTGCAACAAAAGGCGGAAACCTTGAATTGATGCTGCCCTAGGTATGTTCCATTTCCATTGAATTTTCTCAGAAACCCAAGGCAAGATGTACAATAACCTGAAGACAGTCCATTATCTGTGGCTTCACCTTCATGCAGTGGTTTTGTACCAAATCATAGTGTTTCAATTGCATTGCTAGCATGCTGGTCTACCAATTTATGTTTCCATTACCTAGGCCTGTGTAAATTAATGTCCAACGAAAATCTCACTGAACATGGTTAGTATCTACATGTGCCACAACAATGGCATGGTCTAGACCAGAGAAGTTCAATTAAAATTGAAATGTCTGCATTTTATATGGCTTGCATGGCTATGAAATTTGCCATGTGCATTTTTGCAATACCTACTACAAATCACTGGTAACACTTTACTTAATTATGTCTAATAATGCACCTTATGTAATATTTGCAAATATAATTATTTCATTTCAGTCAGATGGGGAAATAAACATGTCTGAGTATCTGTGCAGCACATCAAAAACAGAAACAGGCCATCTGTCATATGAAGTAAGGGCTTGCATTGTAGACAGCTCTATTTTTTATTATTTTTTTCTTATAGGAGTGATCTAGTTTTGTCACATCACGCACTCCACTCACTTCCAGCGCAGGCACAGTGTCTCTGTTGTCATGATAATCAGTGCCGATGGCGTGTGGAGCCGGTCACGGGTCAGGATTCGGACCACGCTAATTGGTGACCTCTGCTCTAGACCAACATGAAACCACAAACACACACGATACCTGTGATAGACTTTAGATTATAATTTAGACATTGTCATTTGGTCAGCACCAACCTGAGAAAAAAAAAAAAAAATTAAAATTAAATTATCAGCCAGCTTCGTGTAAACGTATAAGATAATTTGAGCTCAATAAAATTGTCTAACGCCACATGATCTAGTTTAGCATGACCAAAATAACTACAAACAAATTGCAAAACTTGCGTGAGTAGCAGAATGAAGCACATAACTTATAATATCGACATATGATTATATATTTTCAGCATTTTAAACGTGTCTTTTTAAATTGTGCTTCTGGAACAAGAACAAATGTAGGGCGGGGCTTGATTGGATGGTTGTGGTTTGCTATTGGTGGATCTCATGTGAGTGACAGGTTGTCAGCAGAGAACAAAAGGCGGAGGGGAAGTTATTCTGTAAACGACGCAATATTCCATAAGAAATGTTGTTTTTGATTTCATGGTTAATTTAATATTTTAGGATTATAACGACAAAGAATGAAATGGCCAAGATGGATATTCAATTTTAATTCCATGGTCAGCCATGTTCTACGGTGGAGATTTTCTTGAGTTGTATAAAACTACATGTTAATTTGCTATGCACATGTAAAAGTGCTATTAAAAGAAGGACAGTTCCCTTTGCATGAAGTTCTTGTACCCTTTGAACAAGTCAATCGGCGTTGACGGTCGGGTGGATCTCCATATCAATTGCTCACGCAATCTTAGCAATGAGCTTACGATACATTAAGCACAAAGCATCGTGATTTATTAGGACATTGTAATTATATCCTGGCAGAGCACTAGTGGTTTGGGTGGGGGTGAAGCAGTGGACTCGCTCGCACACAAAGACTCATTCGCCTCATTAGCTGCTGCATGCTACAGCATTAATCAGCATTTCATGTAATGGGATGCCACTGGAAGGACAATACCGCACCGTCTGCAGTTTACCAACCACACATCGATACCAGGCTTGGCAGGGGAAGAGGGTGGTTTACTTGACCTTGGTGGGTTGAGAGGCTTATTTCTGTTATGTGAGGAAAATGTAATTGACGTTGATATGTTTTGAGTGCGTGAGTCCAGTTCTCTGTGTCCAATGAGAATGAGTCCTCAAGTCATGTGTCTTGTTGTGCTCTGGTGGATAAAACGACCAACCTGATCTCACAGGAAAGCGTAACTACTTTATAAGATGGCAATCTTGTATGAATTGGTATATAAAAAAGCAAAACAAAAAAAACATACGATTTTTAGAAGAAAGGTAAGCTTAAAGCCCCTATCCACACCCCTAAACATGGGATGCAAGTCAAATGCATGAAAACGTACAAAAGAGACGTACGTGTTCGTACAAATCAGCCACCAATTCGCCATAATGTAAAAACAGATTGAGATTGAGCAGGGAAGCAAGTATCTACCCAGCTAACAGGGAACGTTCCCATACCTTTGACTAATGTTCTTTAAAAGTTATGGATGAAACATTCTTATTCTTAGTTCACATATAAGCGCTCAAATTCGTTATTTCAAATGTAGGCGCATGCGGCGCATCGAGATTAAAAAAGCGCACCGCAGGTCATGTGACAAAAAAACAACCGATCAGCTTCGGCCTTTCCGTAACAAAACATCAAAAGCTCAGCCGAACAGCTGATCATAGCTGTACAGGGTGTTTTTCATATATCATCTCCATAAATATATCTAGTAGTAAAGCTAGCGCAAGGGCTAGAAATCAGTTTATCCTTTGATGAAACTTCCTCGTCCTTGTGGAGAGCAGAAAGTGGCGGGGCCACGCTTTCCACACGTTTTTAGACTTGATATGTGAACGGCCCCTTAAAGTAACGTTCTTATAACGTTATTAATAGGTAATATACGTTCTCATAGTGTTGAGAGGAAACGTTCTTAGAACAACATTCTCGGAACATCCTCATAATGTTAATATTATTTGCTGAATGTTTTCATAATGTTATCATAAAACGTTCTGAGAACAACATTCATAGAACGTCCTTACAATGTAATTTGTACTTAATGAATGTTCTTGTAATATAGAGAAAAAAAATGTTGTGAGAACAATGTTCATGCAACATCTTTTGTTATTTTTACTTGGTTAACATTCTCATAACACTGAGAGAAAACGTTCTTAGAACAACATTTTCGGAACGTCTTTATGATGTTATTTGTATTTGCTGAATGTTTTTGGAATGTTTGTATAAAACGTTGTGAGAATTTTAATGAAACATTCCAAAAACACTCAGAACGTGTTATTAGTCAAAGTTTTTGGTGTAGTGCTCAAAGCAGCTTTACAGAAAATCGTGATGTTATAATGTTTATAATATCTTAACCATCTACAGCACTGTGTTGCCCTCAGGCAACGGAAAGTTTTCTTAAGCCCTATGTTTAGTACATTTTTCTTTAAATGATTACAACCAATTAAAATGGTCGAGTATGAACGAACAGTCCAGTATAAGGTGTGGGAGTCACGTCCTGTTCTGACACATGGTCACAGGAGCACATGGTGTGAGAAGAAGGCAAGATTATTTGCTTTAGTAATCCTATTTAAAATTACATGAACTGTACATAAAAATGTGTGTGTGTATGAAGGTGTAGAGAAGCCTTTTGTCAGGTTTTATGAAGTTTTTTTATTTTATTTTGCATGTTCAGAAATTCAGTTTTTCTTTTCTCAGCGTTGTGCAATAAGGGGTACTTTTCGAGGATGTTTTGGACAATACCTCACATTGGCCATACTGTGTTATAAGAAGGGAAGATGCAGGGTTCCTGTGTGCGCAGGAACACCCAAAGTGATGTGCAAAAACTGTAACGTACGCCACTATTTCACAGCAGAGAAGAACTGCTTTTTGAAGTTTCGTACGGAATCTTATTACATGAAGTACATTATATGGCATGACACAAACCTATGCATGTATCAAATTCAGTATATCAGTGTCTTTCAAGTGTTTTTCCCTTTTTACTTAATGATTTCTTGACATTAAAAAAAAAAAAAAAAAAAGATGATACATTTCTCTATAATTCTGTACCATTGTTGCACAACGTTGCAACAAAAATATTTTGGGGTGGGGGGACGATGGGAGGTCAAAAACTTTTTTATCAATAAAATGTTCCCAAATGGACCGAAAAATGATGTGGAATATATATATATATATATATTTTTTTTTTTTTCATGTGCCATCAACATGTGTGCAGTATGAACAAACTGTCTTCCAGTAATGTTAATAGAATGTTCGTTCAAAGTTATCTGGTTTTTAAAGTTCTCAAAATGTTAGCACAAAAAAATTATTTATATATTGATCATGGAACATAGTTTTTGGAATGGTTTAGTTGGACGTTCATCTAACAGTTTTTAAATGTTACTACTTGCTTGATCATTAAAGAGAACTGAAGAGAACATGTTGTAAATGATATATAATACACTGCAAGCAGGAATAATACACTGACTTCATCCCAGCTGACAAAAAAATATGTTCTTAGAAAGTTATGACATATTTCTGAATGTTTTTTAAACGTTCCAAACATCCAGTTTTTTTTTTTTGTTTGTTTTTTTTTTTATGTATTTTTCTTGGTTTATGTGAACATTAGAGGAACATTCTATTCTATTATTTTGAAAATGTTATAAAAATGTTATTTCTGAAAGTTTTCTGAATGTTCAAAACATCTAGTTTTTGTCGTTTTGTTCTAACATTTACATAACTTTTAAAGAACGTTAGTCCAAATTATGGGAACGATCCCTGCTGGGACTGAACCAAATGCATTACACTTACACAGTTTATTGTACTACTGCAATCTTAAAGTAGTCTTATCTATATTTTTTGTAATTCAAATATTTAATGCACTTTTATGCTCTGGAAAAAATATGTCTTCATATTTAGTACATAAGAATTCTGGGAAAGCGCTGTCACCTCACAGCGAGAAGGTCCCCGGTTCGAGTCCCGGCCGAGCCAGGAGTTAGCAGGTTGTCAGTGTGGGTTTCCTCCAGGTACTCCAGTTTCCACCACAGTTCAAAGACATGAAGCTTAGATAAATCGGCGATACTAAATTGTCTGTGTGTGAGCCCTGTGATGGACTGGCCATCCACTCAGGGTGTTTTGAATGTTCAGAAAACATCCAAAAAATAATAGCATTATCAATATGACATAATGTAATGTTCCTCTAACGTTCAAATAAACAAATAATAAAACATTTTTAATGCATTAGAAATATAACATTCAGGAATAACTTGTTAGCAAAACATTCACATATTTTTGTAACAACTTTGTAACAACTTAACCACCCTGAACACCCACTGCAGTTTGTTTATGTTTACACCAGATTACATAAACAAAATCTAGCATTGTGTGTGTGTGTGTAGAATTTTGAACCTTGAATCAAACAATCCACCAATATCTGTTTTTATAAGTGTAATATAACCCAGGCTCATTAAAAGAACATGCATCTTTTTCTGCAAAATATCACGTTGCTTTTTGACACACTTTCAAAGTGAAATGTCCAGTGAGGCACGTTCTGTTTTATATGAATCTGGCAACGTTGTTTGTTGTACGCGTCGGAAATTAAACGACCAGTGTGACAAAAACACGTACCATCTGCACTAAACCTAATCGATAGTGTTAAGAAAAGTGAAATAAAACCACATTTTCTAAAGCAACCGTGCCATTCAATCCTGCTTCTACAAGTCTTTGAGCTCTTTTATTGTTAATCGTGTTTCAATTACAGCATCAGAAATGCCAAACATATATGGAGCTGGTTGTGTGATATGCGAGCTCATGACATATTATTGTGCAAAGAAACACAAAATAAGTCTTGATTAATAATAAAAATAGTCTTTATTAATAATAAAGGAAGCTGTTGCCACTTCACTGGGAACTGCAGTGAATTATATTTATACTGTAGGTACCATTTTTGGAATTTTGTAAAAATGTTGGTAGAGGCACTTTGCCTAAATGAGCCTGGGTTAATCTGATCATGTTGAAAAATTGCAAAACAACACTGCTAAAATGCTTTCAGCGAGTTTTTGGGTTCTCTTTCTTTTTGCTATATCATTTTGATCAATCTCTGTTAATAACCTGCTTTTTCTAAACAAACATTTTCTGCAATTTCTCAAATCTGGGATTTGCATTACCAATGATATCGGGAAATTAGTGGGAAGCGGGATTGGATTTGTCCTGTGGTGCTGTACAAATCCTTTACTCTCATCAGGGTTCTTTAGCAGTGTAAAGGTGCGTTGTGTTTGATTCCTGTTACTTTTATCCTAGAAGTCTGTAAACCTGAATGCCTCTGTCAACCGGTGTGTCCTTGAGCAAGAGATTTAACCCACATTCCCTCAGGAGCATCGCAGCATGTTTCTACTGCATCCTTACCTGTTAGGCTTGAAAACAAGCAGCGTCTGCTCAGAAAACTGGCTGAGATTAGAAACAGGGACTAAATTTGCAATTTGAAGATTCCCATCTAACAGCGAACATTCTCCGAACATTCGGTTAACGTTCTCTCAAAGTTATGAACAAACATTCTTCAAGTAACATTAATAAAATGTTCATTCAGACTCATCTTGTCTTTAACAATGTTCTAAAAACATTATACATCATTCATGGAATGTTTGTCTGACATTTAAAAAAATATGTTACTAACACCAATCACAAGTTCAGTATGGAGTACCGCAAGGCTCAGTACTAGGACCGTTGCTGTTCACTCTGTTCATGCTACCCTTGGGAGATATCATTAGGAAACATGGCGTTAGTTTTCACTGTTACGCTGATGATACTCAGCTATATATTTCTTTGCGCCCTGACGAAACTTACCAATTCACAAAATTAATGGAATGCATAGCTGATATAAAAAATTGGATGACTTGTTATTTCCTATTACTAAATTCTGAAAAAAAAAACAGATTCGAATTATTGGACCAAAAACCTAGAATACTGTCTAACACTTGACGGCTGCCCCCACCACCCCAAATTATTTTCCTGTTATCCCTGTAAAGCTGCTTTGACACAATCTGCAAGGTGACTTGACTTGTTTCAGAACATTCAGAGAACATTCAAAAGTAACATTCCCATAATGTTTGAAAATGATTAAATGGAATGTTCCCTTAAGTAAGAACAAAGGTTTTGAACATTTAGAGAACATTCAGAAATAACATTTTCATAACTTAAAGGGAAAGTTAGTAAATTGTTCTTAAAACATTTTTTTTGTCATGTCATGTTTTGGACAGTTGTCTTAGAAAATGTCAAGCTTTTGTGTGGTACAAACAAGCATTGGTCTTCTTATTAAATATAGCATTTTAATGAGAAATAGATTATTATTTGAAACATTCATTTTGAAGAAAGCCGATATAGTTATTTCAACAGAACAGCAGAAATTACATAAAGTACTTGAAAGCAGTTTCTCAACCCACTGAACGCTCTATCGGATCGTGAGATCGTGTTTTACATGGTTTCAGTAACAGAAGTTATGTGAAGGCTGTAAGCATGTGCTCGTGTAGATCATTAACAGATTGAGCTTGGACGAGATCCATTTCAGCTGGTGATGATTTTGTGGGAGACCTGCGATATTTACAGAACTTGTGCTCGAGGGGGTTTGTGTCGTGTTAAATGGGCTGCGGTTCATTTGCTGTAATCTAAGAAGAGCTTTTGTTTCCATGGCTATATCAAGACAAAATAGGTATTTACACTTATAATACACATTTAACTCTAATTCATTAACCAAGTTAAGTCTCCCTTCAAGAGGTTATTTTCAATTCATGCAGAGTATAGCAATAAAGCTTTTGGCCCTGTTCCCATGAGTCAAGTGGCATGTGTTTAGATTTAGATGGCATTAGTACTGCTAAACAAACCAAAAAAAAAAAAAAAAAAGTGAAGGAAAGCATTAAAGGGATAGCTAACAGGCACTTAATAAGATTGGATAATAATGATAAAAATAATAATAATTAATGCAAATAATAATGGTATGCTCCCTATCCTAAAAATAACTCCAGTAAAGGTTAAAAAATAAATAAAAATAAAAATCCCTCCCCTCCCCCCCTTCTAAGATTTTAGAGTAGAGATTAATCAATCGACATGTCGAAAAAGTTAAACCTGAATTGCATCAAGGAATATAAAACCCAAATGAAATATTATAAAAGTAAAGTGTACATTTGGTATACAAGCAGATTTTGAGATTAAAACCATCATAGATATTTGAAGCTTTAATATACTGTTCTTGTGGATTCACTCTGTTAATGAAAATGCAATGGCTTTACAATGTCATGCCGTAATCCCGCAGTACATATATATCATTTTTCTTTTTCTCTCTTTTTTTTTCAGACCACTGTGCTATATTTCATTAGAAAAAGACTGTAAAACAAAAATACAAAAGCAATTTATAGGACATTTCTCACAAAATGTGCCCAGCTTCTTCTTTTTTTTTTTTTTTCATCCCTCTGAGAAATGTATGGCTTTATGCTGACCCTTAAAGAAATGAAGAAATGATCAAATTTTTGTTCACGGTGCTGCAAAAAAGCTCGACACATCAGCAATCACAACGTGTACATTATGCGAAGCAGTACGAAATAGCATGAATTGATTATGTTCAACCGTAGATACTGCACTCAGGCACCGAAGCGACTCAAACCTGCCTGAAAAACAAGAGCGCGGATCTGAAAATACAACAGACAGGATTCAGTTCTCCTGGCGAGTGGAAATAAAACTGGACATCCCTCAAGAAACGATGGACGCCTGTACTGAACTCTCTTAGAGGGGTCGTATGAAAGGACAAGACACAGTCAATGATTCCTTACGCTGTATAAACCATCTAAAATATGTATGACAATACCATGGTAGTGTCTCAAATTAATTCCTGTGTTTTGGTTCTGCCCTTATGTTACATCTCTAAAAACGTGTTAGAATGGCAGTTTAAGATGTACCTTTGTTCCCTCAAAGTAAAATCAAGGCCTCTGTGTCACTGGATGTTGAATTTAATAGTTTGTGATCTTTTCTGGTAATTCTCTTTTAGGAAATGACAGACATGCTTCGACAAATATGATACAGTTATTTTTTTGTTTTTTGTTTTTTTGTTCTGTTTGTTTGTTTTCCTTTAGTGAGCTAAAATGACTTCTCTCTGTATTTTTAGTTTCCGTTTAACAATTACACTTACAAAGTTGTTAATAATACATCAAAAAAGCAAAGCAAAAAGATTCCAAATCAAACCGAGAAAGAAAATAATTTGTTGTTGTTGTTGTTCTTAATACAACGTTTTCTTCTTCTTCCTAGTTGTTTTCAGCAAAGTTTGGTAGTCAGGTGGTCTGATTGTTTCAAGATTTCTGTGTTGTACATGTCCAAGGCGTGATTCACGCGAATCATCTCGCTGTTGTTGAGCTTGAGTCGATGTTTCAGCATACAGGAGAACAGGTCCAGCTGGGGCTTCCCAGGGGCCACCGGAGGGGCCAGACGGTTAATTCTCTCCCGTATGTCCAGCAGCAGGAGCATGATGGACGAGGACGAGTAGAACTGGGTCCCCTGCGTGTACGACTGGTTGACCTGCTGCACGGCGCTCCTCAGCAGGTCAGCGTTGAATCGCAGGCTGTAGCCGAACACTTGTATGTCGGAGATCTTGATGTAGATCTGCCGCTTGTTGGGGTCGGATAAGTCCACCGGGCCCTGGCCGGTGTCGTTGCGCAGGACGGTGGGTACCTTGGCGCGGCTTCGCAGGTAGATGTGCACCGTCTCGAAGAAGGTCTTCCAGCGGTTCCCCAACAGCAGGGTCCAGTTAAAGCACTGCGAGTTCTGCAGCCGCACCTTCTCCCAGCGTGGGTATCCGTGCTCGCCGAACGGCATGCTCCACCCCTCGGAGTGGCTTCCGCTGAACGGGTTCACGTAGACGAAGAACATGGGGTCCACGCTGCTGTTGCGCATCTGGCAGATCTTCATGGACAGGCCGACGATCATGTGCAGGTAGTCCATGCGGTTCTTGTTGCTCTTGAGCGTCAGCGACATCCTCTTGCGCCACCGCGGGTCGAAGAAGGTCTCCAGGCGCACCTCGTTGCTGATGAAGGTGGTGTGGATGTGCAGACGCGAGTCCATCTTCTGCAGCAGGTACTTGAGCTCCAGGTCCTGGAAGTCCAGGTCTGTCTCGAAGCTGATGAACTGCTCGCTGCGCTCCGAGTCCACGTTCTGCGGCTCGCAGCGGCCGCGGTACAGCTTGTAGCCCTTGTTGCAGGAGCCGCACTGGGAGATGTTGGCCAGGCTGCACATTGCGCAACTATTGTTGCCGCCGATCACGCAAGGGATAGGCCGCTGGCAAAGGGTGGCCCCCGTGTGGCACACGCACGTGCGCTGGCTCTCCAGGAAGGTTCCCCAGAAGCCGTTCTCGTTGCAGTAGAGGAACGACTGCACGCGGTTCAGCCACTGTAGCACCGATCTGAAAGCAGACAGATAACAACGCAGTCAGGGCAGGTGGGTAGAAGGATCCATTAATAATGCAGCATTAAGTCCAAAGGCACAAAGCTACCGCCTTAGCCTACCGACGTTTGTTACAGTCTAATCACTAAAACGGATAATGTATTCTGTCAAATTTTCCCAATGCACACCTCGTCTTCTCTCTCCCCGCAGGCATTTTGCCTTGTCATTCTGAAAGCCTTTGGAGCTCCTCTGCTGCGTGAGGGGAGAAACGAATGACTGAATTTTGATTTCTGGGAGACAAAGTGCTAAAGGTTATGATGACATGTTAATGAACCTAGAGTCGGATGTGGGATATTTCTACTTTATATCCCTTGAAGATGATGTTAGAGAGACAAAAAGGCAATGCTACACTTCTCGCAACCAAACTGTGGAGGATAAACGATGCTCGTTTACAGAGGATCATTTACCATGTTGTTTTATCATGCAACATAAGAACTTTAATTCATGGATAATATTTGCTTAAAAGTGAATGTTTATTAGGGATGCACTAATACCAATACTGGCACTGGTACCAGGATAGATACATTGCTCATTTGCTCAAGTCTAGTCACATTTTTTACATAGCACTTTGCACAATACAGATTGTTTCAGAGCAGCTTCACATTAATAAACAGGAAAATAACTTAATGGTGTAAAATGAATCAATTATTACAGTAATTCAAGTCCATGTGTAAACCCAGCTAACGGGGATCATTCTCAGAACGTTCTGGCAAGGTTCTCTCAAAGATATGAACAAACGTTCTTCCAGTAACATTATTAGAATGTTCGTTCAAAGTATTTTTATTATTTTTTTTTTTTTTTAGATGTTACTACATTCAGAGAACATTTAAAAGTAACATTACCCTAATTTGTTTGCTGAATGATCAAATTAAATGTTTTACATAACCAAGAACCTTTTTTAACCAAAACATTTTTTTTTTAAAAACTTGAGGTTTTGAACGTTCAGAGAACATTCAGAAATAACGTTTTCATAAGCGTCGACGCTCCTGTTTGGGTATCTCTGTTTAAAAGCCAATAGAAACTGAAAGCAAGTAGGTAGCACAACAGAGGCGCTAACTTAACCCTCAAATGGTCTTTATTTCCTGTTTACACATGTTGTCTTTAGGGTCAATATGACCCCAAAATTGAAAGCGTAATTGTAAAAAAATATATACATTTTCAATAATACAAATAATATATCGTTTTTTTTTTTTGTTTGCTTATCATCTATACATTAATGCTGTGTTTTGGGAGATTTGAAGTACTTTTTTACCTATTTACTGCAAAATTCCTCAACTACACCTTTAGCATGAATATTAAATATTACATATTTATGAAAAAAAAAAAACACTTTAATAAAGATCAAAATTAAATATAAGTTGTTTCAGGATATTGATCCAGGTGTTAGAAGCAGAATTCTGCCATCTGTTGGTTAGAAAAAAGCTTGTAGCAATTACAGTTTTAGAAAAAAAGTGACAATTACCATATCTGGCCAGCAGAGGCCCATAGAAATCCATTCATTTTTCTGGATGTGGCTTACTGCTCTTTTCTGATTTATATTTTGCATATATATATATATATATATATATATATATATATATATATATATATATATATATATATATATATATTTAAACATTATAAAATACATTAAATCAGTATTTTTGCAAAAGTTTAGAATTTTTTTGTGTATTTTTTTTTTGAATTATTGATTTTATTTGCCAATTTCTATAAAAATGCTCTCTATTGCAGTCACACTTATGTGTGTGTGTGTGTGCGTGTGCATGTGTGTGTGAGTGATCATTTTCGTTACACATTGCTTTTGTGCTCTAGCACCAGGTCTTCATTTATGTGTGAAAATTTTCATATTTATGCATGATTTTTTTTTTTTTTTTTTTGCCAACTTCTATAAAATGCTTTCTATTGCAGTCACACCCCTGTGTGTTTTTGTGTGTGTGTGTGTGTGTGCACGCACATGTTTGTGTGATCATGTTCATTCCACATTTCTTTTGTGCTCTAGTCCCAGACCTTCATTTATGTATGAAAATTTTCTGATTTATGCATGAATTATTGATTTTATTTGCCAGTTTCTATAAAAATGCTCTCTATTGCAGTCACACCCGTGTGTTTGTGCGCGTGCACGTACGTGTGTGTGTGAGTGGTCATGTTTGTTCCACATTGCATTTGTGCTCCAGAACAAGGCCTTCGTTGTGGTATGAAAATATTGGGATTTATGCCGGATTTATTGATTTTATTTGACAAATTAAAAAATCTAATTTTTTTGCATTTCCCATTCATTTTCAATTGGGGTCATATTGACCCCAAAGACAACATTAGTAAAAAAAAATTACATGCCTTTAGAACAACCGAATCAAACCCAGTTTTTTTTTTTTTTTTTTTTTTTTTTTTGTGTGTATACAGACAGATAATGTAGGAAAAGTCACAAAATTTTATTCCACTGAGATGAAGGGAACCATTTTTTTTTAAATTATTATTAAAGATTATATTGACCTTAAAACAAATATATAGATTTCACATGGCGTTTTTGCTCATAACTTCATGAAAAATGCACAGATCATAGATTTACAGGCACATCACCATTTACAGCAGATTCTTACAATTAAAATGAGCCCAAAATCAATCACAAGATACTACTCACGGAGTTATGTAGCATACTTGGCTAAAAACATGTCTCTCATCTTTCCGGGATGCAATGTGTCATCCAATTTTCCCGGAACCGTCCATGCTTGTTTTCCAACATGGGATAACGCAAAATAGGTATAATTTGAAAGCTTAGAGTCTGAACTAACTCCTAAGTGGTGCTGAGTTATTGTGTAGGAGATTATGTACATTTTTTTTTTCTATTTATCAGCAAATAAGTAGATTTCAAGTGGCATTTTTTGCTCATAACTTCAAGAAACATGAATTATTTACAGCAGAAAATCAACACAATCCCTTGCGTCGATCACGAGATGCCTATTAATGCCCATTAACTTTCATTAGACAAAAAAACTCAAAGTGTTAATGTGAATGTTAGTAAAAAAGTTCTTATAACATGTATTTGTTATCTGAGAAGCAGCTCTAAAGAAGATAATATTGTCCTTATTCAACTCAACTCAGTTCAATGTTGCAAATTTAGTGTCATTACCCAGCTCAGTTCAGTTCAGATTTAGTTGTCATCCGATAGTGTCAGTTCAGCTGAATCTATAATTTTACTAAACATTAATTGCCAGACGATGTAAATTATGCATTCCTGTACAAACCACAAAACCTGTGCGACCTAGTGGAAGAGATTCATCAAAGGCTAACTCGTAAGTTTTCCTATTTGAAAAACAAACACGTTTCTAAAACTAGAAGTGTAACGTTAATTAAAAGCAATGAGCTTTCCTTGATTAGTAAACAGTTTTCAAAGCGTTTCAATAGGGAAATTAAATGTTAAACTGTAAAGCTGTAGCATCTTGTGGCATTCAATCTATATAAATCAAGCTATATTCCAAGCCAAACGTTATTTGATTTTCAGTTCGCTGCAGATTACTTGACCAATAAGAAGCTTAAGATTCAATTTGAAGCCGTACACAGTGCATTTAATATTATATTTTTCATATTTATTCGCAATAAACAAGCTTTATGCGATCTGACTCCCATATGTTATATTCTCTAACTGCTTTTCCCAATAGTGGCTTGCACTATTATTTATTTTGCTGAAACAAGTGGCTGACTTGAGTTTGCCATGGGGGATGATATGGAGATGACGGAAAAGAATGCTGTTTGTTTTCACATCCTCATGTTTGTAATGGGGCATCAGAGCGCTCTGCTGCACAAGCTGCGTGACGTACATCATCACAAATTCTGTTGTAATGGATGATGGAGGAGGAGAGAGAGAACAGACTGTAGTAAGCTATACAGAGTGAGGGGGAGGCCTGTAAATTTGCTTCATTTCGTTTATTCAATTAAAAGACGCAGCAGGCGATACTGCAACCTGTCAGATACCGCTAGGATACAGTATCGGCACTACACCAGCTCAGCCAGAAGACCTTAGTCAGGGTAGCGTCATGTTTAATTTTTGACAGGAATATCCCTGTGAGGGATAGAATTAAAGTGCGTTCAATGGATTGTACTGTGGCGTAACTAACATGGCGTCTCACCTATAAGGTCTATGGCATGGGTTAACTCATCTCACAAAGTTTCTGCTACGGACAAATCAACATCTTGGCAACCATCCACAACACCCAGCATTATTTTGCATAGCAAACATCTTCAGAAAATGCAACAGTCTGTTATTTATGCAAAATTGTTTTTGCTGCAAAAAAAACAGCTGCTTTGAAATGCCAAAAATAATACATTGAAAAATATGCAGGGAATGTTTTTGCTCATTACCTATATGCGATAGGAAAGATTCAGATGCGGAAGCCTACCTTCACAGACCGGCAGATACTACATTTCACTTTAAACAAAGCATATGTACATACACAAATGTTAAAAGCACATTACGTAACTGTTCTGTCTGTGCTCTGTGTGGGTGTAACTAATGGTCTTTTTCTTTCCTCAAAATGTGCATCAACTCACAGCCACGGTTTATCAGGTAGAGCTAACAACAAACAGCTATTAATTACAACAAGCTGGTAAGCGTCATTTTGAGGCTTTGCATAAACTGAAATGGGCAGCGTGGTTTAATTGCATCGTTTGGTTTGATTTAAATTTCACACTGGCTTTTACGATGCGTCCTCTCGTCAAATGGCACAGAAGTCCCTGAGACGTGAATCCATCTGTCATTTTTGATCAGAGCAATTTATCAGATGAAGCATCAAAAGGTGTTTACATCTGCATATGTGTGGGATTCATACATCAGAAGTGTCTTTGGACGCAGGTCTGTTCGGTTCATTGAGTTTGTATTAAAGCAGTTTGTCTGTGAGCATGAGTACGACTATGTGTTTGAATAAAAATTACGTCTCCACTGATCTGTATGCAAAGTTCAATTAAATTTAAGGTCATAAAAGACTTAAATATCTAAAATGGTAAAACATAAGTCTCAATTATCATTTTAAGAAGTGTTAAATTTGGAATTGGAAAACAGGAATGGGCATACAGCTTGATGTGATTATTAAACTTCAAAAGGCTAAGGTTTAATGAAATAAATGTACTGTAAATAAATTCAAAGTAAAAATCACTGTGCTGTTATGCATTCCACATGATCGCCCTTTCAGAGCAGTTTGCAATAAATGAATACATTTCTGCCTATAGATTGCTTATGATCAGTTCTTGATGAATTGTAAGTGTTTACTTTATTGTAATATGTTGTAGATGTTTGCATGTTTCATCTCCCTCAGCAGCTGGAAGTAGTATTGACATTTCAAAATAAGAGTCTCAGTGTATTTTGGGCTTGTTCATACTTAAAAGTCCTGCATTAAGCAGAACATATTTTTAGACCCCTATTGAAATCATTACTTTTCTTATTATTATTCTTCCGCTTTGGGTCTATGGCAGAGCATAGCACATTATGGTAAAAAGTTATGAAATTTGGCACACAGATAGAGGACAGTCTGAAATGTTACCATAACAAATTTGGAGTTTCTACCTTAAACCCTCTAGCGCCACCAACAGTTCAAGATAACTTGCTCATAACTTTTTTTTTTCTTCAAAAAACCTACTTTTTCGAGCTCCTCCAAGAGCGTTTGTCCTATTTTCACGAAATTTGGTATGTAGCGTCTACTCACACTCCAGGCAAAAAGTTATTAAAGGATTTCTGATTGGCAAATCCGTTCTCATATAGCATTTCAACGAATTTGATGGCGAACACGCAAAAATGGATTTGATGCTGTATCTTCGTGTATCTTGGTGTATTGACACCGAACTTGGTATATTTCATTACAGGCATGACTTGGGGGTACATGCACAGTTTCATCACAGTGCCACCTACTGGTACATAGGAAAAATGGCTATTTTTGCTTATAAATTTTGAATGCCTTGTCCTAAAAATCATGAGGATGGTCTCCTTTGATTCCTTGAGGAATGCTGAGTTGAACGATATCTAATTTTCTTTGGTCGGCCATTTTAAATTTTGTCATAAAATGCTGTGTTTTACGAATACATGAACGTATTGTTGCGGAACTCGGTATGATTCATCGAGGCCATGTTCTGAAAGGACCTATAAAGTTTTAGTGGTCAAGAGATATAATAGAATTTATGAAAATGCTTATAGCATATGAAAAATTCAACATATTGTCCTTTAACTTACATCATTAGATTTGTTGGCTTTTGCCAAGTCCTACGATACCAAATTTGCCATATTCTACCATATTTACTATCCGCCATATTGACTTTTATTCAAAACCTACTTTATCAAACTCCGGCTACAAAATTTGTCCAACTTGTACAAAATCTAGCATCTACAGACACTCATGACAAAAAGTTATTAAAATACTGCATCAACAAATTTGACTGCGAGCACGCCAAAATGGATATGCGGCTGTATCTTTGCAAAAGTTTTGTGTATTGACACGAAACTTGGTACATGTAAACCATTTTAATATGTTATAAGTAATTTAAACAGCTTTATCCTAACCTCATGATCACAGATGTCCACAAATATTTCCTTTTCCGCCCTTATCCGGCTTGACCCCGTAATTGCTGCTTGCAGCTATATTTCACGGTTATTATTGGTATACTGGCTACACAAAAAAAACTGTATCTGTATTAATTCAACGTTTAAAACATAAATAATTCCATAAATATTAAATAAATACAGACTGAACGAGAAATATTTTGGTTGTAAATGTCTCATTTTATCCTTTTATTAAGCAAAAACAAATTATTTGGCACATTTTTCATTGCACCCCTAAAGTTATTTTTGCGCTTTTAAATTTGTCTAATTCCTTGTAAGCATCAATCCCTGGTTTATGCGAACTCCAGCAAGGTCTGCAGTTGATATGAAAGCCATCTGCCATGATTAACAATGTATAATTTGCACATTTTCATGCTCTCGGTGACGCTTTTGATAGTATATTGCTCATAGCTGCTTGTCTCCAAATAAACTGCCTTTGGAGCACAGCTCTCATTCTTTTTGCCTCTTGTGACGCATTTAAAATGGCAAGTGCTGTTCTGTGAGTGTAAAGCTTTGGTGGTAAATCCAAATGGACAAATAGTTCAATAGAGTGAAACTGGCATCATCCCCTTCAGAGTTGTTACCTGCAGTAGTTACAGTGGTAAACAGCTGCTGCAAGTACTGACATACTGTGTTTTCAACTGAAATGTATGCTAAGAGAAATATAAGAGCACGAGGACGGGGAATATTGAACTTGGATTTGGACTAAGCAATTGAACCAAGTGTGGAAACGGCCTTAAAAGATCCCTTATTGGGAATTTTAGCATTTGTAAGGCTACCCGATCTTAGTCTCTATTTAGGAAGAAGCAACAATAAAGCCAAAATATTAATGTAAAACTTGCATCAGCTTTTTCTCAGCCAGGAATAAACAGCAGCTGACTTTGAGACGCTTCCCTAAAAGTAGAAACTGCACGATTTGCAAAAGGCCAATAATTGAGCAAAGACGAGGTTAAAGCTGAGCTGTGGTTCCTCTGCCCGGGTCTAAAGACAGACCTTGTGCGTCGGCACTATTGCATCAAGAACGGGCGAGAGGGAATATCTCACTACTTTATCACAGTATATATGGAAGATCTGCCCTTAAAATAGAAATCTACTTATCATAGAGGGGAAGCATAGCTCTCAAACCATGTCAGAGCGATCATATTCACATTTTATTTGAGCTACTAACTTTTCTGTTTTGTCAATGCAATTTAATGTGTTCAGTTATTTCATTTTTTTATGTATTGTTGAAAAACAATAAAAAGCACTGAAACCGACAAGTGATAAAGCTCACGAGAAAATACTAGGCTACTCCCGTTTATGAGGTGACAAGATTGCAGGACAAAACTACATTTCACATCATTCTTTGTGATATAGAATATATAATCAAATGCATTTTAAAGGGGTGGTTGATTATGATTTCACTTTTTTAACTTTAGTTAGTGTGTAATGTTGCTGTTTGAGCATAAACAACAATGCTCAAAGTTCAATGCAAAGGAAGATATTTTCTTTTAAAGAATTCGCTTTTTAAGGACTACAACAAACGGCTGGTAGGGACTACAACGAGCTTCTTCCTCGGTTGGTGACATCACTAACCACAACATCTACATAAACCCCGCCCCCGAGAACACACAACAAATGGGGCGGGGCCATGTTGGGCTGCTTTAGAGAAGAGGAAGAGTTGTTGTAGTAGAGTGTTGTTGACATGCCGTCATTTTACGCCGGACTGCTTCACAAACGAGAGTCAATTCAACACTGGATTTGCACAAAAGATGAACATGACGGCACATGCTAGTCAATGAGTTGAATCAACTCCACAGCAGCTACATAAATTTATCCACTAACCATTCAGAAACGTCTAAAAGTTGTAACTTCTTCCTGAGTCTCTCCATCAGTGTCGACTCCGGTGTAAGGCTGAACACCGTTATTGACAATCCTCATTTTGGCTGCGTGAGATTCTCCAGCTTTGTTGTTGTTGAGCGACCGAACCGGCACACACATATTTGTTTAGTGAAGTTAAAAAGAGAGTCTCTTATGGTAAAGAGAAAGTTTTTAATTCATTCGGTGCCTTGAATTCATTCAGTCATGAAATCACTCTGCTTGTACAATCATTTATTATTATTTTAATTATTAGCTAATTTTATATTTAGAAAACTGAATAGGGGAAATAGTCTTAAAACTAATATTTTTTCCATTTCTTTTCCAGACCTGGAAAATACATAAATCAAATTTCATACATTTCTGCATAGGAACCGGTGACCATACAGGGAAAGCATAATATTATACACTAACCTCTAAAATCACTAGTGTTTAAAGTGAATGAGTGTAAATTCTATGAATGATCTGAACACAAATCAAGTAGCCGTGTTCCTGTTGCCTTTTCCATACTTTCCAGGCCTGAAAATCAATTTCCATACATTTCCGAACTGCGTAGGAACCCTTACTGTTTTATTTTTAATATATTTAAATAGCCTATTTATTTATCGGATCATGAAAGGTCCCCGAGCTGGGATTCGAATCATACGAAGCACAGCTGCACGAGCAGCACTTCCATCAAGACTATTGGCTTAGACAGTTAGAAGATATTTAAATAAATGTTATAAAAATAAAAAAAAATCAGTTATACAAGGCATATTTTAGTGATATCTATGAAGAAAACAGATATATAGGCTATAATACCATAGACAAAACGGTCTTCTTAAGTAATTGTACGAACTTCCGGGTAAAGCTCCGCCCACTTCAGATACAGATACGAATAATTTTGAGATTGTTACAAATACAGATACAGATACAAATAGTGGCTCTGCTGCACACCCCTAGAATCAACGTTCTCAGAACTTTGGCTAACGTTCTGGCAAGGTTCTCTTAAAGTTATATACAAACGTTCTTCCAGTAACGCTAATAGAACGTTCGTTTAAAGTTGGTTTTTAATAATGTTCTCAAAACACTGGCTATTTTAGATTTACTAAACAGGGCAAATTAGCTTGAAAGCACAATTCCAACGCAGCACAGCTATGGGAGTGGAAAGTCGACAGTCAACACAGTCGACCTACCAAGAGCAGTGCAAATTAGTGTCTGGTAAAAGACATGCTTTTTTAATAATAATACATTTTATTTATAAAGCACTTTACGTTTTAAAGAAAATCTCAAAGTGCTACAATAGAGGCAAAATAAAATAAAGCAGTTAAAGCAATTTAGAAATTAAGTTGAAAATCAGCTGCCAACTAAAACTAACACACAAAAGAGTTTTAAACATTGAAAAACTTTAAAAAGGTACGTTTTTAGGCCCTTTTTGAAACCATCAGTCGTTTGTGGAGCCCTCAGATGTTCAGGGAGGGCATTCCAGAGGCGAGGGGCCGCGGCACAGAAGGCTCTGTCCCCAATGGTGCGGGTCTTAGTCCTAGGGGGATGGAGCCGATGAATGTTTGTGGAGAGAATGTGCTGAGATCTGTGGCGTAAGGAGTTCTTCTAGGTAAATGGGGGCATTGCCATGGATGCACTGATGTGTGAGAAGGGAGACTTTATACTCAATCCGGGCAGAAATGGGAAGCCAATGTAAAGACTGAAGAATTGGTGTGACGTGTTCATATTTACGCACTCTCATCAGGATCCTAACGGCACTGTTCTGTATGTGCTGGAGTTCCTGGATGCTCTTGTTAGGGATCCCGATGAGAAGAGCGTTACAATAGTCCAGTCTCGAGGAGACAATGGCGTGAACGAGTTTCTCAGCATCGTGTAGGGTGAGTGTGGAACGGAGTCTGGCTGTATTCCTGAGGTGGTGAAAAGATGTTTTTCAGAGATGTGGGGCTCAAGGTTTTAAATGAGGGTCAAACCTGACACCAAGATTGGTGACTAATGGTGATAGGGGAATGTCCTGGCCAGAAAATGTAATACAGGTTATGGAAGACGATCTGGTCTGATGAGGGGAACCAATGAGGATCTGTCTTTCAGCTATTCAGCTTCTTGTTTTGTTTTTTTTGTTTTTTTTGTGGTGGTAAATAATGATGCAAATAACAGTAAATTGACTAGCACAAACCTTATTAAATCACCTTGCATGATTAATTTACACTCCTCCAACACGATCTCACGGCAATTCATACGTATTTTACGAGTTGTCAAATTCGTATAATTTCTTATAAATGACCTGCCCCTAAACCTAGCCGTCACTGGGGTTTCGAAAAAATTGTATTTGTAAAATACGCATGAATTGGTCGTGAGATAGCGTTGTCTCCTCCCATAAATTTAGCATCTGAAAGGGAAACTCCTACAAATGCAGTAAGTTCAGCCGCAAAAAATGACTCTGTCCACACCTTTTCAGCACTAATTTCTCACAGCATGTCTTCAGTAAACCCTGACAGGGTTTGATTAAAAAGAAGTTAAAAAAAAAAAAAAAGAAAGTCACTTAAATCCACATTAAGTATCATAATTCTGACTTCGGAACTTGTAAGTAAGAACTTCCCAGAAAAACTTGGCAGTAATCACAAGTAACCGAAGTAAGTTTCAAATTAAGTTTTCTTCCTCTAGATAATTGGTGAGCCATCAAACTGGAAGCAGCGTGTCTGCAGAAGGGAGTTAGTTAACTTCTATCTCTGGAGTCTACGGGGCGGATGGAGGCAGTTTGCTGCTAATAATGAGCAACGGGAAGCCGCTCAGTGTCAGCAGGAAACTCTTCCGCAAGCGAGCAGCCATCTTTCTTCATCACGGCCTTCGGGCCAAAGAGCAGGTCAGCGGAGACAGAATCGACATCCTGAGTGACAGCACCGACAGCACAACATCATCTCGGCTATATGCCATTATGCAGGGCTGATCTGAGCTCAGATGCTTAGAATGAGCTTAAAATAAATATAATTGGATGAACGCTGTATTTTATATCAATACGACAAGATCCAGTGACACTGCATACTGCTAATGTATTATGTTTCTTGGTGGAAGAGTTGTATATTATGATTAATATAAGTAATTCACAGAAATGTAGTTATAGCTGTTATGTGCATTCAAATCACTCTTGATATCTGTAGTGCATCAGCTGACTGTGCTCAGTCATAGGTTTCACATTTTGAGTGCTTATGTTTCTTGGGTTGTCATATAGTTGTGTGGGATGTCTTTCAGGAAAACAATGGTTGGCAGCAATAACAATAAGAACCATCCCAACAACTTTTCAGCCTATTTGGTTACAGATGCAAACTTTTGACATGCTTAACAAGTTACATTATACTTGCAGCTGAAAGTCTGTGATGATCTGGACAGAATGAAACATGGTTCAGAAACTCTTCTTTAATGAGTGAAACACAATCTTCAGCAAAGAAAATGTAGGGCAGGACTTAATGAACACAAATGATTCTGTCGATATTATGATTTCTATTCAAAAAGGCAATTTGCAATGCAAAGTACGTCTTGCATTCTCATCATTACTAGGGGAGCTAAACATATTAGGCATTAGCGTAAAATTCTTCTTCAGATGAAGCCCAAACATGTGTAATGAACCAATAGCAAATGTTTTCATGAAAGTGTAACGTAATAATTGTAATCTACAAATAGTTAAATACCATTAAATATGAAGGTTCTGTAATATGTGTTTTAATAATTTGCAGTCCATGTTTTGTGTGTTATTAGGCAGGCCTGACAAACTAGGTCAATAGAAGCAATTAACTATCATTTTCCGTTTTCATGATGCATGCATAAGTATTAAAATTCAATAAAAATTCAAACTGACCCAAGATCAGTTAAAACCATTAGACACTCATTCATTGGTTCACCAGATTAACACCATCGAGCGACGAACCTTTCGGAGTTTTTAAATGTTTCCACCCAATGTTTGAAACAGAATGATGTAACAAAGCCTCATTTGCTTTGAATGATGTCATTTTGAGAATTTGATACTGATTCGAAACAAAGGATTAGTGACAACGATTACTAACTGTCTGTCCAACCCATCAGGACAACAAGACACAACATCAATCAATCAAAAATCACAGCCGATCAGAAGTGTGTTCGCAGAGCCTCTCTTAAAAAGAAAAAACCCCAAAAAAACAGACTGACTGAAACAATCTTTGTCATAGAATACACTTGTTTGTTCACAGTTCTTGTTTCTTTTCACTTATTTTCAAGATCTGAGGTGAATTATACACAGTCGCTTTCAGTAATGATATTAAAATCTTAAAATTAAATAAAGCACATAATCAGTACCTGAGATCAGGGGCGGAGCCAGACATTGTAAACATTCAGGGCTTAGCCCAAATCGATTTTGTCCAATGACATTTTAATTTTCTGTTAACAGCTTTACTGACATGAAAGGAGCTTTGTTGTAGTATGCTTGAGTAAAGTTCATAAAATGTACATTATTTCCCACTGGAATTTGTAAAACTATGTTTGGTGTACCTCCTCTAGTGGGGGCATGCCCCGCCGGAAGTTTTTTTTTGTTTTTTTTTTGTACATTTTAAGGTTAAATGCATCGATCTGGTGCACAATTAAGAGCTTCAACCCATGTACAAAGTGCAAATTGACCAAAGAAACAGCATTGTACCTGGACATGAAAGAGGGTTCAAACATCTTTTTAGTTGTGAAACAGATTCTCAGTCTACATTGTGTTTTAGGATGCCAAACAATTATTACAATAAAATATTATGATTTAGGCCTCTATAATTATTCACATAACAGTAATATCCATATATTGTAACACATGCACTGTAAAATAAAAGATAATTTTTATAATTAGATACGGTAACACTTTATTTGAGGGTTTTTTAACTAGCTGCTTATTAGCATGCATATTACAAGAATATTAGCTGTTTATTAGTACTTATTAAGCACATATTAATGCCTTATTCTGCATGACCTTATTCTACATTCTTAATCCTACCCAATACCTAAACTTAACAACTACCTTACTAACTATTAATAAGCAGTAAATTAGGAGTTTATTGAGGGAAAAGTCGTAGTTAATGGTGAATACATGTTCCCTATCTTAAAGTGTTACTGTAGTTACTTTACACAACAGTATAGGGAAATTACAGTACTTTTGTACTAATTTCTACACTTGCAAAGCCATATCACGGTTTCGATTTTAGTTCGTTGGCAAAATACAACGTTAGAGACCATTTAGGCTGTTTTGAATCTTCGGTTCATTATGAAACAGTGGCGGCGGCACAGGGTCATTAATGGGAAACATTGAATGAATGTTTAGCGGACAAATGTGCTAAAATAGTCATATCAGTTGTTATATCATAACAAAAACCCTCGAGTCTCGAGCTGCCCTGAGTGAGTAACAGGAGGCGTGACTGTGTACAACTGCGGTGTGCGTGAACTCGCTGCCGGTAACGCTGTATGGATACTGCAGAAAAGCGATATTGAACTGTTTAACATATTTTAAAAGAGAGATATGTTTAGAAAAAAATATATTTTGACAGCACTGTAAAGAAACCTCAAACCTGAAAGATTCAGGGCCGCAGCCCCCTATCACTGTCATACTTCATTTGTTGTTGTGGTTAGGACACGATGGTTTCGAAGCTTCATTAAGCAGCATTTCGAAAGCGCCCATCACTACATTGCTGACTTACAGTATCTATAGGTAGCAGAACACATCTGGTTTAATGGAAAAGACATTTTCAAGGAAATTTGAATACTAAGATTGGTTACTGCACAGTAATGCATGCATTAAGCATGTTCAACGGAATTGCATGCGTACGTTTCTATCCAAAGTGTTCATTCAAGACGAGGTGTATAATCATGGGGACTGCATTCAAACTCTATGCTTTCCCCCAGAGATTGTTTACCATGACGAATTGTTACCCCTGCTGCTTAGTTTATTCAAATAGGATGCTAATTTGGTGCACTGTTATCAGTTAGCTAAACTAGCTGCTGTGACTTTGAAGTATGAATTTAGTCTCGCACATAAACAGAAATAGACTCTCTCACCCTCAGCAGAACAACACTCTACTTTGAAGTCCAGTGTTTAACGAATTAGCCCCGAAAATCACAGGGAATTTTTCTATTGGCACACTACGCTGAACCGATAACAACTTACCTGGAATTAAAATAGTCAATTCCATTCTGTATTCCTCTCTCTCTTTCTCTCTCTCTGTGCTATTGCCATCAAACGCCCTTGATGTGAGCCCTACAGAGCTCTGACTATGCTCTGCTCGGCTTTGATAACGCTTCAGCTCAGACCTTGTCAAAGCCGCCATTGGAGCGTGGGTGAGCCACTACCACATTAGTGACAGTTGATGCTCTCGCACTGCTTAGCCATATAAACAATTTTTGTAGTTTATTTTAGAGTTTGATTTATGTGCATTTCCTGAGTGTGCATATTATAAGTCAAGTTAATGGACAGATGACTTTATTTGTCTACATTTCGGGCAATTCTTTTGACACTAATTTCAGTACAGTCAGAAAGATTGCACTTTTATTTATCAAATTCAAGCGTACCGCAGCTAACAGGGAACATTCTTAGAACGTTCTGGCAAGTTTCTTGAACATTAACAATAACGTTCTTAAAATGTTAGAACAAAAAAACAACGTTGGACGTTTTTCAAATGTTACTACTAGTTACAGAATGTTCAAAGAACATCAAAAGTAGCATTCCAATAATGTTTGAAGAATGATAAAATGGAATGTTCTCTTAAAAGGGCTTTATGTAGAATTCAGAAGCCCTTGTTATCGTGCACACGTAAGGAGACCGAATGTGATTCAAAGACTTGACAAAGTTTTTTTTCGTGCTTAGAAGTAAAAAGAAGTTGGAAATACTTTAGAAGCGATATACTGTTATGAACATCCAGACGCCGTCCACACTACTGAACAGCAGCGTTTAGATGAATATTTAAGACTATAGATCAGTGGTCGGCAATAGGCGGCCCACGGGCCAAAACTGGCAATAATATCTGGCTGTGGGCGCGATTTTGATAGTGGATGGTTCTGAAATAGATCTTCGTCTCGTGGTGCCGTCTATTATCACCGTGCCTACACCAGACGCGACTTTTTTCACGTTGCGCCGCAACAGCTAAAAGCTGTCTACACTGAACGCGACAAACCGATCGATGCATGTCAGAAATCTGTTTACTGTCGGGAATGTGTTGTGTCGCATGACTCGCGTCGCGCCGCATCCAGTGTAGACAATATCATTGATTATAATGGGTTCTATTATCATTTGACGCGTCACATCGCGCCGCTTGCGTCCGGTGTAGACACGGTGTTATATTTGTTGCAAACAGCGACAACTTCGTCGCAGATAAGACACACCGGCTTTGCATTCACGATGAACGCATAGTTGTCTTTCCATTCTTCTTTGTATGCCCTATTTTCACTGTCAACTTTCCTCTTTAGACTCTTCGATAGTGCCATTTTCTCTCACCAGCTATCTTAAATGTTAACATCACTCTGCACATGACGTAATAGCGTACCTCCAGCATGCAAACAATTTAAAATAAATGCAGTTTAGTACGTGAGGTAAAAGTAGGCGACGTCAAATAATTATTACAATAAGTTAGGCTCCATTGTGTAACAAGCAAATTAAAATGATACACATTTATTATTCACAATATGGAAAGAGGAAATAAAACATATTTTGTTAAGAGCATGACTCAAACATGCCATTAATGGGCTTATTCAAGTCCTCTTTGAGTTATTTTTATCTATTCCTCATCTCCCACATATGTGTGTTTTAGCAGGGTGGTCTGTGTTGGTGAATGAAGATACTTGCCAGGTCACTACTCCACTTAATTTACACATTAATTTATCCGGTGTAAAACCCGGACACCGCCACACAAATGTGGCTTTTCGTTAATGACTATCCTACTACAGGATTTAACACAGAGTAACAGCTCAATACCAGTTACAAAAGACACTGTAACAGTCTGTCACAGGCAACTCTAGTTGCATTTTTCATCAATTAATTTAAATTATCCTTTGACTATGTTCGGGCCCATCGTGTAGTGGCGAAATTTATTTTTTGGCCTGCTGCCAAACTTAATTGCCAACCCCTGCTATAGATTATATAGATCTGACTATGTGAGACTATAATTTGAATGAATCCCTTTTCTTTCCATGACACATTGACATTACAGCACAGAATGGCTCTTTCGGCATTATCCTGAACACTGCAAGCATTCGTTTCATGTGTCATTGAACAGAAGAGAGGGCTCTCGGGAACACGTGTAAACCATATACTGTATAAAACATGGACGTAGTGTTGTCACCCGTAGGTTTTAGAAGATATTATTTTTAGACCCAAAGCGGGTGGAGCCAGCCTGTTTTACGATATAGATGTTCCAGCAACAGTAATATTGTAATTTGTGTTGGGTGTGTTGCAAAATCAAAACCGCATTTCATACCTTTGTAATGAAATAGCGATTGCAAGATGAATCTTGTATGTCCATGATAAAACATCCAACAGCACTTTTTGTCCACAAAAGCGCTAAATCCATGATATATTGTCCACTCTTTGCATCATATTTCTTGTGAACGATCTGCTCTCCATCACCGTTCTTCAAGAAATTATGCAATCTAAGCAGCGTTTATGTTGTAAAATTGTATATGATCATATACATTAGATTCTCACAAACAAATGAGCCCATGTCCAAAGTATATTTTTGAAAATGGTGCAGCAGTTTTAGTTATAATATCCAAGCAGTGCTGTCGGATTTTGTGTTGTCTTGAGAGGCATATTCTCCAGCCATTGTCATCGTAGTAAATCTTTTAGCCAATGCCAAGACAATCCAACAACGATGCCAAGTTCAGTGACTGGAATTAGCTGAGGTGACATGACAGCTAAAAGACAGCAGACAAACGGCTAGTAGTGACAGCAGCAGCAATCCACCTGTCACTCAAGTGGCCACACCCTTAATAGTGCAGAACTTAATATAATTTAAACGGATGAATTAGAATATATATTTTTTGTTAGCTGGGATGTAACTTCAAGTACATAGTTGTGTACCTTTGTTCTTTTTTGTTTTCTCAAATACTTTTTTCGCTTGGAATAAACTGTTGTAATTTCGTGATTCATCAGGGAGCTGGTTGATGTAGTTCATTAATCTGCTGAAATCCCTACGGAGAAAATGAATGGGGAAATGCTTGCTGACACAGTGGCCAGCTACTGTTGAGCTCTAAGCAGTTGTTGGAATATGATCCTATTTTTTTCTGTAAGGAAACCTCAGGTCGTAAAGCCTCTCACCTCTCTCTGGGCATCTGGTGGTTGGGGTTGTGGTGGCAGCGGATGCTCAGGCCGAAGAGTTTGCGGGCCGTGCGCTGGATCTTCAATCTCTGAGCCTCCAGAGAACTCTGCAAGAGCCGATAGCGGTTCTGAAGGTCCCAGTCGCTGCCCCACAGCAGGTGCACACTGCTCACGGGGAGGAAATGCGTCGCCGGCAGCCGCTTCAGAAAAGACTTAAACTCATCTAGGAGAGAAGGACAGAGAGACAGGTGCTCATATAATGGAGGGCAAAAGCATATCCACATAAACCACATATTGATACTTGGAATCCTTTGTGGGTGAAACCTGTTAAGAGTGATGGAGAAAAGTATTGACTTTTACAGACAAGGATTGATCTTAACCACAAACACTGTCAATACTATTTCGCAGAGGCCCTTCCGAATTCTGAACGATTTTTAGAATTTCCAAGTGAAATATTCAATGAGTTAATAGTTTAGAAAGGCTGCCTTACTTACAACACTAGCCCAAAGTTAAACTAGTTGACTAGTTAAACTAGTAACCACTATCCTGTGTGGCCCGGGTAACGGCAGTTAAAAAAGAATTACATATTAAAGATATCATCATATTAAAGATTATGAATACTGGTTTGGTTTAATTTTTGCCCTGGTGAAGCACAGCTAGATGATCTGCGATAGATTCCTAATTAGACTTCTCATACATCTCTAATGTTTTGCATCATTGTTTTGGAAAAGCTTCAGTCAAATAAACTCAATTCGATATCTCAAACCGCAAAAGGTCTTTTTAATGAAATATGCGCTGCATATTTTAGAGTGAAGTCTGTCATTGTGTTCATTTACACGTGAGCAGCTCATTATTACACGTTTGTGAACCAAAACTGCCGTTTTTTGGTTTTTTTCGCCTTTGACAGTTTAACTCTTTAGGATTTTAAACATACATACTGTTCACTACTGTAAAGTAAAATAATAGTTTTTTTTTTTTACTTACATATATAAAATGGTTAGTTCCTGTCCTTGATTCTGATTGGTCAATAGCTGTGATTTATTCACGATAAAACACGGCTATGACCGCTTCACCCAACGGTTTTGCGTATCACTACACAGCACCCTTAGCATCCACTTTTAGCAACGTAAACAGTTTGTTCTCAGTCGATATTGTTCATTGAAGCTTACCGTAGAAGAGTATTGTGAGAAAGTGAGCGAGTTTATTACCTGCGTTTAGATTTAGCATTTTCCTACAGGTCAGTCCAATGTTCATAATGAAAAATCTGTTTAAATGTCCGCTGCAATATCTTGTCCTTTTAACAGTTAAGGGGATTTCCCGTGACTGACAGCGCTAGTCAAAGCATTTGTCAGTTGCGTCTTCAAAACAATTTATTATTTTCAATATAAAAGTCTTTGCTACTGACTGACACACTGATAAACACAGTCTTTGTCGCCATCTAATGGCGTAATAATGTAACTTATGTTGCTGTTCACGGTCAGGGACTATTTTTTTCCAGCAGAAGGAAGGCTTTTAGTGATTTTACTTGATATTTTTGGCTTTAATATCTGTATTGTGTGGTAACCATTTTATAAAAGCAATAAGTTACTTGAGGCTAGTGCTGTATCGTGAATAAGTCACGGCTGAAGGGGTTGCAGGCACGATGCAAAACAACGCCCTTCAGCTGTGACTTATTCACGATACAGCACAGCCTCTCGTACCTTATTGCTTACTTATTTTACAATGCATTTGTATTACAATAGCAATATATTACTGTCTCAGGGATAATAATAATAATAATAATAATAAATGTAAATTGAGACTATTTCACAAATAAAAATGTTTGAGTCCACTTTTAAAAGGCCAGGTACAAGTCAATGCAAAGTTCCCATGTAGTCAATGACTGTATCCCTTAAAACTCATCTTTGATCACCAAATTAAATATATAGATTTTTTTTTCCAATGAAAAATGTCTTCATGCCTTAAAATAGCTTGAATGTAACTCTACACCCTTACCTCATTTAGTATACGCGGATCTATGAATTATGCTAATTAGTAATTATGCTAATGAATAAATGCTAATCAGCCCCGCCTCCACTCGCTCACACCAGCTCAGAGATCCACACAATCAACTAAAGGTAAACGCTGCACAATGGTATCGCTCTTTACAACATTGGACACATAACGGTAATTAATATGTTTAGCCTTTTGCTTGACTACGTTATCAAACAGCTAATGTGTTTCTAACGTTACACAAACCATGCTCCCGTTCGCGAGTCAGACGGCTGCCTTCTAACAATCAGCATCCTTAGAAACGCTCTGAACAACTCATACCATCAATGTATTCATCATAACATCGTAATATACACCATACACCCGCTATATTTTTCATATCAACAGAAAAATATATCAGGATAACCTGGTTTAATTTGAGACTGCCCTGCTTCAGAGCACTCATAGTTATATACTAAAAACCCGGCCAGATGATTGGTTACAAGATAGTTTGTGATGTCACAAACACCAGTGATTTCAAACTGTCTTTAGATCACTGCAGTTTTAAAGAGAAAACACTTGGCAATGGTGTTGACTTATGAATTTGCACATGGTTTGTCTTAATGCATATTAAAAACCCCACATAGACATATAAACAACATTAAAAACTTGATTTTCACTACAGGGGGACTGAACATGGAGCTCTTAATTCTGAACTCTCAAAGTGCACCAGAATTAAACTTTAAAATGCATTTAACTTTAAAATGTAAAAAATGTTTGCCCTAGAGGGACCAAAGATCCACCCTCCACAAAATCCTTTGGGAAACACTGAATCATGACCAGAAAAGTGTATCACCGAATTAAATACATTCAGTTTCAGCTGAGTTAGGACTGGACACCCCTGCTTTAAACAACAGATTTGTGCTACCATACGGGAATCAGACATGCTGTAAACTATGAATGTGCTTGTAGCCTGCGGCACATACAAGGGAAGTGTCTGTCTGAGTGCAGTCAAGATTGGTTGATGGTTCATTTAAATATTTGCTGCATGGTCATATTGAGGCTGTCAATATTATGGTCTAAACATGCACTTATGATGTTTAATAACTCCACCTGCTGGTTTCCTTTAATGTGTTGATATGCTATTAAAATGAAAGTGTGACATCTGAATCCAGAAACCGCCTCAGGCCCCAACGCAGCGGCACGTGACTGTCTATAGAGCGGGTGTGTTTATTGGTGTGTTACTGGATGAAAATTACGTGTCAAGAGGGAACGAAATGATACGTTAGCAGCAGTAGAGTTGGACTTAAACCCTGAATCATTTCTGTAAACCCGTTAATGTTTTAAGTGAAGTTATAATTTTTGCCACTAATAAAATTGTGCAGTTCTGCTCTATACTTCAGACATTAACCTACAAACAAGACTAATGCTATAAAGCCTGGTATATATTGTAGCTTATTCTGCAACAAAGAAGTTTGTGTGAATTATATAGCAGCATTCTGACTATTTCAGAGAAAGTTGTGGGTTGATTTTGGCCATTCAGAAGTAATAAGCACAGAATATTTCAGAGACACTGTGCTCCGGGGATTTGTTGGCAAACTATGAATTAAGACATTTGCTGATTTTCCAAAACTCTTTAATTAAGACAGAGCTTGCAAACCTTGGTGAATCAAAGCAATTATTTATTATTTCTAGAAAACCTTATTGTAAGAGTCTGCCATCTTCTAAAACTCCAATGACTCAATGTGTCCAGTGTGCACATGTTGAAATATTTTAACAATTGTTCCTGTGCAGCATTTGTCAGATCGCTCATATCCTTTTCCTGTATGTATCTGACTTTTTAAAATTCATATAGTTATACACATTATACTTGTTACAATAATATTGAAATATTGACTGCATTTGTTATTAAATTTCAAAATGTATTTTAGCTTGTATTTTTAGTGTATTATTTTATTATTTCATCAAAGGATGGCCCCACATCCATACATGTCTGTGCTAAACACAAAATATCCATATTCATAACTCTCCCGGACAGCTATTTCTATTCATGCAAATACAGCTCCATCTACTTGAATAGGTGGAGACAGAAATAATGGTGCTTCTTAAGCTCCAATGCACAAATAATCTAGTGTGAGGATGTGTTCTATAGTAAACAGGAGAAAAGAAAGCAGGACTTCCATTCCTTCAGCCGCCATATTGAATATTTCAATTTCTCTCATTGTGGATCGTCTCTAGACATTTAAATCTCTATCTGCTGAGCTGGTGTGAGAGTTTGCATAAAAGAAAAGTGACATCTTTATATTTCTAATTATTGCTTATTTATATATTGTATATACTGCAGTTTTGTGTTACCCAGCTCCTGGGTCAGGCGTAACAACCCGGCCTTTGGGTAGTTTTTGTGTTACCCAGCTCCTGGGTCAGACGTAACAACCCGGCGTTTGGGTAGTTTTTGTGTTACCCAGCTCCTGGGTCAGGCGTAACAACCCGGCATTTGGGTAGTTTTTGTGTTACCTGTTCCTGGGTCAGGCGTAACAACCCAGCCTTTGGGTAGTTTTTGTGTTACCCAGCTCCTGGGTCAGGCGTAACAACCCGGCGTTTGGGTAGTTTTTGTGTTACCTGTTCCTGGGTCAGGCGTAACAACCCGGCATTTGGGTAGTTTTTGTGTTATCTGTTCCTGGGTCAGGCATAACAACCCGGCATTTGGGTAGTTTTTGTGTTACCCAGATCCTGGGTCAGACGTAACAACCCGGCGTTTGGGTAGTTTTTGTGTTACCTGTTCCTGGGTCAGGCGTAACAACCCAGCCTTTGGGTAGTTTTTGTGTTACCCAGCTCCTGGGTCAGACGTAACAACCCAGCGTTTGGGTAGTTTTTGTGTTACCTGTTCCTGGGTCAGGCGTAACAACCCGGCGTTTGGGTAGTTTTTGTGTTACCCGGCTCCTGGGTCAGACGTAACAACCCGGCGTTTGGGTAGTTTTTGTGTTATCTGTTCCTGGGTCAGGCATAACAACCCGGCGTTTGGGTAGTTTTTGTGTTACCCAGATCCTGGGTCAGACGTAACAACCCGGCGTTTGGGTAGTTTTTGTGTTACCTGTTCCTGGGTCAGGCGTAACAACCCAGCCTTTGGGTATTTTTTGTGTTACCTGTTCCTGGGTCAGGCGTAACAACCCGGCGTTTGGGTAGTTTTTGTGTTACCCAGCTCCTGGGTCAGACGTAACAACCCAGCCTTTGGGTAGTTTTTGTGTTACCCAGATCCTGGGTCAGGCGTAACAACCCGGTGTTTGGGTAGTTTTTGTGTTACCCAGCTCCTGGGTCAGGCGTAACAACCCGGCCTTTGGGTAGTTTTTGTGTTACCCAGATCCTGGGTCAGGCGTAACAACCCGGCATTTGGGTATTTTTTGTGTTACCTGTTCCTGGGTCAGGCGTAACAACCCGGCGTTTGGGTAGTTTTTGTGTTACCCAGCTCCTGGGTCAGACGTAACAACCCAGCCTTTGGGTAGTTTTTGTGTTACCCAGATCCTGGGTCAGGCGTAACAACCCGGCCTTTGGGTAGTTTTTGTGTTACCCAGCTCCTGGGTCAGGCGTAACAACCCGGCCTTTGGGTAGTTTTTGTGTTACCCAGCTCCTGGGTCAGGCGTAACAACCCGGTGTTTGGGTAGTTTTTGTGTTACCCAGCTCCTGGGTCAGGCGTAACAACCCGGCCTTTGGGTAGTTTTTGTGTTACCCAGATCCTGGGTCAGGCATAACAACCCGGTGTTTGGGTAGTTTTTGTGTTACCCAGCTCCTGGGTCAGACGTAACAACCCAGCGTTTGGGTAGTTTTTGTGTTACCTGTTCCTGGGTCAGGCATAACAACCCGGTGTTTGGGTAGTTTTTGTGTTACCCAGCTCCTGGGTCAGGCGTAACAACCCGGCGTTTGGGTAGTTTTTGTGTTACCCAGATCCTGGGTCAGGCGTAACAACCCGGCCTTTGGGTAGTTTTTGTGTTACCCAGATCCTGGGTCAGGCGTAACACAAAAACTACTTTTTTGTGGGTTTTTGTGTTACCCAGGACATCTTCACAGGCCATTTCAGGTGCCTCTGGGTCTTTTGGAGTTTGTGTACCTCTCAACTAATGCGTAGCATTTTCTCTAAAAAAAAAAAAAAAAATCCCAGAGACTTCATTTTCTACCCTATTATGACGGGAATTATCCAGACGGCTGACAGCTCTCGCCCGAGCCAGTAGACGATCATATTCAGTCACACCTCAAAACGATGGGTTGGGTGATGATAATTTAAGAACTTATTGGCATTAAAGTAGGAGTTTATTAACACGTTCAAACAATTATCACTTCCCTAATTGATAAGCTTGACATTTCAGGAGATTCATCTGTTCATGCACCATTCGGCGCTTGAGCATTTCCTCCTCAGGCCGTTCCAGAGGAATATTGCGGTGACCTTGAGGTTCACAGACTCAATTTGAGTGTCCTCTGCTCTATATAAATATATCGCAGTGTCTGGTTTTATTTGGACCTTTTATTACCCGTTAATAATATATAAGCTAGCGTGCTCATAAGGTGGATATTGAGCAATCACCTTGGGGAGTAACCTATTTCTGCTTTATGTATTTTGTTCAGAAATATTTGATCAGCGAGGTGAAAAATGTTGAGTGTGCATGGCATTAAATGCAATCTACCCAGGACAACACTCACAGAACCTTTCTACAACCATTCTGCAATGTTATATTAATAGTCGTCATCAAATTATGTCTTTTCACAGTCAAAAATTTCAAAACAGGGTTAAGCTAGAATCAAAAGTACATGTCTTTTTTTTTTCTTTTTTTTTTCAAACTACTGAAGGTCACTATCTAGGGACCAGTGATTTTACAACCATCATTTTTTGGTTTTAACTGTATGCAGTTACAGTGTTATCGATGCATGGACAGACCTTTTGAGTTCCTCATATCTTGCATACTGCACATTACTCCATTTAGAGGACTAATGAAGCCTGAGATTGTGTTTCTTGAAGACTGCAATTTACTCCTTGTGGATCAGACAGGTACTGTAGCAGTGCCATTAAGAGACGTCACAATCTGCCTTTAATGTTATAGCCAGGAATAATTATAATATATAAAGACTAAATATTCATAGCAATCAATGCACACATAATGTATAATACTTGTTAATTAAATTAAACATATAGGGGCAGCAAGAATTTGTACAGTTTTGAGCACAGCAACTGAATCAATTGAAGCAGTTGTTTCAAAGCAAATGCTGGTCAAAATGGTGTAAATGCAGTGAAAACTCAGCTCAAACATGCATAAAAACACCTTATACAAACCAACTGCAAATGTTTTATTGAAAGTTTAATCTATTAAATGCAATAAACAAATCATCTAATATCATTAAATATGAATTGTCTGTATAATGCGTGTTACTTTATTACATTTTAAGACTTGTTTTGTTTTGTTTTTATGGAGAGTTTGCACTGTAAACCCTAAAACTCAAAATAATTAATTGGTTTGAGTAGGGCAAACTTAAATTAAACAAAATCAAATGGACTTTTATGAGTATTTAGAGCTTTCTTTTCCTTTTGAGTTCACGAAACGGACACATTTTAAGTAATCTGAATTGTTCTTCTAAAAATATTTAAGTTGAGATTACATGATAATTTTAAGTTAAATATATGAATTAACTTACTTAATTAAAATGTATAGGTACAAAATTTAATTCTGCCAATTCTGCTCACATAAAAAAAAAAAAACTCAAATTTTTTGAGTTTTGCCAACTTATTCGGGTTAACAGTGTGGTTAATCAGACCAGTACAAGACTGTTAACTACAATTCTTCCTTTTTATTAAACAAATATGTCATTAAAATGTCTACAAACTAATAAAAGTGATCCAAGATCAGGTAAAAGCCACTGGTTCGTGGGTTCGCAGAGATCATCGCACCCCTAGCGGCGAACCATTGACCCAAACCAAACGGGAACAATACACTGATGTTAGAAGAACATTGTGTGTTTTATTTTTCTTTCGTTTCTATAAATTTATAGATACAGACACATATCGTCATGCAAGTATGTTTGCATCTATAATATCAGAGAAACAGTTGGTAGGAATATAACATTCATTCATAAACCTGCACAGCCTTTCTATGAATCCATCTTTTGGGAGCGGGAATGGAGCAGCGCTTTCGCCCGTGGCGTGCGATTTGAGTCCAGGCAGTGGGGTGAAATTGACTGTTACAATAAACCGCAAGAAGCTCCTCTTCTCCCAGAGAAAGCATTGTGGGGCGCTGAATTATTCATGCTTGCTTTATTGCAGATTGGCTCAAAGAGAGAAGTTAGCATGCAAGTCTTATGCAGAGTTTTCGGCACAAGGTGGCTCACAGAAATTGACAACAGACTCAGCATATAACAAGCTAATTAGTTATATTTAAAGCTTACACTTTCTTACCTAAAGTCTACCTTGAAGAGACTAGAATCAGTACATTGTGTTGCTTAAATATGCAGCCATTTGTTACTCACTTGCATTAATGTGCTTTCTTTTCTTTTCTTTTCTTTTCTTTTCTTTTCTTTTCTTTTCTTTTCTTTTCTTTTCTTTTCTTTTCTTTTCTTTTCTTTTCTTTTCTTTTCTTTTCTTTTCATTTGATTACCATTTGACAGTTTAAGGTCATACGACTTTTTTTTTTTTCTTTTAAGAAATTAATAATTTAATCTGCAAAGATGATTAAAAGTTTACAGACTTTTTATAATATTTCTGAATATTTCTTTTTCAACCTTTAAACTTTCTATTCATCAAAGATTCACGTTTCCACAAAAAAAAATATGAAGCAATGTTTCCATCATTGATAATAATGTTTCTTGAGCAGCAAATCATCATATCAGAATGATTTCTGAAGGATCATGTGACACTGAAGACTGGAGTAATGATGCTGAAAATTCAGCTTTGATCACAGAAATAAATTGCATTTTACTATATATTCACATAGAAAACAGCTGTTTTACATTTGTAAAAATATTTCAACATTTTTACTGTATTTTTTATTTTTGGCGAACAGAAGAAACCTCTTCAAAAGTTCAGTTAAATGCATTTTATTCTACACAAACTAGTGTTTTCATGGCTTGAATGGACCTACTTACACATTGCATAAAGTTTTGCATTAAAAGCCTGTGCTATAATAGCATGCATATAATAGTATATTCATAAATTTGCATACTCTATGATGCAAATCCATTAAAATAATTATAGTTATATAGTTGAGTTGTGCATGAATACATTTTAATATGGGAGAGACAATGCAACATTAGGTGAACATTTTAATGCATATTTACCTACATTTTTAGTTAACTGGATAATAGGTGCATTATTTAACTTATTTACATTTTCTGGATTGTTGACTGGATGAAAATAACAAAAGGTTGTTCTCTCAGCAACGTGCATTAGAAAATGAGTGAAAAGTCAAGTATAATGCCGTATAATGAGCGCTGAATACACGCCGAGAGCTGCTCCTCTATTGAATGAGCAAACAGACGTCTTCTGTTTAATTCAAGCTAAATCAATGCAGATGACTTCAAACGTCACTTAGCCCAATTAGTGCAGCCGAGGAAGTGTGCGGTGTGGGAATCGATCCGCGAATGGGATTACAACACCTGACTCGATGCTCGCTGTCGCCGCGTCTACTTATTAGTCATGATGTGTAGCGTGGTGAAACTGTCATATTTGACAATGGATGGTAAAATTGGCTCCAGCCCAGACTTGCTGACAGTCTTGACAAGCTAACTTGCCAGCTAATGCTGTCAGATCATTGTGTTGGCGTTCTGAGCAGACTCAATTTAGGGTTTTATAAGGACATTTCCTCCGAAAAATGATATGTCGCAATGGCGAAACTCTTTCGCTTCTGGCTGAAGTGTGTTACCTGAGTTCTCAAAGTCGTTGTAAGACGCTTCCCAAGTCTCCGCCATGCCGATGAGCGTATTCTCCATGATCTGGAGGTCAGTCGTGGGACAGTTGCATTGTGGGAACTCGTCAGCACACTGACAGATGCACTGGCTGTTCTGGCAGATGTATTCACCCTCCCCGTTACACATAATGTAGCTGAGAGCCGACTGGACGAACTTCTCCTGCAGGTACTCGGGGAAAATGACCTGCAAACCTGAAAACGGGAAAGAGAATCGATGTTAAAGTCGTTATAGACATTATTGATTTCACATCAGTGAGCAACGGGTAGAAAGTGCTGCAGATAGTCGATGACAGAACTTTCTTTATTTCACATTAACCCGCTCTGGAAACGAGCGCCGCTGTGAAGGACCTGATCGTATATAGAGCATCTACAGTTCAGCTGCTCAAATAACGCCTCTGAAGCTCCCGACGGTGACAGTGAATCATGCTGTTGGAGAGCGGCAAGTTTGTTGTGAAAGTTTTGTCAGAGGTCCACTTGACTTTGAACTGTCCCCTCGGAGTGGGAGGACTTTACATAATGGAATAAAACAGAGGAGTGATTGATGTATTCTGTCGTGATCGGCTTCGGCTTATTTACCAGGGCTGTCATAATATCCTCTGCTCTGTGTGTGTGTGTGTGTGAGGGTCTGAAGGCATGCTTGTGTTGGCATGCAATAGCATCGCACCATACATTAAACATATCTCATGCTTGATTCCTTGAATCATGCCTGTAAGAAACCAACCAGAACAGCCTCGCAACCACATAAAACCAGACCATAAACCACTCAGAAAACCTTATCTCGGCAGGCTTTAGCATATCATTAACAGCGAACTAGCAGGGGAGTCTTGAGAGAAGCCAGGTTATCCCAGGATACTTTTCTGTTGTTTTTGTGTAGATTTAGCAATATAGCGGGTGCATGATGTATATTACAATGTTATGATGAACTATACGTCTTTCTCCACTGATGTTCTAGGTTGTTCAAAGCGTTTGTAAGGATACTGGTTTTTAGAAGACATGGTTTTTAGGAACATGGATTGTGTAACGTTAGAAACACATTAGCTGTTTGATAACACAGTCAAGCAAAAGGCTAATCATATTAATTACAGTTACGTGTCCGATGTTGTAAAGAGCGATACCATTGTGCAGCGTTTACTTCAGTAAGTTTACCTCAGAATGGATCTCTGAGCTGGCGTGACCGAGTGGAGGCGGGGCTAATTTGCATATTCATGACACCTCATATATTAAATGAAGCAAGGGTGTAGAGTTACATTCAAGCTATTTTAAAGCATGAAGGATTTTCACGGAAAAAAAAAACAAAAAAAAAACGTTTAAACATCAGTTTTAAGGGATAAAATGATTGACTACAGGTGACTTTAAATTATTGCATTTAATTAACACATTGAATTAGAACAATAAAACAGTATAGGGCTGTAACCAGTCAAATTAAATCAGTATCTCGGTAAATTTGCAGTTCAGAAGTGGCATAGAAGCTGCATCTAAAATTTTCACAGACTGTTTAATGCAGCTCAGAAGTGCCCTGAATGAATTTACACTGTATTTACAGTTGCATAAATAATGCTACGAGATATTAAAAATAAATAAATAAATTGAAATCATTTATTTTTAAATGAAACTGTAAGAAACTGTAAGTCACTGTCTTAAGCCCAAAGTACGCATCTGCGAGGGTCAGCATACAGTGCGCAACGTGAATTTCATCATCAGAAGAGTACGTGCACCACCGAATTTTTGTAACTGTGCATACAGGTCACACATGCATTTAATTTTCTTGCAGTAACTCGTTTATCCACAAGGTGGCGACCGTGCCCTGGGGGCGTTGATTCACAAGGTAGTCAAAGAAAACCAGTATAAACAGAACAGACCGGAACATATGCAAACTACAGCGACAATGGAGACCTACATAGATGAGAGATTGTGTTAGAAACTACCCTCATTTGTACAACTCTAGCATGAAAGAATACAAAGATGTTTACGTGGTTTGTCACTCGTGACGAGAGATTGCTCAAAACTGTGCATGCGTTGAACACCTGTGTACACGAGTCAAGTGAAATATACTTTGGAAGGCTGTGCGTTCAACTGAGTGAGTCATTGAATCATTCATTCAGTTGATTAGTTCAAATGGCTGATTAATTCAGTCATTGAATCGTTCATGTTACGATCTCCCCTTTTTAAGTCAAAGGGTTAAGGGAAAATGTAACAAGAATGAAAGAGACCATGGGGAACTTCTCATCTCCAGCCCCAGCTCTAGAAAGAAACACAACTAACCAAAGATGAAACTGAAGCGTAATTGAGAAGCGTAGGAAAGAAATGGGAAACAAAAGCTTCAAGAGGGAGCAAGGCCAAAATAATAAACAAAAAAATTCTAAATAAATTTTAATCTTCTTTTCAGTTCAATTAATTACTTAACACCAGTGGTGTAGTCTAGTTTTTTTTATAGTGAGTATACTGTGATTTTGTTTTTTTTGTTTTTTCCCTCCCAGCCTCATACTCACCTGTCCCACTCACCAATGCATATAGTATGCAACTGATCTAGGCTACATGTCATGAAAGCATTCTGAAAGACTGCTTATGTGTGTTTTATTAAAATGTCAATTTATTATAATCAACAAAATATTTTAACAGCCAATGACATTTACAGCTGAAGAGACTGGACTGATTTTCTACTGTTTAGTTTCAATCAGCCAAATCAGTGCAGACAAACTCAACCAGTTAAGATAGCCTTAGATGGTTCCTGGAGCACGGGGTTTTTCAGTTTCAAGTTTTAATGCACATTTAAGAGTGCAAGTTGCAACTATTATTACTCTCTAAAAACTTTTTGGTTAAAAACAACCCAATTTGGGTTGAAAATGGACAAACCCAGCAATTGGGTTAAATTTTTGCCAAACCTGCTGGGTAATTTTATTTAACCCAACTATCTAACCCAATTTTTGTGTAAAATTGCTGTATTGCTTGCTTAAAATGAACCCAAAAATATGTCCATTTTCAATCCAGCATTTTTTAGAGTGTAACAATAATGGAAAGATAGGGGTTATCACCCTGTTTCTGTTTTTGCACCATTTACCGCCAGTCTGTCATCGTAGTTATGCATTTCAATTCACTAACTTGCAATTCAATTCACTATCAGTTATTTTGGATATATCAGGTACAGTACATGGCAAATTTTCTCAAGAAAAAAAAAAAAAAATCTCTCAATCAATGCTGTAAAATAGGACTACATTACATACAATACATGGCAACATTAATATTGAAGGTTAAAATGAACTGATTTGTACAAACTTAAATTACACTTAAGGAAATTTTTATAATAATAAAATTATAATAGGCCTACTAACTTTTTATTATTTCTACTCCAATTCGTTTATGGTGTATATATTTAACTAAATGCTCCTCTCAAGAGTTCATTTTTCTAGCTGAAAGATTTTATGGTCACTGAATATGTTTGTTCTGAGGTAAATGTGACGTTAAATGACATTGTTTACAAGCTGTTATTAACGTCTTTCCACGGTTGAAACACTGATTAAGCGATTATTTGAGACATGATACGGATTTCGATAAGTTGTACTGTATCTTTTATCATACCTTCATGATTATATATATGATTAAATATGAAACATGTCAAAAGCAACAAACCACAAATATTGTGATTAAGTTACGTATCCTCACGCTTTTTTAAGTGGGTATACGAAAATCCTTGACCTTTCCTAGTGGGTATACGGCGTACACCTGCGTATCACGTAGACTACACCACTGCTTAACACCAAAGGAAAATTAAAGAAAATCAACAACTGGAAACGTCTAGGGCAGAAGAGAAGAAGTCCACATGGGGAGGGAAACCTCCAAATCTCTCTGCTTGCTGTGTGTCTTTAGGCTGCATTTATTGCTAAACTGATTCATTCAAAACAAAGCACTGCTATGTGTTTCTCAGAGATACAAAACAGTTTGTCAAAAAAAAGTCTAAAATGTAACTCAAAATGTTAACATTGTTTACTGAACTATTTTATGGTTTCAGCAAAGTGAGTGACATTATCAATAATGTCAGATCACACATTGTTCCAACAATTACAATATTATCGTAGACGATACAGGAATCAGAAGTTCACTAGACAGTCCTGAAGGACAAAACGTCTTCCGTGTTTATCATGCAGCATAAACACAGCACATTAGGAGACACAGTATATGATGTAAAAATAAAATCAAAAAGCCCTATAGAGAGATCTATTGCATTACATTGCCAGACACTGTATCATTCTCTTAAATAAATAATAAATCATACCTCAGCATTGACATAAAACATGGTAATGGAAGCTAGCCCGATATAATGAAGCGTATCCATTTCTAATGGAAGGTAATGTGCAGCATGCATGCAGATAATTGCTTCATAGTAATTACACATTTGCTATGAGAAGAATTATAGGATTTGTGTTGGGGGTTATGTTGCATTTGTTTAGCTTTACACACACTGAGAAAAAAAATAAAATAAAACTTAAAAAAATCTTTAGGATGGATGGATGGATGGATGGATAAATAGAAAAAGGTGTTTATTTATCTCTTTGTATGCAGAAGTGATTGGATTGGATTGGCCGGTGCAGATTCCCAGCATCTCTGAGCCGAACAGACCGTCAGAGTCCAAGACTGATCATCACAGCTCGGCTGTCTCTCTCTCGTCAGACTGTCTGTGGACCCCTGAGCCAATATTCATTTAGCTTGATGTATTCCTGCTCCTGCAACTTTAATGTGATTTGTGGGAGAATCCAGATGGTGGGTTCATGGATGGGTGCAGCTCAACGACAGTGGCGGTGCCAAAAGCCCTGGGTTCATAATAACACCCCCAACACAACACACACCCCCGACACAACACACACAATCCCCTCCTCTATTACTGAGACACAGACACTGAGCAACTCCATCTCTCTTACTGAAGTTCGTCTCATTCATGCTGGTATTTGTTGTATCTTTCACTGACCCTGTTTGAATATTTATGTAAAAGTGAATCTCATAGAAAAAAAATCACTCTAAAATCAAAAGAAAAAGAAGATGAAATGATATTTTGTCTTAAAAAATGAAGCCTATTTTAAGTTTGTTAGGATCTTTTGGATTGATATCCATTTCTCTAAAACTTCCACCATGCACAATAAATTCTCATTACTATTGCCAGATTTATTCATTTATTAATTACCATTCTTAGTTGTTATTTTTTATTATATTACTCTCTGTCTGATAACTTTAATTATATATAATTGTGTGCATACGTGTGTGTCTAGGGTTCCCTATCAGTCAGTCATTAACGAGCTTTCTTGCATTAATAAAATTTGTGAGAAATTGTCTTGTTACAATAATGTCAATGCAGGCACCAAAATTTGCTAAATTTTCTTTAAGCAAAATATTTAAATTATTTGAATATTCAAGCTTCATATTTCTTACTTTTATTTTGGGGTTAAAAATATATGAATGTATGAGATTTGTTTGTTTATCAAGGTTTTCTTTCTTTTTTTTTTTTTCAAGCCATTCACAATAAATTCCCATTACTATTACCATATTTATTTGGTTTATTTTTATTTTTTATGGTAACTATGTGTGGGTCTGTCTGTCTATATCTATCTATCTATCTATCTATCTATCTATCTATCTATCTATATATATATATATATAGTTACAATAATATTAAATTATTGAACATCCATCCATCCATTATTTGGGGGATATTAACTTAGTTTTTACAAATAATGTCACAATGCAGACACTTTCTTTAAACAAAATGCTTATAATATTCAAATCATTTAAATATTCCAAATGTTGAATATTCAAAAGTTGATTTTGGGGTTAAATATGTTCTGGACATGTTTTTTTTTTTTTTGGTCAATTTCATGAGATTTACTTCTTTATGCAACCCAATCTCACAGCAAAGTCATACGTATTTTTACGAGGTGGCTAATTCATATGAATTTGTACAAATGACCCACTCCAAAACCTACCCGTCACTTGGGTTTAGACAAATCACATGAATTCGTGTGAGGTCGTACGTTATTCACCATTTTGTAAAATACATATTAGTTGGTCGTGAGATTCACCAATCAGTCTTGTAACTTTTTTCATTCTGGTAAAATCTTGTGAACACGATTGCAAAATCTCACTTCATTCAGATGATGTGTAAAACCGTCCTCATAGGAGACAAATATAGTGTGTGATGAGCAATCAGGTGTAAAAATACTAATGAGAGCCTGTGGATGCAGAGAGAGACATATTCATATGTTCACACCGTCCACAACCACAGTCATCAAACACGAACGACGTCAGACAGCGCAGGGGTTTAATGGGCTAAAACTAAAGATAAAACAGAGCAGAATTTATCTGTTCAATCTTGCATTTCAACACGTCAAAGTATAGCATCTCCCAGCCGTTCTCCCTGTGGCTAAGCACGTAAACTGCAGGTCTAGTTTATTTAATTGCATATCATACTTCATTTAGCAGTTTGAAGATTTTGGGTTGATGTTATTAAAGTGTGGTCTGCCCTGGATTTCATCATCCATTTAGAGTAATTTCTGTTACATTTGTACTTTCTGTACCATTGCATTTGTATTCTCAGGTAATATACTTTAATATGAACACTGAGGCATTTGGTTCGGATGTGGTCTTGACCCCAACTCCGAGAGGATGGACACCTCTTAAATATCAACCAATAAATGCATTTCTTCTTAGGGTCTGAATTATTGATCGGGTCTTGCATATGCCCTTTATGCAGGTGAGAAGCATGTTATCTAAATGTTAAACTTTGTCCATGGGACTTTCTGCTATTTTTATGTTTCAGATCGGGCCTGATTCCAGAGTTCACGGGCTCTTGGCAACGGCGCGGGTTTGCGATGCCACGCTCCGCCTCATAAGCAAGGGTTTCATCAAAGATTAATTGAGCATTGTATGCCCCCAAATCCACAAAATAACCATTACCTAATGCACTGATGGAATGAGAGGCATTGCTTGAGTAAGGTGTTAAATTATGGCTCAGTTCCTGTTAAAACTCACATTAAAAAAAATGAAGACCTTCCGAACCGCCCTTCCCTCGCCTGTGTAATCACACTGAGTGGATGCTACAGAGGGCTCATTTAAAGGGTCATAGCTTTATAACAGTGCAATGCACTTTATAAACGACAGCACAGCCCGCTCTTTTAATGCTGTAAAATAAAACACACCACATATGACTTCAGAAACAGCAGTGGCTGTAAATCAGTAATGCAGATCAGGTCGGTAGCAATGTATCCCTGTCCTCCCCAGAAATCACACGATAAAATAAATGGCTTTTAACCTATACCATCAGCCTCAGATGAACGCTTCCGCACAGACCATTGGAACGTTTTTTTATTAATTTTGCGGCACTGCTTCCTTGAGGTCTTATTACTCAGTAACTTGTTGGTGCTGCTGAAATGCCAATGAGAGCGACTCTAGAAGCATGTAGTAAAAGGTTGATAGGAAACATAAGCCAGCTTCTCAGCACATTATATTGCAACACAAGCTCATTAGAAATCCGACATTTTTACTCCAAAAACACCTATATATACACAACTCACTGCCCTTTCCAGCTGAAATGAACACTAGTTGCAGTAAAACACCAATATCCTTTGTTCCTTTTCACACGAATTGTGATTACAGGGCAGATTATGGATTACATTTTGCATGGTTCCTTGCAAAATATTATGTTATGATCTCCGAACACTTTTACCATAGAGCATGATTCGAGTGACAAACAATTTGTCTGCGACAAAATCAAGAGTGTGTGGGTGGAGTCTCTCTGTAAGCGCACTGCACTCGCAACTAAATCAATAAAAATTAATAAAATCACAGCCGATCAGAAGAGAATGTGGGCGGAGTCTCTCTGCAAGCGCACTGCACTCGCAACCAAATCAATAAAAAAAAACACAGCCAATCAGAAGAGCGTGTGGGCGGAGTCTCTCTGCAAGCGCACTGCACTCGCAACCAAATCAATAAAAAAAACACAGCCAATCAGAAGAGAGTGTGGGCGGAGTCTCTCTGCAAGCACACTGCACTCGCAACCAAATCAATAAAAAAAACAGCCAATCAGAAGAGAGTGTGGGCGGAGTCTCTCTGCAAGCGCACTGCACTCGCAACCAAATCAATAAAAAAAAACACAGCCAATCAGAAGAGAGTGTGGGCGGAGTCTCTCTGCAAGCGCACTGCACTCGCAACCAAATCAATAAAAAAAAACACAGCCAATCAGAAGAGAGTGTGGGCGGAGTCTCTCTGCAAGCGCACTGCACTCGCAACCAAATCAATAAAAAAAACACAGCCAATCAGAAGAGAGTGTGGGCGGAGTCTCTCTGCAAGCGCACTGCACTCGCAACCAAATCAATAAAAAAAACACAGCCAATCAGAAGAGAGTGTGGGCGGAGTCTCTCTGCAAGCACACTGCACTCGCAACCAAATCAATAAAAAAAACAGCCAATCAGAAGAGAGTGTGGGCGGAGTCTCTCTGCAAGCACACTGCACTCGCAACCAAATCAATAAAAAAAACACAGCCAATCAGAAGAGAGTGTGGGCGGAGTCTCTCTGCAAGCACACTGCACTCGCAACCAAATCAATTAAAAAAAACACAGCCAATCAGAAGAGAGTGTGGGCGGAGTCTCTCTGCAAGCGCACTGCACTCGCAACCAAATCAATAAAAAAAACACAGCCAATCAGAAGAGAGTGTGGGCGGAGTCTCTCTGCAAGGACACTGCACTTGTAACCAAATCAATAAAAAAACACAGCCAATCAGAAGAGAGTGTGGGCGGAGTCTCTCTGCAAGGACACTGCACTTGTAACCAAATCAATAAAAAAACACAGCCAATCAGAAGAGAGTGTGGGCGGAGTCTCTCTGCAAGGACACTGCACTTGTAACCAAATCAATAAAAAAAACACAGCCAATCAAAAGAGAATGTGGGCGGAGTCTCTCTGCAAGCGCACTGCACTCGCAACCAAATGGATGAGTACATAATCAAATTCACAAAACATTATTAAAATTACATACTGAGTTACTGTAACAATCTTTGTCATAAAATACACTCGACAGTTTGAACGTTCCTTTCATTCAAGATCTGAGGTGAATTATCCATTGTCACTTTCAGTATTGCAATAAAGGGCACACAACATTATAGTCAAACTCACATTCGATGCTTTTAACATTAAATAAAGCACATAATCAGTACCTGAGATTGTCATTGTCATTTTTTTGTATGTTGTTGTTCCAGCCGTGACATCACAGAAAAATAGAAACCATTTCTAAAAAAGAATCGTAGAATCGACAAAAACTTTGCTTAACATGGAAAGCATTGCGCCGTTGCATCACGTCGGGTACGAGCGCTTCACATCACACGAGGCAAGATGAAATGACATGTTTGTTTCAGCAAATGTTTGTTTATCTCTTGTTTGCTTTTGTTAGCACTACTGGTTAGGTTCAGTGTAGATGCTACGTTATTTTCAAACGCGATAGAGCCTTTTAGTGCCATTAACTGGACATTTCATTTCCAACAGCCAGTGTCATGAAACACTGCCAGATTCTCATTCATCTGCTTTGGATAAAACATGCTTTAAAGTGCCACCTACTAAGCATTTCATTTCGAAAGTGCTGCAAAATGTGCAAGAAACAACATAATATAGTGCAGAAATGTCACCACAGGCACATATTTCCAATGAGCCTAGGTTGTTATATTACATGCTACTGAAATGTCACAAAACTGAACTATAGGAAATGAAAGACTCCTCAAGACTCTTCAAGCTGATATCAGCATGTGTGGTAAAATACTACTTATTTAGCATAAACCCCAGCAAAATATGATATCAGACTATTACACTAACTGTAAAAATGACTAATAGGCGCAAGTGTCAATACAGCATTATTCTACAGGGGCTGCCAGACAGTCAAAAAAAAAAAAAAAAAGTAGGTAACGACTATAAAGACAGAAAATGACACACAAAGATTGCCTGGCTAATGAGGAAGACTGCTGTCTAAAGGGTGAAGCAGAAATTGCACTGTGCACAAAATTGCTGGCTGATGCATGAGAGTGAGCTGCCGGCGGTGCTGAGGCACTGAGGACCTCACGCACTAGAAATATACACTGATCTCTGGTCATTTCTAACCACATATAGAGCAATAAGCAGAATAGATTTGTTCCAAAAACTTGCTGAAATCTAAGAGCCTGTTTACACCTGGTCACTTCATGCATTTGCAGTTATCAGTTATAAATCAATTTCCCATATGGAGGAAATTAATGGGATTTCAGGAACTCGACTGTTGTGCTCACACAAATGTAGGCGATTAATTAGGTATTAATTAGACTGAAGTATTTGCATTTATACCTTTCAGCATTTATAGTCAACATTCTGCTTGACTTGTGCACCATCTTGAAAGACGTTTTCTCAATCGCAATGCACTCATAGAGTTCCTTGACAGATGCAAATTTGGCCCCAACAAATGTATCTGGGAAGGCAGTACAGTCATATCGCCAACCTTTTAAAACAGTGGAGCTTAAACCAAAATCCTGTCTAGGTAGAAAGCACTCTAGGATTTGGAACAGAGCTTTAGTGTTTATATAGACTCATGGCACAGCTCAGCACTAAAAGTGTCTTGTAAAAATGACATTTTTAGGATTTTCAATACATCATATAAAGTATTTAAGTGATTAAAACACTCTAAAATGTCACGCCAAGCAGAAAGTCTTCATGAGCACTGCTAACAATATCCAGATGCAGCATTGCATTTTTGTTGCACTCATTACAAACCCTGCTAACAAAAATATGTTATAAGCAGGGCCATAACCACCATAGACATTGAGGGGGACATTGAGGAGGACATTGGGGGGGACATTGAGGAGGACATTGGGAGGGGAAATTGAGGGACACAAGTCGCCAAAACTATTTGAGGCTTCTTTTCAGAACATGGAAGTGTTTTAAATTCAAATACATCTTTATTTGAGATCAGAAGACTCACTGGCTGTTAGAGTTGTGTTGTAAATAAATGCTGGTCACACGCTGTCGCAAGCATCAGAAAACTAAAACCGAATCAATATAAAAACAGAGCATCTTGAAATTGCTTTGGAGGATGAGGGCTAAGAAAATATATTTACTGTCAGAGAAGGTCTCAAGGAGGAGGGAAATGGCTGATTTATCTGCCCCACTAGTCCAAATAGAAACTCACTCTTGATTGACCACCTCAGATTGAGAGCTGACCTCAGGGTCAGCGAGGAAGGATTTCATCAGCCCGCTGGATGCCTGGCAACCCGGAGAGCCGAATATGAGGATAGGGGCATCAATCTTTTAAATGATGCACCATTACAGAAGAGCTATGCCCAGTGACTGTGCGTTTATAAGGGGAATGATCTTCAACAACTGAGCCACATCAGTCTGACGCTCCCGCCGCAGTTAAACGTGATTGGATTGTCCGTCATACTGAGTTTTCAATCTGTATTGCTTAACAAACTGAACAACAGAGCCTCTGATTATTGTGCCTTGCGATGCTCCTCTGTTCCTCCGTTTGCATCTACATTCATATTAGAATGATTTCTGAAGGATCATGTGACACAGAAGACTGGAGTAATGATGCTGAAAATTCAGCTCTGATCACAGGAATAAATTACATTTTAAAGAGGACCTATTATTCCCCTTTTCACAAGATGTAATATAAGTCTCTGGTGTCCCCAGAATGTGTCTGTGAAGTTTCAGCTCAAAATACCCCACAGATCATTTATTATAGCTTGTAAAATTTGCCCCAATTTGCAAAAACACGCCATTTTTGTGTGTGTCCCTTTAAATGCAAATGAGCTGCTGCTCCCGGCCCCCTTTCCAGAAGAGGGCGGAGCTTAAACAGCTCGTGCTTCGGTCACTCAACAACAACAAAGCAGGAGAATCTCACGCAGCCAAAATGAGGATTGTCAGTAACGGTGTTCAGCTTTACATTGTTCAAACCAGAGTCGACAGAGTAATATGACCCCCTAAATCCTAATACAAGACACCATAAACATTTTATAGAATCTACGGGCATGTTTTCAGTCTTTTCCTGAGAAAGAAAGAAACATTGATCTGGTCATCTCGAAAGACAAACAATTTTTTTATCACGTTGTCTCCATCCCAGACATATTTTCCATCCACAATTCATCACTGACAGACTTCATTGCGCATATGTCCTAATTGAGTTGTTTCGTGTTTGTTCATTTGTTTGCCAAATGTTTGCCAATCTTCTGAAGAAAGCGAGAGCAGGAGTGAGAGAGAGTATGAAGATGAGTATGTAATCCATCAAACAGCAGATGAATTGCCTGTGGGGCTATTTAATTTATTTTCACTCCACTTCTTTGAAAACTGTTGGCTCAGGCTATTCTAACGTATTCATAAATCTTCCAGGATGAGCTTATGGCTCCAGCAAGAACAGAACGGGTGTGTATGAAAGAGAGAAACAAAACAAGCAGCAACAAAAAGGAACTTTCTTTCCTCTTTCCGGTCATGGATTCATCACAGTGTGTCTCTTAAGAGCCTAGTTTCTGTCGGAGAGAAAATACGGTGCAAATTAACCTATAAATGGCTCGTTTTAACTACAGCTGCATAGAAATGCCCTCTCCTTGATTTCATGTTATGTGTTGGTTCCAAATGGTGCATCTTTATACAAATCGATATCCTGAAGTTATTGATGTCACCAGTTAAGAATGCCAGGAGAATAATAAGCAATCACATGTGAATCTCATGTCCTGGTCACCCTTCACTTCAAAATTTTACAAAGAAAAGTATTATATATTATGCATAAAGATGATGAAGACTTTCTACTATTATGACCTAACTGTCATAGTTGCAATTGTACATTTGAGTTTCGGTTGGTTGGTTGGATGGATGGATGGATGGATGGATGGATGGATGGATGGATGGATGGATGGATGGATGGATGGACGGATGGACGGATGGATGGATGGATTTGATTGATTGATTGATTGATTTATTGATTGATTGCAGTACCAGTTGTTGTAGAAGTCATTATGAAAATGTCACAGTCCAAAAAACCTTAATGGTCCAAAAAGTAGGCTTCATTTTCTTCGTGTAAAATGTCTAAGCTTCACTCTCAGAAAGTGGAAACCAAGCATGTGTAACTTTTTCCATCTTATAATTAGTAATACTGGAATATGCAAACACAACCATCTGTTGTGGCTTATACAATAAATCAATTGAAAGTCGATTCTCACATGCACTATTCATGTGACGGGCGTGTTTCTGGCCATGTACGGCGTTCCAAATCAGTCACTTATGAAGATCCATTTCAGTTATAATACTGCGCCTTAGCAGGGAGCTGCATATGTTGGTTGTAGACGGGGCCAATTTTATTCATATTCACAAGAATGAATATTTATTTTGCTCATGATTGGTTTATTTATTTTCAATGAAAACAACAGTCATGCTGTGCCGTGAAATGTGTTTAACTGCTGATGTCATAAATAAATTACTAAAATACATGCATTTATTTACTGCTTTTGAAGGGCGTCATTTGAGCTTCACTCTATAAAAAAAATAAAATAAATAATAAACACACTGAGTGCTGCTTTGATAGTTGATTTCCCTTCAATTATTCACTCCAAATTAAGTGAGAAAAGCAATATCACACTGTGAAGATTGATACATTAACCTTTTCATCAATCGTTTCACTTTTTCTTTTTTCTTTTTTTTTATGAATCGATTGGTTTCAACACAGAAAGACAGAACATTTTCAATCTGTTGATGTTGATGATTACAAAATGTTTAGGTAATTACACTTTGCTTATGTGTTTTAAAGATTTGCTTTAATTTATTTCAGTTTTTCAGTCTTTTACCAACCCTAATATTTTCAAGTGAAATTGGCATTAGAGTTAATGTGTATCTTGACCACAAATTAACAAATTCATTCTTTTTCTGTGAATTTAGTACCTTCCTGAACGGTGCCTAGGTATAAACGTATGCTGAAAATGGTTATTCTGGGTGAAGGTATGAAGGATATTGAAATATCAAAAGTTATGCAATAGAAAAAAAAGTCAGCATATTCCCTCCTCCATAACACTATACTAAAAATAACTTCTGTGGAACCAAAGCCATAAAGCTTCCTTTCATCTAGAAACTTTTACAGGAAAAAAGGAAGGAAAAATCAATATATCAATGCTTTAAAAATAATGCCTTGTAAAACCCCAGCAGTGTGGTGTTTCTCATTTATTTGCATCTGTGGCCACTGCCAGAAGGTGTAAGAGCGCTTCTGCTTTTATTGCCAAATCACATTTATGAGCTACATTTTGTTTCAATATGCATTAAGAGTGTTAATGGGAAATTGGACTGGACATATCTGTGGCTCTTTCCATTTGTATAAGGGAATTCATTCAGTGTTTATGTGACCTGAAAAATATAGAGGCACCGGAGGAACTTTTTCATTGTTCCTGTAACTATTGGTGGAAGTACCCGCTTTTTGGTACTTTTTGGTTGATTGGTCTAAAGCCAATTTCTTAAAAAGCAATGTTAACTACTCCACAAATATGGAAAATAGCGATAGACGAATTCCAGGCACTTCTCAACCTTTAAGGCCAATTCACACCGACAGACGGCAACAGACACCTCGCCGGGTTTTGTCAGATCAGTGTGTTACCCCTGTCGGAGTCTGTTGGCGTCTGTCGGAGCTTGTTTTGCACTTGGGAGCATTGTGTGCTCAGACTCTGGTGTTCTCAGCGCCATCAAAATAAAAATCCCTGAGTGGCAGGACGTAGGTGACAGCTTATGACAGTTCAGAGTTCCTAATGCCGCTGTGAATGCCCTAGGGGAAAATGAAGTTCTCTGGGGACCACCCTGGTGACTAGTTCATATAACTGACTTCCCATAACTTTACCCGGTGTGAAAGACCCTTATGAAACATCCAATATTTGCTCTAGCTTAAAGGTGGGGTATGAGTTTTTTCAACAATGCTGTTGGACATTGTTGATATTTGAAATCAACCTAAACAAACCCAACCCTCTCTTCATTGCTCCGCCTCCAAAACTCACCCTCCAATCCTAGCCACCCTTCTCCGAGTCGTCTCGAACCATCGCAACAGCTGCTCACAATCGCTCTCTAGACTCCATCTGTGACCTCAGACTGGGCCTGTAAACCACTGGCGGGTCTGGACTGGGTCTGGACTGGGTCTGGACCGGGTCTGGACCGGGTCTGGACCGGGTCTTGGCTCCGCTCTCCAACAGTGGGATTCTGCGCTGGTCAGCTCTTTGGGGCAGGAATCATCTCTCCCAACAACCATTCACCCTCCTCTGGCCTCTCCATTCACCGGACGGGCGGCTTGAGTATCCAGTTCCCCAGGCCATACTGTTCACACTGACTAAGGGATTCTGGGATAGCCCGCCACATTTTGACCGTCCAACAGAGAGCGCAGAAGAACACGTGCTGGAAAACCCGAGCAAGCTGCCTCAAAGTGAACGTGGATTGCTGAATCAATCTGTCATGCTTCTCATGTGGAAAATTATCATTCTCAGCTAGACGTCAGTAAACGTGATATTCGACTGCTTCGATCTTGGCGCACTATATTTCTACAATACATGTATTCGTCATGCACAGCAGTCATATAGTCAACGGTAGGTAAGATTGCTTTAGGTGTTGTAAAATTAACAGCTTGAAAAGGATCTAGAATCTTTTTCAAATGATTCAATAATTATCCTCAGCCTTATATGTTTTTCCTGTCCAATTCAAAAGGCATTAAAGTGTTAGAAAAACATGAACCTACATGATTTCATAATCTAGTTGGCAACTATTAAGTTAGTTTAAGGACTCACTTTGCAGGATTTTTCAGAATAACGACATATACAGTATGATTGCAACCATTAATGGGCTAACTGATGGCTTCGCAACCAATAAATAAATTAAATACATTCTTTTTCTTTTCTTTTTTTTGCACAATCTTTAATCACATTCATTGCAAACTTTACCGGGATTTAACTTTGTTATTTTACAGTGCCATGAATGTCATTTTTGGATTTTGCAATATAATAATAATAAGAATAGTAATTATGATGATAATAATTTAAACTATCTCTATATTGTCTTAAATACCAAAGCTAAAAATAAATGCTTGAAAATGTAAGCGTTCTAATATACATTATAGCGTTCAAATGTTTGGGGACTTTTGAAAGAAGTCTCTTCTGCTCACCAAGGCTGCATTTATTTGATTAAAAATACAGTAAAAACAGTAAAAATAGTGACATATTATTACAGTTTAAAGTGTCTGTTTTCTATGTGAATATATAGTAAAATGTAATTTATATCCAGTGATAAAAAGCTGAATTTTCAGCGTCATTACTCCAGTCTTCAGTGTCACATGATCCTTCAGAAATCATTCTAATATGATGATTTGCTGCTCAAGAAACATTTATGATTATTATCAATGTTGATTTTTGTGGAAACCGTGATTTTCCAGGATTCTTTCATGAATATAAAGTTCAAAATAACAGCATTTATTTGGAATAGAAATTCCTGGTTACATTATAAATGTCACTTTGATCACTTCTTGTTGAATTCAAGTATTATTTTTTAAAAGTTTAAACAGTAGTGTGCCTGTGGAGGGCAATTTTTTTGCATTTTCACAGCTGCTCTTTGATATAATTATTTCATATGTCACTTGCAAAAGTCATCATAACAACTTTTTAACAGAGAAAGAACATTTTTGCCCACATTATTAGTTAGAAGATCTCACTGACTCTCCACTAGTCAAGTATTCAGTGTTTTTATTGTCTAGCTGACCATTCAATCATATTATTTTAGCTCAAACCTGACGTAGTAAATTGTAGAGTTAATGTTTTGTCATTTCATTTCACTCATACGCGTTTCTCAGTCACAGTTTGTGACAGCAGCAGCTTCAACATTTATACTAGTGAAACTCACGCTTTAGTAATAAAGCGAAGACTGGCCGGGGGCATCGTGGGCTGAAGGTCAGCGTGTTCTGACTGCGTTCCAGGGCACAATTACAGTCTAATCTGGCCGAGACACCAACACGATGGGCACAGTGTGGCCATGGAGCAACACAGCAATTTTATCACATACAGACCTCTAACATTCATTTCTAAATGAGAAAATCAAAGATCCTGCAGGAGCAGACGAGAGCGGCTGATTAGCACACGTCTGTGATGTCGACACGATGGCAAAGTTGATTTTATTGCGCATGGAAATGTAACAGCATGTCATTATCATGCTCCGTCAGATATCCCGAGGCAAAGTCACTCGACTCGCGTCTTTCTCTGAACGAGAACAAGATGGAAAGGAACAAAAAGACTGCGAGTAAATCTGCCTCTGCTGTAAAACATTTGGAAGCTGTGTAAATATTTGAGCATTATCGCACACACGATCGCGCTGTTGTGCTGAATATTAGCATGTTTAATGAGTATATTCAGTACAAGCAGAAAAAATATTTTACAGTAAGAAAAAAAAAAAAAACTACTCTCTGAAAAGTGCTTCTCAAGTCAAATTTTCCTGTTTCATAGTTTAGTGAAAAATAAGACAAAAATACTACTGTTCGTTTTTTTTAGGACACATTATATTGATCATACGTGACAGTAAAGAACATGTATAATGTATTAAAAGACTCGTATTGAACTTTATATTCATCAAAGAGTCCTAAAAAATATATCAGAAACATGATCATAAATGTTTCTTGAGCAGCAAATCAGAATGATTTCTGAAGGATCATGTGACACTGAAGACTGGAGTAATGATGCTGAAAATTCAGCTTTGATCACTAGATATAAATTACACTTTACTATATATTCACATAGAAAACTGTATTTTTTTTTTTATCAAATAAATGCAGCTTTGGTGAGCAGAAGAGACTTTATTTAAAAACATTAACAAAAAAATCTCATTGATTCCAAACTGCAATGCAGTTCAATTAATGAAGTAATAGTTAAAATAATTTCTCAGTGTGCTTTCTGCTTTTATGAGCAAAAACATGCTATTTGGGTGTGTGTCCCTTTAAATGCAAATGAGCTGCTGCTCCTGGCCCCCTTTCCAGAAGAGGGCGGAGCTTTAACGGCTCGCGCTTCGGTCGCTCAACAACAACAAAGCTGGAGAATCTCACGCAGCCAAAATGACGAAAGTGTTCAGCCTTACATTGTTCAAACCGGAGTCGACACTGATGGAGAGACTCAGGAAGAAGTTACAACTTTTAGACGTTTCTGAATGGTTAGTGGATAAATTTATGTAGTTGCTGTGGAGTTGATTCAACTCATCCACTAGCATGTGCCGTCATGTTAATCTTGTTAATCTGCCCCCTTTGTTGCGTGTTCTCAGGGGCGGGGTTTATGTAAATTTTAGGGTTAGTGATGTCACTAACCCAGGAAGAAGCTCGTTGTAGTCCCTACCAGCCGTTTGTTGTAGTCCTTAAACAGAGAATTCTCCCTTTGCATTGAACTTTGAGCGTCGTAACTTTGCAGATGTTGTTTATGCTCAAACAGCAACATTACACACTAACTAAAGTTAAAGAAGTTAAATCATATTCAACCATCCCTTTAAACAGCTATTTCCACCTGATTTAATCCATAAAAATAGCTTTGTTGTGATTATTGTTATACGTGATATCACCAGATATTATGAATTTTTGCTTCAACAGAAATGGTTCCAAAACAGCAGCCGACACAGACCAGCGGAGTGAAGAAAACAGTGAACCGCTCCAGCGCTGATCACCAATACAGTTAGTGGACCAGAACTGACCAATGCATAAATCTGCTTGGAAAGCAGAGATGTATGTTTGATGAAACACTGTAACAGTGTCACATTAAAATGTACTTTTACAGTCACCGACAAAGATGTCAGAGAGCCTGCGTGTCAAACGGAAAATGTCACATTTCATTCTCAACCCTTGGAGGCAGTTTTTCTGAAATACTGTAATGCTGAACTTTTAAAATAGCCACCAGCTCATTATTCTGAAACAGGACGTACGGAGAGAGAAAGAGTCCTCTAAACTCCACTGACCTGTAAAGACCTTCATCTTCAGACCTTCAAAAACATCCCTTTAAAAGGTTCGTTCAGCCAAGTCCCGTATGACTCTCTTTCATCTCTCGAGCACAGAAGCAGACGTTCAGCAGAATGTTCACGCTGCTCTTTTACGCACGAGGAAAGCAATTACTTTACAAACCCCCATTTGCTAAATATCTTTTGGGTTTAGAACGACATGAGGGTGAGCAGATGATGATTAGGTTCTTTATGAAATGAAGTCACAGGCGATTCTTCGTCTTGTTTACAGATTTCTGTAAAATGGATCCTCCCCTCCTTCGATATCCCCATCAGAATTATTACCTGCACTAGACTGCGGTCAGAGGATTGCAAGGCAATTTTATTAATGCCGACAACAATTCCTTCAAAGTGACCTTTCCTCATTCATTAAGAGATGCAGACGCAGGAGGAGGTTATCTAATGGGAGGTGACAGACGACGTGATCGCGGCCGTCTCGCTCATGTTAGTGTGTTAAATCTCAGTCCGTGTCAATCATGCAGCATCTTCATTCAATGTTTCAGTGAAAGAGTCCTGTTCACACATACAGTAAGCATGCTGAGAGCATTCTTTTGTTTTGCCTTTGTGAAATGATGATTCACTACTTCAGTTTTCCTGTATTCTGAAACTTATTTCCGCCACAGAATAAAAACTAAAAACGGTAATCGTGACATTTTATCTGGACAGTCAGTTCTGAATATAGGGCTATGCTGAAATACATAGTGCTCGAAGAAATGAACAATGACGTTGCAATTTTGAGAAACTAAAAGTTTGGAGGATGAACAGAACGAAACATATTGCGAGTGTCCTCAGAAAACGCTTGATAATCAGTTTCTACACCTGTTCTCTCAAACTCTGTTTTGTCTCTGGTGGGAAAAATACTAAAATGAAAACAAAACTTAAACACCTTGCAGTTTCATTCTGACCTTCTAGAACTGTTTGGAGAAGGTAATTTATATTTAAACCTCTGCATTTCACCACAATAACTAAAGAAATGTGTTTGGAATAGACAAAAAAATATGATTTTGAGGGAAAAAGAATGTGTTCGATTTCATGGCACATTGTCCAGCTGTTTTGTTATGGATGGAAGGAAATGAAGTCTGTTTTCTGTGAAAAGTTTGTGTTTTTTTTTTTTTTTTCAATTTCTTGTTTCATTGTCAGTAGTTTCAGATTTACCTGTCAGTCAGCTGCTCTCTTCCTATGGAAGCCCATCTTCACCATCAAATCATGCTTTGCAGATTATGAGATTGAAAGTTTTAAAAGATAAAAAAAAAAAAACAGTCTAAATTATGAAATATGACAATTGAAATCCAGAAATAAAATTATGACAGAAAAAGTTGAAATGATGAAAAAACAGGACAAAAATGTAATAATTATGACAAACTATGAGATAAAATTATGACAAAATGTCATGATTATGACAAAAAGTAAAAACTGACATGAGTCCAAAATACGAGATTTTGTCATGGTTTTTTGTCATAATTATAACTATGACATAAAAATTCAAACCTATGACATAAAACTCAGAATTATGAGATAAAAAGTTGTAATATAGACAAAAAAAAAGTGAGTCAAAAATGTAAAATTATTACATAAATCTCAGAATTATGAGATATGTAAGTCATAATTATGTCCAAATTAAGTCCAAATTCTTCAAATCATGATAAAAAAAAAAAAAAGAGACAAAAAGTAATTATGACAATAATTCAAAACTATGACATAAAACATAATGACTGTGAGAAATTGTGAGATAAATATGACAAAATTTCAACTTTTTAATTTGGATCTCATAATTATGTCATCATTTTTACTTATCTAGTATCTCATAATTTTGACGTTCTATGTAATAATTATGATTTACCAAAGCATGATTTTTTTTTTTTTTTTCATGTGGCGTAAACGGGCTTCCGTATCCTCCTAGCGGGTGACCTTATGACCCGTTTTATCAGCAGATGTCGAGAGATGTTTGCATCATCTTTCTATCAACAGCCATCAAATCCATTTTCTCCAAACATCTCAAAGACAACAACCTGATGGCAGAGCAACAGCACAAGACTTTTATCCAGATGAAGAGCGCACAGATGACCGCTCTCTGCTGCGGCGCGACGGGATGCTTTATGCAGCATAATGACATGTGGCATCAAAGGCCGTTACCTAGAAGAGAGCTTTCAGAGAAAATATTCAAAATCAGACATCCAGATAAAAGATGGATAAAGCTGGTCTTCTTGCGGCTGCTTCTCTTCATTACAAACCCATGTTTTAGTGATACTTCTAAAAAGCATTCATATTACAGATTATGACAAAAAAATGTGAGTTAACCAAAAGGGAAGAAACATAAATAAAGGAGCAGAGCGCTTCGGCTAACTAGACTATTAATACACGTGATTTAACAAGAGTATCAAACTTTACACTAAACCTGACACATCTGTGAGCACTGGCTGGTGAATGAACGGAGGAGTGTTTTCCATATATATATATATACACATACACACACACAACAGTTCTTTCTGGTTCTTGAATCTGATTGGCTGAGAGCTGTGTGGTATTCACTTGTTGTACCATGAACTGTAGTTTTAAGAGTTTTTAGGTGAGAATGTAGTTGCTTAGACCTGAAATATGTGACTCATATTTAATCATAGTCGATTTGTTTTGACGTCTTCGGAGATGCGAGTTCGAGGCCGTCAGCGGCCGTTCAGAGCTCGTGTACCCGCCGAGAACAGCTTCATCTCGGCCAGTGCTTCGGGGATTTGCCGCTGGCTCTTATAGTGGTTAAACATGAGATATAATTACATAAAACAGGCAATCTTTGGTCTTATTAATCTATTACTTGTTCCTGAGCATCAAGTTGGGCTATGTTAAATTTAATAATTTAATATCAAGGCTATATTTACATTTTACAATATTTACAAAACGAGTGTGATATTGCTCATATATATATGTAGACACACACATTAGGGCTGTCAAAATTACGCGTTAACTCGTGTGATTAACTTTTTCAGTTTAACACATTAAAAATATTTAACTCAATTAAAGCAGCATGTTTTTTTTATGTCAAAATGTGGCTACTGTTACATTATATGATCACACTCTTATTCATGCAAATGCTTTTAAACCATTCAAGCGGCACAAGACAAACGAGGACACTGTGACACACACGACTCGTGCGCACAGAAAGACGAGATATCTTTTGCGCTTTAACTGACAATAACACAGAATTATGCCAACATGCCAGTTTTGTCGAGTATCCGTATAAGAGCGAGTTAAATGCCATAAAGAGTGAGAAAATACTCTGCGTCATGTTCGGCAGCGGCAGCTCTTAAAGTGACAGCAGCCTAATAAACCAGTTGCTGTGATGTTTAATGTTCATCAAAGGTAACAGAGAAAACTGTAGCTTTAATAAGGATTCATGCAGTGAAGAATGTAAAGTGTTTGATAACAATTTCTGTATATTTTCTACCTGTTAGACAGGTGAATATGACATTTATTATAATGGGTTTATGTAAAGATTGTTTTAAGTTGTTATTTTTTTAAAGCCTAATAAATGTTGAAATTGGAAGCTTTCAGTTATACTGAAATGTTGAATGTCTATAATTAATGTTTAAAAAACACACATCAGTGCAGTGATACTGGCCTTCATTCATATTTAAAATACACTGTCTTTAAGTTGTTTCTGCATTAATTTGGAGAGAAACTGTGAAATTATTACAATATAAAGGAATGAAAGACTCCAATGTTTTATTAATCGCAATTATTATTATTTTATTTTTTTTAATCGAGTGACAGCACTATATCACAACCGGTTAAATTCCCTGTTATCCCCATCTCTGGTGAGCGCATCTCGCTGTAACCTCTAGTATTATCAGCCAGACAGTCGCACACATTTATTTTCTCTGCAGGCGCATCTCTTCGCAGCTGTGCAACTGTGTTATTCTTCTCTGAAACATGTGTCAATACAGCAGATGTGCACAGACTAAAATCCCCCCCGCCAAAAAAAAAAAAAAAAGTGTTTTCTGATAGACTAGAGTTATAAAGACATAATCTTTTTTCATATGTAAATGCTGAAAACAAAAACATTTTTGCAGGTTTTTTTTTATTTTTTATTATTATTTATTTATCTCCTTTTAATTTGACACACAAGCAGCTGGATTGATGATAGATTCAGTAAGTCATTTATGCAAATCCTAGGTGTTTAAGAGGCTTTCGGTCGGCCTGTCTTTCATCTCTAAACGTCTGTGATAAACTCAGCTGTCAGCACCCTTAAAAGTCTGCGATCGCTGTTCACACTTACTGCTGTTTACAGCAAGATATCTGAGCTTAATTCACTCTCAATCATTACGTTCATTACAATGCGTTTTATCCTTCCTGTCCTTCTTCGTTCAGCACTACTGCAGGTCTTCAATCAATTTTTTTGTTTGTTTTTTTTGGTGTTTCCGACTTGATTGAGCTTGTGCGGACAGTCAGACAAACCAAACTAGTCTTCAGTGGAAAAAAAAAAAAAAAAAACGCTAAGTCACATACCTTGCAGATGTAGTTTGCTCTCCGGGCTCTGAAGAAGAACAGAACTGACCGAGTCCAGATTATCATACGTGCTGCAGCCCAGAGGACCAGTCCGTGTCTCCGTCACCTGAAGACAGACAGAGATCACATGAGTCCAAGGCTGGAAAACGCTCCAGTCATTTTACTTGATTACCGTATCTGTTTTTCTGTGTAATTGTTCATTATAAATGCATTATCTGTGCACATCATTATTAAATTAAATTTATGTTCCTCATAATCTTGAATCAAAATAACTCAGTGTTATCTCTTCTCTGATGATGAGGGCGGGGCAACCTGTCACTCACATGAGATCCACCAACCATCCAATCAATTTCCCAATCAAAATCAAGCCCCGCCCTACATTTGTTCTTCTTCCAGAAGCGTTTCAATCAGATATATACGGCACAAAAGTGAAAAAAGGCGAGCACAACTTCCATTTCATGCCAACTTTTTTTGCTTTCACTCAACGTTACAAAAACGTTCAGGTCAGTGCTGACATTGACGGCAGTATGATGGCAAAACTAATTATACACATGTGCCCGCTTCAGTAAATATCAATGCACAATTTGATATGAAGTATGGACACACTTAATACTGAATTTATGTGTCTCGTGATTTTATGTAGGCTATTTATTTTTATAAGCAACAGCATAATGTTCTTTTTAAAGTTGGTTGTTGAATGTTGGGATCGAGACAAATAAGATGCTCAAATATAAGAGAGTTTTGCATTTGTGTTGCATGTTTTGGTCACTTCATAACTGGCATACCTCCATTTGCTTTACTTCATAGTGTTCATCTGGAAAACAGTAATGAAATGGTAACTAACGGGTCTGGAAAATACATTTTCTTTTCTTTTCTTTTTAACATGTCGAATGGCACAGTGAAAACTAAACAACACTTTTTCTGTAATATTTACAACATATGTGGGTGTGGTTATTGCTTTATACAGTAGGCTGCTAGCCTTGATGTGTCAGATCATAAAGTGTACACCCCACCTCGCCTCCCAGAAATCTCAATCGATTTGTTCTTGCAACGGCCCTGGGCGAAAATCGTAAGAACTATTGCTTAGAAAAGTAATAGCACACCTCCCTATAAGCTCCATGATTTGAGGAATCATTTTCATCTGTAGCACAAATGGCATGGGACGAAGTAACTGCTGGTATTGAGACTCAAACCCTCGACCTTCAGGTTACAACTCTCTAACCATTAGGCCACAACTGCCCACTTTCTTTGTTTTTCACACACAACATATCAGACTTGACCAGTAGGGGTAGCTCTCATGCCTAATTGCTCAAAGAAACAAATAATTTTTAGATGTTATTTGAAAATGTTTTTAAATGTTGTTTTTCTGAATACCTGAATCAGAGATATATGAGCTGAAGGCAGCATTGTTTCCTGATCTCTTCCTGATTGTAGTTTGTTCATTTGCTTCCCTGTGTATTTATAGCCCTTGTGTTCTTCTTGTCTTATATTCTTCAGCCTAACAAGGTATCAGTTGGTGAGTTCTTGACTTTTTGCTTTCTTTCTGTATTCTAATATAAACTAAATCTGATTCTGCACTCAGAACTAGTTCTTTTTGTGCTTTCTCACATTTATTTTGTCATCTTAATGCAGCCTCCAGAGTTTGAATTACAGTAGTTCTTTGACCTAAATAAAGTATTTTGTTGTGCAGATACATCTGCTCTCTCTAAGGGTCGCTTTAATTGCAGTGACACCGCAGTAAGACCGCAGCACGCGTCTGACCTTTAGCGCCCGTGGGCAGGTGAACACAGACAACACGTCACAGCGCATCACAACAACAACACACCTGAAAACAACGAGCTGTTGGTCTGTCCCCGTTAGCAAAACATAGGAGAATTGAGAATGAGAAATCACTCTATTTTTAGAATAGCTAAGCTAAAAAAGAAAACTCTGTCATTTAATTAACCTCATGTCAATCCGATGTCACATGATCGTGTTTTTCAGGGAACAAAAAGACATAGTTCTGAAATTTATACATGTTCAAACATGCTTCTTGAACAGATTTGAATGCAGAAACACAACTGAAAACAGATAAAACAGTTTCATTCCATATATTCAGACTTAAATCCAATATATTTAAACTTTAATTCCATATATTCAAACTTTAATTCCATATATTCAGACTTTCATTCCATATATTCAAACTTTAATTCCATATATTCAAACTTTAATTCCATATATTCAGACTTTCATTCCATATATTCAAACTTTAATTCCATATATTCAGACTTTCATTCCATATATTCAAACTTTCATTCCATATATTCAAACTTTAATTCCATATATTCAGACTTTCATTCCATATATTCAAACTTTCATTCCATATATTCAAACTTTAATTCCATATATTCAAACTTTCATTCCATATATTCAAACTTTAATTCCATATATTCAAACATTCATTCCATATATTCAGACTTTCATTCCATGTATTAAAACTTCTATTCCATATATTCAAACTTCCATTCTATATATTCAGACTTTCATTCCATGTATTAAAACTTCCATTCCATATATTCAGACTTTCATTCCATATATTCAGACTTCCATTCCATATATTCAGACTTCCATTCCATGTATTAAAACTTCCATTCCATATATTCAAACTTTAATTCCATATATTCAAACTTTCATTCCATATATTCAGACATTAATTCCATAAATTCAGACTTCCATTCCATAAATTCAGACTTCCATTCCATATATTCAGACTTTCATTCCATGTATTAAAACTTCCATTCCATATATTCAGACTTCCATTCTATATATTCAGACTTTCATTCTATATATTCAGACTTTCATGTATTCCATGTATTCAGACTTTCATTCCATGTATTCAGACTTTAATTCCATATATTCAAACTTTCATTCCATATATTCAGACTTCCATTCCATATATTCAGAATTTAATGCCATATATTCAAACTTTAATTCCATATATTCAGACTTCCATTCCATATATTCAGACTTTCATTCCATATATTCAGACTTTCATTCCATATATTCAGACTTTCATTCCATATATTCAGACTTCCATTCCATGTATTCAGGCTTTCATTCCATGTATTCAAACTTCCATTCCATGTATTCAGACTTTCATTCCATATATTCAGACTTCCATTCCATGTATTCAGACTTTCATTCCATGTATTCAGACTTCCATTCCATGTATTCAGACTTTCATTCCATATATTCAGACTTCCATTCCATGTATTAAAACTTCCATTCCATATATTAAAACTTTAATTCCATATATTCAGATTTTCATTCCATATATTCAGACTTTCATTCCATACATTCAGACTTTAATTCCATACATTCAGACTTCCATTCCATAAATTCAGACTTCCATTCCATAAATTCAGACTTCCATTCCATACATTCAGACTTCAATTCCATGTATTCAGACTTCCATTCCATTTATTCAGACTTCCATTCCATATATTCAGACTTCCATTCTATATATTCAGACTTCCATTCCATATATTAAAACTTTAATTCCATATATTCAAACTTTCATTCCATATATTCAGACTTTCATTCCATATATTCAGACTTCCATTCCATGTATTCAGATTTCCATTCCATGTATTCAGACTTCCATTCCATGTATTCAGACTTCCATTCCATGTATTCAGACTTCCATTCCATATATTCAGACTTTCATTCCATGTATTCAGACTTTCATTCCATGTATTTACAAAATTATTTATAAAGATGTACTTAAGATGTACTTAAATCCTACTTAAGTAGTAAAAGTATATCACTTAAAAGTATATTATTTCGGTATTACATCCTCTTTTTAAAGGTACGCTGAAGTGTACTTTTTCACAAAGGTCTGAGAGCTACAATACAAAATTTCAGTAAGTAATGGCTTAAATTTGTATGTGTTCCTCACAAGTTATTACATGACTTGAGTTTTATGCATTTTTCATGTAACAGAGCAGCATGAACATTCCAATAATTATCTTCTGTTTTGCTCCACAGAGGAAAATGACTAATAACTGCAAATTAACGACTGAATTTCATGTTTTAGCAAACTATTCATTTAAAATCTCTGCATGAAACTCTGTAACACACGTCACTTGGCATGAAAAGGGAATAATCTCTGGAGTCTAAAAGCTAAACACACACACACACACAATCAGCAGATTAAGAAATAGATTGCCAGAGTATAAAACAAAATCAAAGCCCTTGCATCTAATGAAGATGAAGATTTGTGGGATTACGTACAAATGTTGAAAAGCTGCACGACTTGATGCTCATTCAATCTCACGCAGACAAACACAAAAACATGCATGTAAACATTTGACTTCAAAGACAGTAAATCTGCGAGCTTTGATTCCACCTGCCGCATGTTAGATGTTTAGGAAGGGCCGTCTGTCCGGATGTGTTTGTATTTATGTAGTTTCTGCTTTTATCATTTATTCATTTGAAGATCATCAGGAACACGGCGACAGCTCTGTGCTCCTATCAAAGCCGTGGCTGTTTCGTGTTATGGGAAGATTAGAAGCTCTTGTAGCATTAAAGTACAAACTGTATCTAGAGAAATCTGTGATGAAGCAGGGCATCATGGGACGACAACTGTGCCTGTTTCTTATTACGTCTGTCACCTGTCAGCCTTATAATGAAGTTCTATTTTGAGCTTTTGATAGCAAAGGGACGTGAACTTCAGCTACCCAAGAGCCCAGCGATGTCTTCATCATTGTATTTTTATGTTTTTATTTTTGGTGAACAGACATACATATCAAAAATATTGCTTGTCTATATGATGTGCACATCAGTGACAAACTCCAGACACTCATTTTCTTTTTTCGAGGCAAAACATTTTTAACATTAGTGCAACGTCCGAATCTCAGTTGTGAATAAAATAAAGATGTAAATTAGAGTGTCTGACATAAAAGAACGCTGATGTCTCTCAGTGTGCCTTGACTTTACCCAAAGATCTCAGTGCTGTCATTTCATACAATCTGAGAAGGAACAATTGTAAAAACTGGTCATTCTCAGCATATGATGTTGTCTGTGTGCAGCTTCCTACTGATACATTAAATTAACTCATGTTATTTGATACATTCCACTATGTGTTTAGTGTGCAATGCTACAATTTTTTTTTTAAATGTTAAACATCTGAAGATATTTATATCTTTCCGTTCATTAACATTAGATTTAAAAGGGGACATATCATGAAAATCTGACTTTTTCCATGTTTAAGTGCTATACTCTTGCATCTACCAACCCAGAAAATGTGAAAAAGGACAACCCAGGTAAGCCTTTCTCTGCAAGCATATGAAAAAACGAGCTGCTCAGATTTCACTCGTCTTGTGACATAGGTAGGGGATCTTATTATTATATTACCGCCCCTTAATCTGCACGTTTCCACCCACGGCGCCGCCATTTTGTTTTCACAAGCGACAACGGTGTGCCAGTTCTAACGCCATGGCAAAAGTTGGAGCAAAGCATGCTAACTGTTCTGTCGTTGGCTGCACAGACGAGCACTGAACACTATTTAGAGTCTCGTTAGCTTGGATAGCCTGCAAGTTGACCCTGACAAGATCGATTGCTAAAAAAATTAGCGTCTGTCCGAGCGATATTTTGGAAAATTTGTTTTAGTCCATTCACAACATTTGATAGCAATAGCCTGGTGTGTATGGCTCTGTTTGGCAAACAGGTACGCTATGGGCGTCCAAAAGATGAACATGACGGCACATGCTAGTGGATGAGTTGAATCAACTCCACAGCAACTACATAAATTTATCCACTAACCATTCAGAAACGTCTAAAAGTTGTAACTTCTTCCTGAGTCTCTCCATCAGTGTCGACTCCGGTTTGAACAATGTAAGGCTGAACACTTTCGTCATTTTGGCTGCGTGAGATTCTCCAGCTTTGTTGTTGTTGAGCAACCAAAGCTGTTAAAGCCCTCTTCTGGAAAGGGGGCCGGGAGCAGCAGCTCATTTGCATTTAAAGGCTCACACCCAAATTGGGGCAAATTTGACAAGCTATAATAAATGATCTGTGGGGTATTTTGAGATGAAACTTCACACACACATTCTGGGGACACCAGAGACTTATGTTACATCTTGTGAAAAGGGGAATAATAGGTCTCCTTTAATGGTTAGCACTACAATTCAAAATAACTTTGTTTTCAGTATAATATGAACAAAAGAAATATTAAGATCTTTTGCATTCTTTACACTGCTCTGCAGTGTCGAAGCGATGTTGTGTACCGCACACACACGAGTGATGCCATACAACTCTTCTGCATAATCACACAGTTTATGCTCTTTGTGCAGGTACATTTTAATGGCACCTGTTCTGGGAACGCGCCGCTGGATAGTGACTAAAATTGGATCCTGGCCAACCAATAGATTTTTAAATAGATGTCCTCTGAAACGCTCGCCGCATCATCATAAATTTGCATATGGAATTTAAGACTAAATCAGCTGAAAGCATTTCAGAGAGGAAGACGTGACCTTGACGGGCCCTTTCACACGCCTCCCTCTGTCTAGTATCAATCTGGGCTTTGTCAATCCAAAACACCCAATCATAAAAGTGCATCTTTTAATAAAGCTCTCAGGCGAGATCTTAATTGTATTCTCAAATGATTCTCAACAGGGAAGAAAAAAAAAAAAAAAAAAACATTTCTCAGGATGAATTCGCAGGATATAAGGCTTATTGCAAAAAAAAAAAAGCAACTAAATCTGATTCAGTCTGTTTTCTGTTTTATGAGTATATGAATATGGCTATGGTACCAGTATCACTGATTAAAATATAAACACATAAAACTGTACAAAAAATGTACAAATTAAAATCTGCAGATAAACAAAAAGCTGAGATTTGACATGTAATGCCCTGTAAAGATGATCCTGCCTGTGTTCTCTGCGGGTCATTGCGTCTAATGAGCTCTATATGTTGTTTGCAGTGTGATTTCGAGGTTGCTGCGTTTCAGCGCTGGCGTGTTTCTTTAATGAGTTCAGTTTCTATCAGTGAACTCTCCAGATCAAGCCAACAAATCTGCTTCAGCTAAATTCAGGCAGTATTGTTTTCTAGCACTCATATGCAATATATAAAAGAAAACTAGACTATCAGCTTTAAGGTTCACTAACCATTTCATGATTGGTTTTGTCTGGAATTGATTTCATTTTACAAATGAAATATTCTCAAAACATCAAGGATGACATGTGGAGACTGGAGCCTAAAGCAATAGTTCACCCAAACATTCTGTCATCGTTTATTTGCCCTCATGTCATTTCAAACACATAACTTTCTTTTTCTGACTTTTTTTTTTTTTTTTTCATGCAGCACAGAAGCAGATGTTTAGGAGAACGTTCTTATGATTTATCTTAAAAAGCTACGAAAAGCATTTCTTGACGTAATTGCATTTTACCAGTAAGAATTGAATTACAGTAATTGTTACTAGTAAGAAATGAATTAGAGAGTTTTCTAATCTGAATTGTTACTATAAATTAGAGTTCTCTAATATGAATTGTTAGTATTGAATAACATAGCTCTCTATTTAGAATTGTTGCTAGTCAAAATTGTATTAAATTGCTCTCTGAACTGTTACAAATAAGAACTGAATTACAGCTCTCAAATCTGAATGGTTACTATTAAGAATTGAATTAAAGCTCTCTAATTGAATTGTCAGTAAAATAACTGAATTTCAGAGCTCTAATCTGGGGTGCGTTTCCCAAAAGCATCGTTAGCCAACTAACATTAACTAACGAACATTCGCAAACTACATCTCAAACTTGTGTGGTTGGAAATACAGCTCTCGAGCTGTGGTTAGAAGCATAGTTTCTTGTTTTTATGACATGTGGACTTAATAAATCGTTATCTTGGGCAAAATAAGCAAGCTGACATTAAGTACAATGTATATCTTTTATTTCGAATATATACAAATGTCATTTATATATTTTAGTTTGTCAAGAGATTTAAAGCACCGTTTTTGAAGAGTTCGCATATGCGTACGTGCTCTAGTACGTAAGAACAAGCATTTGATTTCATCTGGGAATAAAGCAAAATAACTGAGGAAAAAATGAGAATTAGTCCTCTAATGACATGTCCGTAATATATAGCAAAAAATCAATCATTAATTCAAACGGATTCATTTAAAGAAGTTATTACTCACCACCTGCGTGACGTCATTCACCAATGTGGCACGAACAACAGGTTTGCGACAGTACGGTTTCGGGAAACAGTCGTGACTAGCTAGTTGATTTGTTCAACGATGCATCGCACTATGGTAGTTCAGCAGCGAGTTACATCGTTGTTCGGGAAACACACCCCTGAATTGTTACTCATAAGAATTTAATTACAGAGCTCTCTAACTGAATTTTCACTAGTAAGAATTGAATTAAAGTTCTGTAATCTGAATTGTTAGTAGTGAGAATTGAATTAAAGTTCTGTAATCTGAATTGTTAGTAGTAAGAATTGAATTAAAGTTCTGTCATCTGAATTGTTAGTAGTGAGAATTGAATTAAAGTTCTGTAATCTGAATTGTTAGTAGTAAGAATTGAATTAAAGTTCTGTCATCTGAATTGTTAGTAGTAAGAACTGAATTAAAGTTCTGTCATCTGAATTGTTAGTAGTAATTGTTAGTAGTAAGAATTGAATTAAAGTTCTGTAATCTGAATTGTTAGTAGTAAGAATTGAATTAAAGTTCTGTCATCTGAATTGTTAGTAGTAAGAATTGAATTAAAGTTCTGTAATCTGAATTGTTAGTACTGAGAACTGAATTAAAGTTCTGTAATCTGAATTGTTAGTAGTAAGAATTGAATTAAAGTTCTGCAATCTGAATTGTTAGTAGTAAGAATTGAATTACAGAGCTCTGTTAGTAAGAATTGAGTTATAGCTCTCTAATTGTTACTAGTAAGAATTGAATTGCAGCTCTGTAATTTTAATAGTTACTACAAAGTATTAAATTAGAGAGCTCTCTAATCTGAATTGTTAATAGTAAAAACTGAATTAAAGAGTTCTCTAATCTGAATTGTTAATACTAAGAATTGAATTACAGAGCTCTCTTACTGAATTTTCCATAGTAAGAATTAAATTAGAGTTCTGTAATCTGAATCGTTACTAGTAAGAATTGAATTAGAGAGTTCTAATCTGAATTGTTATTGCAGCTCTCCAATGAATACTTACTAGTAAAAACTGAATTACAGCGGTCTAATTTGAACTGTTACTAGTAAGAAATGAATTACAACTAAATTGTTAGTAGGAAGAAATTAGTTCTGTAATCTGAATTGTTGCTGGTAAGAATTAAATTACAGCTCTGCTCTGTAATTGTAATTGTTACTAATAAGTTTTAAATTAGAGAGCTCTCTAATCTGAATTGTTAATGGTAAAAACTGAATTACAGCTCTCTAATTGAATTGTTACTAATAAAAATGCAACTACGATGAGTAACGCTGGGAGCATTTTAAGCTTATTCAGCTTTCCATACACAACACTCTCTATACAGTGAAAGCAGACAGTAACCAGTGGCTATCAAGCTACAAAAAATGACTGGTCACTGTGTGCTTTCATAATATGGAAAAGAGCAGCGTGAACATTCTGCTAAACATCTCATTTTGTGTTCCACAGAAGAAAGACATACATTGAAATAAAAGGCGTTAAAATTGTTTACTTTGAAACAATTTTTGCTCAGAAATTGCTAAACATCACAAATAATAATTACAAACAAATAGCAATAACACAAATTTTGAAGCAGAAAGACATACTCCAAAATTATTTAGTGTTATTATAAGTGTTTTGTATGTATTGTATGGGTTTGAAACATCATGAGGCCAAGTAAATTACATGATTTTAACTATTCCTTTAAACATTTCCCTTCAAAGCTTAGGTGACTTGACTCCACAGAGTGAGTTAAAATATCAGGGCCCATCTTAAACACCGACCGCTGTGACAGGGCGTCTTCTCTTTGATTTAAGTGCTGTAGATCTCTTCAGCAGAGCTCAGACTACAGGAGACACTGATAAATAGAGCAGAGGCGGCGCTGGGAGGCCCTTTTCTACCCCCTCACTGTTCATTTGTCTGCTGCAAGCCCCCAAATACATACTGAAGTGTCTAGGGCACGTCCCCTCGTGGAAGGCTGTGGTAAGAGAGAGGCTAGCTGACAGACGTCACGCATTTCATGCCTCCAGAGAGTGAAGCCTGACGCCATGCTGTCATGATGTGTGTGTTTGTGTTTGAAAAGAGAGTGAGTTTGTTTAGCTATGTTTTGGGCACAAAGTGTTCTCAGAAGTGAGCTTCCTTTGGGGATGTCTTCAAAGATTAAAATAGCTCCTAAAGTAAATCGTGTTATTAGAATTCTTAGCTAATTGTCAAATGCATGCAGTGATCTGTAGACAGTCAGTTCCACATTCTTCCCTGTGCCAATAACGCACTGAACGCCAATTTTACGCCAGGATTTACAGGGAAGACGTGCCGTCGTATCAACACTCTCATTCTGTCTGAATGTGCATGAGCTTGCGGAGCTGTACTGCCATCCAAACTGTGTGTGTGTGTGTGTGTGTGTGTGTTCTAGTGAGTCATGTTGCAGACAGGAAACAATTCGTGCATTCAGGAAGAGGCTGAGTCTAACACACACACGCACAAATACACACTTATCTTGCCATCTAAATGAGGACCTATCATAGAGTTCCATTGTTTTAGATACAGCTACATATACATACACATTAATTGTTTTTTTATAAATAGATGCGTCCTTCTTTGTGTTGTGCCTGGATTCCTCACTCTGCACATTCTATTTCAAGATATGCATAATTTGTGACATCTCTTGTGGTAAAAGATATACACTTTCGCATGCTTTTAAAAACAGTGCATATTACGGATAGAAATAATATACTTTGAAAGAATATAATTAAGTGTGAACTGAATATAATGTTTTTGTAAATGTATATTAAATGCAATTAATTGAACTAAAGTAGAATTTAAGTACATATTTATACGTAATTTTATAAATAATTCTATTGTCTTTGAAATATGGTAAAGTGTACCAAGCATTTATGGTACACTAAAATATACTTTAATGCCATTTCTATTAATTTCTATATTTCTATATTTAACTTAATTCTATTAATTATATTCTATCAATTCTATTAATTGAAATTTAGTGTTTTTGACCCACTTAAGTATAAATAATTCTATTGTCTTTGAAATATGGTAAAACGTAACAAGCATTTATGGTCAACTAAAATATACTTTAATTTAATTTATATTAATTTCTATATTTCTATACTGAACTTAATTCTATTATTTATATTCCATTAATTCTATCAATTGATCTTTAGTGTGTTTTTGGCCCACTTAAGTAGGATTTAATACATCCTTACATGAAATTTTAGAAATAATTCTATTGTCTTTGAAATATGGTTAAAGTGTACCAAGCATTTATATTAATTTCCATATTTCTATATTGAACTTAATTCTATTAACTCTATTATTTGAACTTAAGAGTGTTTTTGACCCACTTATGTATACACAATTCTATTGTCTTTGAAATATGGTTAAAGTGTACCAAGCATTTATGGTCAACTAAAATATACTTTAATTTAATTTATATTAATTTCTATATTTCTATACTGAACTTAATTCTATTATTTATATTCCATTAATTCTATCAATTGATCTTTAGTGTGTTTTTGGCCCACTTAAGTAGGATTTAATACATCCTTACATGAAATTTTAGAAATAATTCTATTGTCTTTGAAATATGGTTAAAGTGTACCAAGCATTTATATTAATTTCCATATTTCTATATTGAACTTAATTCTATTAACTCTATTATTTGAACTTAAGAGTGTTTTTGACCCACTTATGTATACACAATTCTATTGTCTTTGAAATATGGTTAAAGTGTACCAAGCATTTATGGTCAACTAAAATGTACTTTAATGTCATTTCTATCCATTTCTATATTTCTACAGTGAACTTAATTCTGCTAATTCTATTTTATTAATTCTATTAATTGAACTTTAGAGTGTTTTGACCCACTTAAGTAGGATTTAATACATTTTTATATATATTGTTAAAGTGTACCAAACATTTATGGTATACTAAAATATACTTTATAGTAATATCTATTAATGTATATATTTCTTTATTATTTCTATATATAAATGTGTATGTCATGTATTTAAATATATTTCTAATGACACATTTGCAATGATAAAGTTGCAATTTAGTTCGTTTAAAATATATCAAATTGCATTTAACTGTATTAGGAGGCAGTAATGAGATTGCACTCTCTCTTTAAGTGGCCTTTTATTTCATCAATATATTATCTGCAAGTACAGTCATTTTAAAAATATACTTTTAAGATTTGAAGTACACTATAAGTGCACATAAAATACAATTAAGCACACTTCTTCACAAGGGCCAGTGTTTCAATATAGACACAAAAACACTCAAGCACGCTGATGAAGCAGTTGTGAACATAAATGAGCCAAAGCACATGGAGATGAGTACTAGTTTGTCAGGTCAGTCGTTCTGAAGTCTGTCTGTATTTAAGTGGAGCACAAGTGCTGCGTTTGCTGCTTGCTGTCGTCCTGACTCAGCAGCTATTGTCAATTCCGTTTAATTCTGTCATGCTTGACTTCCTGCTTCCTCCAGCCCTGTCTGCCAGAAGCTCTTCAGCCGCCTGTCAACTCCAACTAGAAAAAGCTCCACAGACAGATGGACGGTGGGCGGATAATGGAGGAGGAAGAGGATGTTTCGTTCTTTCCTACTTTTTACCTTTCCCTCATTCTTTTTTCCTTACCTTGATGGCGTTGCTGGAGATCTGAATCTCGTGGAGTTTGCGCATGGTGCCGTCGCGGTCAATAAAGTACGATGAGGCGAGCTGGTGCAGTGCCTCGACTCCTTGGGTGGCGTTGACCATCTTCCGGTCCAGCTTGTTCTTGGCCATGTACATGGTGAGAGCTTCCTCACCTAATGGCACAGAGCAATATGGTCAGTTAACGCAAGACTTCACTTCCCTTGATTCAGATGCCAAGAGTTAAAATATCACATTCTCAGAAGCTTGCATGCCATTCCATGAATTACTTTCTTCTCATTCAATTCAAATATGACATCAAGACACTCATTGGTTGATTTGTCACCAACTGCAAACCTGCTCGTGTAGATTTTCAGCAAATTACAGGTGAAACCATTGTTTTTGTCATGCAATGGTCAATTTTACTCTATTTTGCTTCCATAACATGTCTTCTTTCAGACTAGTGGAAAGATAACATCCAAAAACACATTTACCTTTTATTGCACTTTGACACTGTAGATTTCAATTACAATCAGGGTTGGGAAGGTTACTTTTAAAATGTATTTCACTATACATTATAACAAAATGCATGCTTTAAAATGTCATTTGTAACATAGATTACACAAGTTTTGTAACTTAAGCGTTAGAGATATAAAAAGCAATTCAGATTTTTTTCTCAGAACTGCGAGATATAAACACTTTTTTTTTAAAACTTTAACACGCAATTGAGAGTTTATATCTCACAGTTCTGAGATACAGTATAAACTTGCAATTGTAATAATAAAAAAAAAGTCAGAATTGTGAGTTTTGCAACTGCAATTACCTAACAAATTACTTAAACAAGGGACAGTTAAGATTCAAGGATATGTACATTTTTGAATGCTGCAATTTGTATAAATTCAGTCGTTTTATCTTGTGAACATATATGTATGTAAGCATCTATTATGTGAAATTATTCAGGACAGTACTAAATAAAAATAACATGCAATTTTATGATCCCAGGTCCCTCTTATTTTGTTAAAATTATTAAAATTTAGCATATTCTGCAAGGGGTATGAAACGTATGAGCAGGAATGTAGCTTAGGATGTTTTTGCAGAGTCAGAGAATCACCAATTGTCGTTTACATTAATTGTCCATCACAGTTTACATGAATGTTCAAATAAATGACATTAAAATGCAAAGTAATCACTGGATGTAACTGTAATTTGATTACCACCCATTTAAAATGTAACTGTAATGAAATTAAATCCGTAACTAAGTTACATGTATTTCGTTACTCATTAACCCTGATTAAAATCCATATCTTTAAAGGTTTGAGTCAGAAATCTCCTCTTCGGACGTTTTACACAGACCACAATTTATAGTTTTATTCCTATCTAAATTCTGAAGGGTTTTACAGATATAATTCACCTAAAAACATAATGAAAATGTATTTCTTTCTGTCTGTTGACAGCATTTTCTGATTTATGTTGTAATAAAAAGAGAAATCCAAAATCTGCTGTGTAAAAACCTTTAACTCTAATATGTCAAGAAAATCAAATAATATCCAATGTTCCGATTTCTGCTCTGGGAATGTAAGCAAATTAATGGATATTTAATAAGATAATGCCTCATTTGCATACTTAAACATAACATTTCAGAAAACATACACAACACAATTGTTTCAACTCTTTCCCCACCATTGGCACGATTTTCTGTCATTTATGACACAATGCTTCAACACAATTGATGAGGTTTTCCAGCAATCCACGTTCCCTTTTGAGGGAACTGTGACGCTGTGTCATTGCACTGATGCTGAAGACGTTCCCATAGCGTCAACGCAATGACGCAGCGTCTCGTTCCCATCTCAGAGAACCGGTTACATGAAAAACACTGAGACGTTTTCACTGTTATAAGGTAGGGGGTGCTGTTACACATCTTCTTAAATAGTACAGCATCTGCGGATCCAAAAACAAGATCATCTGCGTAAACCAACGCTGCGTCCAAAATCGAATACTTCCCTACTAAATAGTATGTGAAAAATAGTACGGCAAAAGAGTGGTATGTCCGAATACATAGTACCCGGATGACCTACTATTTCCGGCGAGATTCTGAACTTGGCATACAATGGACACTTTACAATCCCATGAGGCCACAGGAGAGGATTTATGAATGAAAGTGAAGCGACGCAACTGACGCTGGTAGGCACGCGACAGTAACAACATGGTGGATGTAGTACGCCCCAATTTCATTCATACTACGCATATTCATACTATAAAGAATGCACTATTTTAATGGTTAAATTCAAATGTAGTAGATACTCAGACAATTACGAGATTTTGGATGCAGCGCAAGTGTGCCGCACACGTCCTGAAAAGTCAAGCCAAACTATCTTGATCGCCCCCTAGTGGCTAAATGCAGTATAGGATTTAAACCCTGCCCTCTCCATGTAATTGAATCGGGCGTGAGCCGAACTTAAAAATCCAATTACCATTCAAAGATGGTTTCTGTCATTTTAGGTAGTTCTTAACACACTGAATGAAGCTAAAATAAAATGTATATTGTATGTTTACATATTCATACAACAAAATATACTGGGGGCCATGAAAGTTTTGCGAATATGATCAAAAATGCTGGTGCTGGTTGACAACTTTTTTTAGAAACTCTGGTGGAGAAAGAGTTAATGAACTGTGATTACTCAACTGGGGGAATATGGTTATATCTAACGGTTAAACATTTTCGCTATTCGCCGGTGGTGTCTTACGGACATTCTGAAATATATCGGGTCTGGAATGACATGAGGATGACTAAATGATTTTACAGGAAACCGATACTGAGATCCCACAACAACACTACATTTCAAGACTTGTTGTCATGCTTTATAAAGTCGTTGCATTGAGCTTGCCAACATTCATACGGGCTGTCATTTTATCAGCATGCTTCTTCAGCGTGGACTTCCTAGTGTGTAAGAACTGACATGATGGTGACACAGTGTGCATCAGTGACTCACTTCACACACTGTCACAGAGAAAATTTTGCTTACAGTGTCAAACTGACATGACCCGCGTCTCTCTCTCTTTCAGTCTGACTACTCGACGGCAAAGATTTCTTCTCCACTGGAGTCGAGTGGGAGAAGCAGCTATGATTGATTTTTGCAAAGCGCCTCTGACCTTTTCCTAAATAACTCATTCACTAGGACACCAGAGGAATATCAGCTTGGAGAGTAACCGTACAATCCAGCCGGCACAAAAACACCAGCTATGTGTTGACACAGACAAACACGGGGAGCAAAAACACTCTCTCTTTGCAAGCTGCTCTCTCTCTCTTCATCTCTATGCACCAGCTCTCTATCATTCTATCTTTAGAATGAAGCACTCAAAAGCTCCACTGTAGCTCGGTTCCAATCCATAGTGCGCTCCCTTGACAGACAGCACTCTACACATCATACAGTCAGTGTGCAGGCATAGCTAACATCACACTGCACAAAAACAGATTGTCTTAGTATTTTTGTCTTGTTTTCCGGTACAAATATCTAAACACTCTTAAATCAAGATGCATTTACTTGCATCTTGATGCCTTGTTTTCTAAAAAATGTATCAAAGTTGAGAGTTTTTATGCTTATTTTGGTCAAACATGGAATAGCACACTACTCTTACTATTACTGCAGTATATTTGGTTTCAGAGAAATTATTCTACTGAAACATCTACTTTACATTTAATAGAGCAAATAAAATCTGAAATTGACAAAAGGAGTAGTTTTGCGTAAAGCCTTTGATACAGTTAATCACAAAGTTCTCCTCTCTAAACTAGTCTAACTTTCAGTTTTCATCTGGAGCTTTAGCGTGGATATCCTCATATTTATCAAATGAAGAACACTGTGTGAAGATTAAAGATGTTAAGTCCTGTAACTTACATTATACAATGGGTGTACCCCAAGGATCCGTATTAGGTCCCTTATTGTTTAGTCTGTATATTAATGATCTCCCGCAACAGTGTGAAGGGAAACAAGTACAAATGTACTGTATGCTGATGATACTGTTATTTTTGCACATGCGAGAACAGCAGAGTTAGCAGCTGAGGATATGAAAGGGTGTAAATCTATTGTTTGTTTGTTTTTTAATTGAAGTCTAGTTTTTTTTATTTTTTAAATCAAACCAACTCTGTAAACATTGAAACAGCTACTTTACATTTAATAGAGTTAATATAATCTAAAGTTGACAAAGGAGGATTAGTTGGTGCTATATTCTTAGATTTGTGTAAATACAGTTAATCACAAAGTTCTCCTTTCTAAACTAGTCTAACTTTCAGTTTTCGTCTGGAGCATTAGCGTGGATATCCTCATATTTATCAAATGAAGAACATTGTGTGAATATTACAGGGGTTAAGTCCTGTAACTTACATTATACAATGGGTGTACCCCAAGGATCAGTGTTAGGTCCCTTATTGTTTAGTCTGTATATTACCAGAGGATATACAGTTTAATTGAATAAGAATTAAGAATTTTAAGAATTTTTTTTTTCCTCTTTCCTTTAAACCACCATATTATTTATGTTAGTGTTGACCTGCCAGGGGACTGCGGGTGAAAAATTGCCTTTGGCTAAATCCGGGACAATGCATGAAATGGAAACATTTATGTTAAACATTGTACATGGTCCCTTTACCAATAAATAAAGACTAAAAAAAACATTATGTCGAAAAATAGTGTGAGCGGTGTGACAAAATAACCTTATAACGTTTACACATTAGATGGTAGCGCATAGCGTGCATCATTTGAGACACAACCACAGCAAAACAGCATCAACTTGAGCTTCCATTTTCACATGACAAATTTATTTTATTTTTATTTTTTTCAAAGTGCACAATTAAGAACACTCCTTTTCCACAAGGATTGTTTTAGCATACCACTAACAACATGTAAGGTCATCTAAACCTTCATTTAAACACATTTACTGGCATTCTAGATGCTTTTTCTTAAATAGGTTGTCGTATTTCTGATTTCTGACAGGTCTCAACATACTGCATGTGCATGTAACCACACTTATTGATCATAATCGGAGAGATTGAGGTTTTAAGTTTCGCAACGTCACGCGGTGTTTAGGGTCTGCAGCAGCTGCATGTGAAGGCCGATAATCAGAGCTCATGTCGCATATGTTCGGGAACCTTGAACCAGCTCCTTGTAATAAAGCGCTGGCTGAACTCATGTTCCTGTCCAGAGGCGGCTGTCATCGCTGATGTCTTCTGTCCATCTGGCGATACAGGCGTAATCTTCCTGCAGGCATGTTAATGTTACGTGCAGATCCATGACTGTCGATTAACCTGTTAGCATCAGTCTTTCGATCCTAGTGACCTTTATTTTCAGCCGTGTCTATATTGTTCAATCTCGACGGCGGGTCTCTAAGAAAAATGTGCTACAGCAAGGGCACACATGCTAATGTGAGTAACCTTTAAAAGCAGCGTTAATAAATCAGATTTCCTGTTAATCAACCGATTAATCAATGTAAGGACGTCTACAGCGAACAAAGAACAATGAACCTTAATTTGACCTTGATCTACGGCATAATTACAAGCTCCCCGTCTGTCTGTCCACAATAAAGCAGCTGTGATATCTGAACACGAGCCTCTATAGCATACAGTTTGTAATCACAGATATTATGAGCCGCGCTCAGGTATTAGCCTCGCGTTTCTCCAGATTATACAGCGGTTTGTGATTTATTGTGGTACTCTGGACTGGAACAGGCATATTGCTTATATCGATTTCCCATTTGGTTTTATGGTCATATCGTGTAGGTGACAGAGGGTAAGGGTGTTCGTGTCCATGGATTCAGAAAATACTGCACCTGAAACGTAATGAAATTCGAGTCGCTGTTTCATTTTTCCTTGCAATAAACTCTATTCGGATATAATGACCAATAAATGCTGTAATGACCCACAGCGTAACCACTGGCCTGATCACTGCAATTCCAAAGACCATTAAACACACACACACAACAAATAAACAAACAAATACAATTATTTATTTTATTTTATTTTATTTTATTTTATTTTATTTTATTTTATTTTATTTTATTTTTTTTATTTTTTTTTTTTTTTTATATTTGATATTTTCTTTTTGCCACCAGCTTAAATGTATCTGAAAAAGATGCAGAAATATATATATATATATATATATATATATATATATAAAATAAAAAATAAATAAAAAAGTATCACTTGGTTATCTATGTAAATAATTAAATGAATAAATGATTAAATGAATGAATAAATATTTTATTTATTTATTTTATTTTATATTTTACTTTATTTTATTTATTTATTTATTGGCACTGGCCTAAATGTATCTGAGAAATAAAAAAAATATCACGTGGTTATCTCTGTTTTAATAAGTAAATAAATAAATAAATTGTATTATTTTCTTATTGGTACCAGCCTAAAAGTACCTGAAAAAAATAAATAAAAATTCAGAAATGTAAACAAATGTACCACATTGTTATGTATGTATAAATAAATACATAAATAAATAACATGTCTGCATATACGTATGTATGTATGTATGTATAAAAACATCCCAATGAACCAATTTGCTATAATTAAACAAAACTATTCTGTGCCATCATGAAATTGTAATTTATTATCATTATTACAATTATTATAACACAGACACCTGACACACACGCACACGTGTTCAGGCAGCATCATCCTCTCAGCAGTGGATTTGCGAGTGTTTTAAGTGTCTTTGCTCTCCGCTCATGTTTATCTGCCAACATAATGACACACTCTAAAGCACACTGACACAGAGAGCACTGACCTCGGACCTGTCATTGTGTCTTACGACCCCTAGAGCGAGTGCGGTCTACTGACACACACAGACATGATGATCATGAGGGGAAAAACACAGAACTCATGAATGAAGCTGTACGGGTCGTTCTCGGAAAAACGGCACATAAAAATCCAACTCGAGCCCAAAAGACTGATATGATATGGGATTGAAGGTCAGGGATTTATCTAGCACATTATTTAGTATTATTGGTTTATTTATTAAAAGTAACCTAATTGTGATAATGATTTGAGCAGTAAAAGTGTTCAAATAATAAAATACTGTTAACAAAAAATATTATTATGCCATTCACTTAAATATGACATCATGAAAACATTTTTAAAGGGGAAATGTCACAGCATAATAGAATTGAATTGAATACATAGTGAAAGCACGGCATTTTAATTAAAAACAATGTAGAATGTATTTTGTTATTATTGTTTTTTTTTGTTGTTGTTTTTTTCAATTTTTTAACTTGAGGTACTAAAATAACTAAAGCTAAATAAACTAAAACTCATAAAACTAAAATAAACTATTAAAAAAAAACAACTAATAGGCAGAATAATAATAATAATAATAATAAACAGAACATATACATTTAAAATTCTAAATTCTAAATATGATCTAAAACCATAATAGTATATCAGTGATACTAAAAGAACACTGTACTGCAAGAGACAAAGAAAATGACAATGAAAGGATGAGCTGCATTTGGGTTTATTTTGTTCTTACTATCCAGCATCATATTCCTTCTTCCTATCAGATTTCTCTATGCCATAATTAGAGCATCAATTTTAACCACTAAGCCAGAACTGATACAATATTCCAGCCTCTGAATACAAACTCTCCATGAAAGCCAAACGACAGCATATCAGAGCAATTACACTCGACAGCTGTGAATCTATAAGAAACTGACCTCTTAAAGGACAAAAAGGGTATCGGGCTTACTTCAGCTCCGCACAAACATGAGAAATGTGATTATGAATCGGCATTACAGACAGATTCCATTAACAGAACGATCAGTTCTGCAAATCAGCAGCGAATCTCACCAACCACACAAGTAGGTTACAAGCACTTAGGAAGCATATAGTTAGGATTCGCTACTCTTAAAGTCACCATGAAATCAAAATGGACAGTTCTTATTTTCCCCTCCCTCTCTCAGACATCTCTTCTCTGATGACGAGGGCGGGGCAACCTGTCACTCACATGAGATCCACCAATAGCAAACCACAAGCATCCAATCAATTCCCCACAGACAAAATCAAGCCCCGCCTTGTTTGAAAAGCGCTTCACTCAGATATTCTGCACAATAATGGAAGAAAAAACGTCCCTTTCATGACGACTTTAAAGCGAAAGACTGTATATCGATGAGTGACGATCTTCCAGCGCTGGCGCGCTGTATACTGTTTAAATGTGCGTCAGCGGAAACTGTTTACGGTTGATTTGTGAGATCGGCCAAATTTAGTGACTACCAATTGAGTTATACACTCTTAAAAATAATGTGTTGGTAGTTAAAGTCGCTCCAACTACCAGAGTTGTAGCCCTGGGACCAATTAATCTTAGCTGTTGATTTGAACTGAAATAGATATCATAGCACATGCTAACAAAACTTATTAAACATGTATATTTAATGAATAAGTAAGATATTACTTGTCACTGGCATTAGCGCAGTCATTGCGTATAGAGTAAATGTAGTGTTTACCTTCATGTCAGCACAATGACAACCACAAAAGAAATCCACTGCCTTAATTTCTGAAGTTATCAAGACAATTTCATTAAGTTACTGCAACCTATTTTATTCTATTTTTTTTTTTAAAGCCAATTAACACAAATTTGAGTTTAAATTACAAACGATATTAAGTTGATGTAAGGATCAACATTACACTCTAAAAAAATGCTGGGTTAAAGACAACAGCGATCGGGTTGTTTTAACCCAGCGGTTGGGTTAAATGTTTGCTCAACCTGCTGGGTAGTTTTATTTAACTCAACTATTGTTTAAAAATGACTATATGTCTGGCTTAAAATGAACCCAAAATATGTTGGAAATTAAAAATCAGACACATAATTACTAGAGGAAACAATAATAATCAAAGGTAAACACTTACACTCTAAAAAATGCTGGGTTAAATATGGACAAACCCAGTCATTTTTTTTTCAACCAATTTTGGGTTTGTTTTAAGCAAGCCATATAGTAATATAGTAAATGGCATGTTTTTGCTCACCCCCATATTTTTAGCTGAAACTTCAGACACTTGACCAGACCAGAGATTTATATTACATCTTGTGAAAGAGGGCATAATAGGTGCCCTTTAACCCATCCTGCTGGGTTTGTCCATATTTAACCCAGCATTTTTTAGAGTGTACTAATAAGCAATTTAATAAATGTTTATTGTTTAATCATCATTAATTAAACTTATTAATAAATGTTCATTTATTAAACGTATTAATTAATGTTATTGTAATTTCCAACAAACTTTGGGTTCATTTTAAGCAAGCTAGTAATTTTTAAACAACAGTTAAGTTAAATAGAACGACCCAGCAGGTTGGACAAACATTTAACCCAACCACTGGGTTTGTCCATTTTCAACCCAACTTGGGTTGTTTTTAACCCAGCATTTTTAGAGTGTAGTATGTCAATCCCTACAAAATAATGTTTGCAACTTGAAAGGTTTAATTAAAACAATAAATTAGAATTTTTAACTTGCATTCATGCATTTATTTAAGTTGTGGCAACAAGGTCCGCTGAATTAATTTTTAGAGTGTACACTCTAAAAAATGCTGGGTTAAAAACAACCCAAGTTGGGTAGTTTTATTTAACCCAACTATTGTTTAAAAATATAAACCCAAAATAGATTGAAAATTAAAAATCAGACACATAATTACTAGAAGCGACAATAATCAAAATGTGAACATTTATTAATGAGCATTTTAATAAATGTTTATTGTTTAATTATTTTTCATTAGACTTAATAAATGTTCATGTATTAAACATGTTAATAAATGTTAATGTCCAGCATATTTTGGGTTCATATTAAGCAAGTAATATATTCGTTTTTAAACAATAGTTGGGTTAAATAAAACTACCCAGCAGGTTGGGTTAAAACAGCCCATTTGTGGGGTTAAAACAACCCAATTGCTGGGTTTGTCCATTTTCAACCCAGTTTGGGTTGTTTTTTAACCCAGCATTTTTTAGTGTGTAGACTGTGATTATCGGCGCATCCCTCATTTGGGTCAGAGCGCTCACCTCCCAATGTGGCCGAGATCAAGATGTGCGTTCCATATTTCTTGATGATGGTGTCGATGAACTGTTGCGTGGACGGCCGTCGTCCGAGCATCCGCATGCTGCGCTGGAACTCCGGCATCAAGGGCAGAGGATTCCGGATCAGATCCCGCCTCTCGATGGCTGTGTTCCTCACCTTCCAGCGTGCAAACTCCCTGCAGAACAGAGCAAAACATGAGGGCCTGGACAAAAAACACAGCCTCAGTGCTTCAGCAGAGACAGCGAGAGCTGATTCAGACTGTCAAGCAGGTGGCAGCTTATGTATTCTTGCATATGCACATACATTTTCAAACGTTACAATAATATCCACACATGTTAGATTAAAAAGGAGTCATAGCATGTATTTCTGTCCTGTCCGTAAACACACACTCGCATTCAGAAATTGCTTTCTCTGAAGAAGTTACCATAGCAACAGAGGCTGCTCCAGCACTTTTCATTAGGATCATTATTGCACGGAACACTGACAAAACTATGTATTAACATATCACAAATATATAATTACAAAACATCAGTGTTTTATTATACAATAGTCTTTAATGTCTTTGATGTTTGTGCATGATCACCTCAATAGACTCTCTACAGAAATGTTGGGGACAGCCTTTATGTATAAAGCATTATATAAGGTATTCATAATGTACATTATAATGCATTATATCTTTTCATAAATAATTGTAAGCAACGTTAAAATGCATTATAGTATTGGCAGATCCCTTGTTACATCTGATTGTTTGTCATGTGTTTTAATGCATTATACTTTCTAAAGGTGTAACAATGTGTAAATGAGTATTATAATTGTGGTTGCAATTATTCATGAGATGAGGTGCATTACTAGGCATAATTAATGCATTAAACATTATAAAAACACTAAATGTTTATAATCCATTATATATAAAGGCTTTATTACATTATTATTAACTAACACTGACAAAGATTAATAAATGCTGTTATATATTGGCTAATGCATTAACTAATGTTCACAAATGAAACTTTATTGTAAATGTTAACCAAAAAAAATATAACCTTTGCACAGTTCCTTTAATGTAATTCAGTTTTTTGTCACAATGTGCAGCACACAATCTGCCAGGATGACAAAAAGTTTATTTTGCGACATCAGAATTGGATTTTGCCTGGCACTCCTTGCAAAACAAAATATCAAATGCATTGGCAATCGCAAAACCTCAACAAGAACCAACAATCATGTGGCAATCACGACTGTCCAGTGTGATAAAAGGGAAAAACAAAAGCAAAAACATTTTGATATTGAATCCAAATCAAGGCTTCTAATCAACACAACTGCCAGCGGTTGTCGTGATGAAGCGATGAGCATCAGTCGTGATTCGCCATTGGCCAGATTTCATTCTCACTAATCTCAAAATTGGTTCGATTAGCATCTCATTTGGCAGCGAATCACATGCATCTAGTTCCTGTAATGAAGTGAAAATTGAAAATCCTTGAGACATGAAATGCATTCACTGAGTGCTTTGCTAATAATCCGAAGAAATACGTTTCATTTCAGTCGAGGCTCAACAGCTGATACTACTTTAAAGAAGCATCTATTTTCATAAATGCTGAGTTGGGAGTTGGACATTGGAAATGTCCATTCAGCACCTGTCTAAAGTCTAAAATCTTGAGCGTGTTAACATGGTAAAAGTGCCACAGCAGCAGCAGTCACTGCTGAACTTCTGCAACTCCACTGGACCTTCAGTTTAGATGTAAATGAGCTGCAGATGATCGTTCTGACATTAACTTTTGCTTGATAAATTGTTGTGTAGTGACTGTTAATGTGGTGTTTTAGATTGTTAAATGCAAGATAGAAATGAAGGCACTTTATAAATTATATATTAAAGCAATATCACATAAATAAGTGTGACTCAGGGTTACAAATCACAGTCATGCACATTTTCAGATCAACACCCGGCTGTGAGTTTGAGTTCAGCTCGATAAACAAATAGTAATGTTAATATCGAGTAAATTAAGTCACAGACAAAAATTGTTCAGCTTTTCTGTCCAAAATTGTCCATTTTTTTTTTTCTCTGACAGCATATCCAAAACAAGTCAAAGCATCAAGCTTTATGTGTGAACCAACAGCAAAGTGTTTGTAACTAGATTTTTTTTGTCAAGACCAGAAAAATGCCCAGGTTAATTAACACTGCTTAGTGTTTATGTATGTGTGCACTACTGCTTTAAAGTACCATTGAAGCAGTGTCTGAGTTAACGAGATAATTAAGTGATGATTGAACATTAATGATGAACACCTGCTGTTAACAAGCAGAATCACTTAAGGAAAGAGAAACACACGAACTACAACTGACTTCAGTGACAGCCTTCGATGAAATCAACAGAATATAAAAGATATTTAATCTCTACAAAACATTAACAGCTTCACTCATTACTAACTAGACTGACTTTATTTCTGTCATACATCTACAGAAGTTTTTATTGAGAATTAACAGAGGTTTCGATGTAGATGATTTATGTGTTGGCTTTAGTGTTGGTTTTAATTGGGCTCTTGTTAGCTGACTGCTGTAACTGAATGTTTATAAAATTTGTTATGGCACAAATGTCAAGAGAATGTATGATCAGGTACTGATGGTTAGGTGATGATGAGAGTCGTCATTTAATGACCTGATTCACTGATCTTATTCAGAGTTTAATCTCCTTCAGTGATTCTGCTTAAAGCTCAGAATCAATTCTGAAATTATCAGAATCAATCCAGAATTATTGAAAAGCGAGATAGATAGACAGACATTCTAGACTGGAAGCAAAGTGTATAAACAGTGAATAGTGAACAGTGCTTCATACTAAATAACACTCTTGAAATGCAGAACAGCAATCAACTTTATATTGTTTCCTCTTTTAATTAAGAGACATTGTGTTTTCACACTTGGTTTGATTATTTGGGCTGAACCAGAGTTGGATTTCACCTGTACAGGGGTGCGTTTCCCGAAAGCATCGTTGGTGAACCATGGTCGTAAGTCCCATTGAACTCTATTGGTAACGACGGAACTTGCGACCATAGTTTGCTTTGGGAAACGCACTCCTGGTCTCTGTTCACATTAGGTCTGAACTAAACATTAATAACATCAATGTGAGTACCATAATAAGAACTACTGGCAGCTGTTTACACTGTAACAACTCAAGAGGAACAGATGCTAATTTAACTGTTATTGGAGTATTTGAAGAGTGCAAAAGCTGCTAAATGCCACCTCGGTCAAAAATGAGATGATGATATTGAGCGAATGCTCTCCGCACATTGTATACGTACTTCAAATCAATTTAACCCCAGCATGAGCCCATTTAGAAATACAGGTTAATTGGCAGAAACCGCTAAACGCCACTTCATTTTGTCAGCAAAAGTCCACAGACGAACCAATCAGAAGACGCGAATCGAATCATATGATTTCAAGATGAGTGATGGTGTGCATATGAGCCACTTTCAGTTGACGAGCTGCTAGTTTTGTCCATTGTTACAGTGCTAATGACAGGATTTCAAGAGTAACAAGTAAACACAACAGTGTTCCTTTTGCTGCTGTAAAACTTACAGAAACGGACATTTTACTGTTGTCCAAAGAGGTGGACTTGGAGGTTTTTGCGAAAAAAAGCACACGTGGACTTTGCAGAAAAAGACAGTCAAATTTGTTAAATACCAATGAACTGACTAAAGTGACATTTTTGAAAATAAGGCATTCCAATGACCTTTTCATTGCCATTAAAGTGAAATTACTGAGCCTAAACATAGGAGCCTGGTAAAAAATTGCTCATTTAAAAGAAAACATGTCAGACAGACTTAGAGGATTTTGCATCTTGTCCCTCTGGATTTGCCACCAAAACTTTACTTGCACAGAACGGCACTTGCATCGCAAGAGATGAGAAGAATGAGCTGCTTTCTGAGAGTAATTTATTCTGAGAAGAGTGGAAAACAGAAATGAATTATTCTATGATAAATTATTGTGCACACGCCAAGAAACAAATTGTACATCATCAATAGATGTTTACTTCTGCAGTTCTGGTGTAGAATCAATGCTATCATTGCTTTTGGATGCAACTCAACTGCTTTGACATCCACCAAGCAAACGGGTGTGAAAGTGCTCTCAAAATGTCAGAAATGACTCATTGAGAATAATGCAAAATCCTTTGTGATACTGATTGTTTCTTCAGTTTGCTGCAGAACAGACAGAAAGTACTCTGAACAACAGCGCTGGTACATCGAGTCCACATTACAATCCAATAACAACTATAGCCTGAAACCTGGGCGACTTCACTGACCTTACAGGTTGTGTGATAAGGAGGGTGCGAAAATGTTTAATAGACTAAACCTGTAAAGATATCGATCCGCCTTTCCAGCATTTGTAAATATAAAAAGTCAATTAACACAGTTACATGGGCTTATCTGCTTGTGTTCTTGCACTTTTCAAATCCAGAAACCTTGGAAACAGCAACATATTAATTGGCATTCCAAGTCCATTGCACGGTTTTCCCAAGTCTGGGACACAAAATTACTTCAGTTATTTCAAAGGTCCTTACAGCCGACAACAGCAAAAAGACCAAAACCCGCAAAGACATTGACCAAGCAAATAAATACAACAAACAATATGATAAAAAGTACAAATTATTACCATGTTTTCCCCACAAAATGAAGTTTCATTATCTATGGAAAGCACGCTCTGTTTCTCCCGCTCTCTCTCCAAAATCCAATGCGAATGTCTCAGTTGAGCTTTATTTCTCTGTGGAAAAGTGATCAAAGAACGCTCCCTTTAACGCAGTTTATCAGTGACCGAGTTCTGGACTCGTGCCAAAACTCCTGTTTTATTCAACGAATCTCTTACTTACATCGAGTTTGCACTGTTAGTTATGATAAAAAGCATTCGTTAGTGTGCAGAAATTGAGTTACAATGACGAGATCACTGCTTTCATGCGCTCAACAACATGTCTGTGATCGACTACAATGATCATCACTGCAACCTTTCATGCCACCATCTCAATATAATACTATAATCAACACTTTCAACGATTAGTTAACCTGTAATAGTAAAAAAGTGCCAAAAGTTTTCGATTGAGTAATACTTAGCTATGACTGATGTAAAAACATTACATTATAAGTGCACCCTATAAAACAATAAAACAACACAATTCATGACCCCTTTAAGGACAAAAACCTGATAAATGTCTTGAAATAAAACATCTGAACAGTGACCATGTTTACATGCACGTTCTTACCCAGATTATGCTTAATAAGCTGACAACACATAGGTCATGTAAACACGTTAACCCGTTTTCCTTTATCAGAGTAAAGTTTAAGCATAAATCAATTGACACAGCTAGATTTTTGCTCCGTCTCCCGGCAGTTTACTTATGTTGACGTGTGCATGTAAATCGGGACAATGGGTTATCTCAATAAGCTGATTTTTGTGAGTTATCAGCGTATTGGTGTGCATGTAAACATGCTTAATGTCTTGAGGTTTGGTAACCGTAGTATAAGGGGAATAACTGACTCCAGGCCATTGAATTAGGCTATTAGAAAAATAATGCAAACCTCAGGTCGTAATGCAGTCAAAATGCAACAAAACTAGAACTTTAATCAGCAATGCCGTGCGTATAGTAATGGTGTAGCTTAGACAGTTTTATTGATTATAATGAAAGCGATCATCTAGATTCTAGTAGTTTCCAGTGCAGATTTCTATGTGAAAATGGCCTCAATCAGAATGTGCAAACAATTGATTTTTCTGTCTCTTTTTGTGTGGATATATACTGTTGATTTTGCTGCCAAGCCCATGTTGTACATGCAATGTGTTTTGTTTTTTGTTTTTTTGAATAAGCAAACAATTTGAAATAACACTTCATTTGCTGATGTCTTGAATGGGCTGTATAGGATTGTAAAGTTTGGGCACCTCTGGTCCACAGCTGCTCCTAAGCGCTCCTCGTCTGGAAATTTTCACCAAGTCATATTGTGAATTGAGCAGAACTGATTGTGTTCTACAAATGTTGGTGGTTTCGAGGGCTTTTGGGGTCGGTACTGTAATAAAAATATCACCAGGCGGCTGGGAGCCTTGGGCAACCGCGTACAATTAAGTCTACCTGCGTGAAGCCAACCCTCGCTGCGTCGCGGGTGCCAGAACAATTCTGGATTGACACCCTCTCATTCAGGCACTTCACAAACTGCGATCAGCAGGTTTGTCTTGAGAATAAAAGTATAAGGAGACCTCGGCAAAACATGATGATAATTCAGTTATAGCTGAGGGTTTAGGTATAGCCCCCCTCTCCTCGACGAAGTCGAAGCGCTACGCCTTTGGAAATCATTCTAAGAGCTTGGTAATTACTGCTCTTCAAGGGAACGGGAACAAATATATGCAAATTGCATTGTGTCTGCTTTTGCATCAACAAATCTCAAGGTAAAGTAGTGCAGATAATGAGGCGTATTAAGACTCCACATGAAATCACTCAGGAGGAGGATATAAGGTGTGTCGGCCGCACACACGTGTTCGGATGCTTGAGTAGATGGGAAGAAAATGAGACGAGGAAGCTGAGGAATAGGAAGTAGCGACAGAAGGAGGAAGAGAGAGACGGGGAGAGTGAAGAATGAAGATGAGAACAGAACGAGAGACTGGAATACTGATGAGATCAAGCCGAGATCTGAGCACACACCAGACTAGACTTATAACACACAGTCTTGCCTTATTAACAGTCATGGATCGAGTTATAAACTGACAATATTTCTTATCCATAAAGCAAAATTGTTTATTCTAATTACTAATATTAATAGGTGAAGCTTATTTAACAGTTGTATCATTTGACACACAGTCTTGAGTGGCTTATTGCTTTATAAACAGTCAAAGATTGAGTTATAAACAGTTATAAAACTGAAAATAGCCATACAGGAATATCAAGTAGTAAAGATTACAACGTCCAAATGTAGGTTAAATGGGAACAAATGGAAGTTAACACTGCTTCGTATGGATGCACTGACATTACTGGCTAAAAAAAAACATAAATTGCCATTTTTAGACACTGGAGGAAAAGGAGAAAAAAAAAAAAAAAAAAACGTACCCACATGCATAATTTGCTAGTTTTCTACTCCGCTGCCATTTTTAAAATGGTAAAATAAAGCCACACCAATTATTGATATTAATAGAATTATACTCTATTCCTCCTCATTTATTTTTTCAAACCAGTTTGTCCAGAATTGTCCATTTTGATTTAGTTTTTTAGCAAAAAGCTCTTTGAAATATTGACCCATAGGCATCACTTTAGTACTATGTATTTTGGACCTGTGGTTCCATGTTATTCTTTAAAGTTCTTGGATTAAATTGAAAATATAACATGCTCTGTTGGTTGGTAATATAACTGTATTGTGTTATTCTTCAAACTTCATTTAAAAAAACAAGAAGGAACGACAATGGAAAGGCTGTATACATGTTGGAAAAAAAAAAAAAAAAAAAAGCTCTGGATATTCTGCTGTTGTTCCCTTCCACTCCACAAATCGCAAGTGTGCGTTCCAGTGATTTCGCTGTGAAAGGCTCCATGGGCCCTCAAATTGACCTATTACTTAGCTCCAATTCTCCTCAAGCCGATCAGCGCGTTTCAATCTCCAGCTGCATAGCTTCACCGCGCCTCCGTTCTCCCGCGGTTGTTCTGCAGGCTATTAGGGTCAGAGCGCATTCTTTCCCTCTCTCGTCTCTGGACTGCGTCCAAATTCACAAACTCCAACGGTAAAGTCATCTACTGCCAGAGCTCAAGAATCACTGGTGCGTTCTGTTCAAGAGAAAGTTTAAGGTAATATATCTTCTTACTGTGAGAGACTCGCAGACTTCCTGTTTGTGTCCTTGTGAGTGTACAGCACGTGCTTGGCATTGTGCTAAACTATATCTTTTTGGAATATTCAAACACCATCCCAACAACGTTTTCTCAAAGGTATTAAGAAACGTACTTCTAGGATTAGCTGACTTCAGAATTCAAATTTCCTGATAATTTACTCACCCCCCATGCCATCCAAGATGTTCATGTCTTTCTTTCTTCAGTCGAAAAGAAATGAAGGTTTTTGAGGAAAACATTCCAGGATGTTTCTCCATATAGTGGACTTCACTGGGGTTCAACGGGTCCAAATGTCAGTTTCAGCTTCAAAGAGCTCTACACGATCCCAGACGAGGAATAAGAGTCTTATCTAGAGAAACCATTGCTCATTTTCTTAAAGAAAAAAAAAAAATACTAATAATTTATACGTTCTTGCACTGCTCTGTGATGCGCCACACATTATGTAATCACGTTGGAAAAGGTCAGACATGACGTAGGCAAAAGTACCGATCCGAACGAGCATTTGTGGTTAAAGATTCCTCGTCTGGGGTCATGTAGAGCAGGGGTGGGGAACGTTGATCCTGGAGGGCCATTGTTCTGCAGAGTTTAGCTCCAGCCCTGAAAAAAAAACACTCACCTGCCTGTAACTTTAGTAATCCTGAAGACCTTGATTAGCTTAAGGTGTGTTTAATTAGGGTTGGAGCTAAACTCTGCAGGACAATGGCCCTCCAGGATCAACGGTCCCCACCCCTGCTGCAGAGCCTTTGAAGCTGCACTGAAACTGACATTTGGACCTTCAACCCGTTGAACCCCAGTGAAGTCCACTATATGGAGAAACATCCTGGAATGTTTTAATTTCTTTTCAACTGAAGAAAGAAAGACATGAACATCTTGGATGGGGGTGAGTAAATTATCAGGACATTTGAATTCTGAAGTGAACTAATCCTTTAATAGAATGTTTGTTAGCTGGTATTTAAAAATGTTCTCAAAACTTTAGCACAAAAATAGAACTTCTTTCTGAAACATTTTAGTTGGACATGAATGTTACTTCTTCTTTCAGAACATTCAGAGAACATTCATAAATATTGTTTCTATAATGTCTGAAGAATGATAAAATGGAATGTTCGTATAAACCAAGAAATAAGAAATGTTAAAAAATAACTTAAAGGGAACGTTTTTAGAACTTATTTTTGTTAGCTGGAAAAATCCGTTTATTTTACTGAGCCATGATTAAAAATAGTACCAAAAATGTATTACGGTAGCCATGCAACTATCTCAGTTCATGCACAGTACTAGAAACAAGTTTGAAAGTGGAATTTAGTGGAAAAACCCAAGTCATTTAATGTCCTGCTTGACTGGGTGGTTATTAGCCACTAACAGCCGAATAAATGCTATCATCAAAAAAGCATCACATCTAACACTCAGACTGCTGATGAAGATACTTTATGATATATATCATTAGGTATTTTCACATGCGCTAATCTTCATATTATGAATCCAATCTGATTTTAAATTCTGAAAAGTATGTTCAAATATTAGTTTCCATGTGCGTTACATGCATTCTGTGCAAAACTTCTCTTCTACTTACCAGTTCGTAAAATGTAAAATGCATGTAATCATTTGCATAACAGCACTAGTGCGCAAGATATTTAGGAATCTGATTAAGAAAATAGTCATTTTCAAACATTTACGTGCTTAATATATTTCCTATTGATCCGATTATTTCAGGTCTACACCACCCTTTCAATCCAATAGAAATTAAATTTGGATCGACGTCAGTCGTGAGGTGTTTACATGGAGGATTTTTAATATGATTAAGCCATCAATCCGATTATAAACAGATTATTTGGGTGCATGTAAACAGCTACTGACAGTCACAAATCATTCATACAAGCACTTGTATGTTGTACATACATGCCATCACATTTCTCTGCTGTGATATTCTACAAAATGAGGCAGCGTTTTGGACGCAAACTACAGCCAATGAGCTCAGCCAGAGATTATCTTCAGCATCAAGCGTAAAATCTCAATCACACATCAGTTAAACTCTGACAATATCTCCTCTCGGCTTTGGTCATTATTGAGGAGCCATATGTGAGAGCCATATGTATTTAGGCCCATACGCTCAGATTAGCAAAAGCTGTTGGATGGAAGTTGCGATATGATTCAGTGCATTATTTCTCAGCTCAACGGCAGATTTAATGACCTCTCTGAGGAACTCCTGCGATAACAAATAGCCCACGCCACCAGCGCCGGAGCGCACAGGACAGGAGTGATTATCATGCCACAAAGCCATTAGAAAGAGCCGCTGCGGGTTAGTCGCTCAAGACTGAGGAAACCTGTGTTTGGAGAGTTGGTTAATAGCGTTAATCAGTTAAGATACCACTTATATGACTCGTCGCCTAACGCAGTAAACGCCTTGGAAAATAGATCTGTACTTTTTTCTGAATACAATGTGTGTGGTGTTTGCCAACGCAAAACCCATGGCTGTGATACTAGGGCAGTTGTTCCTTTCGGACACCAAGGCCCCCCATTAAAAGCCTGACACTCCTATTTCTGTAATTTTCAGGATTCTGGATTGTTCTTCAGGGTTTCCTTTTTATATTCAGTTGAGTTATTTATGATTTGCTGGATAAGGGATAAGGTTTTGTAAGAATATCTGTTCACACCAAGAACAATAACTATAAAGATAACTATATTGGCATCCATACCAAAGCACGATAACACTCTGTTTATTATAAGCGCCCGCTGTAGTTTTGTCATCTGCCGCTTTAAATGTTTGAGCTCTTTAAAGCAAGGTAGATTCTGATTGGCTGTTTCCAAGCGATACTGACAACTGCAAAGATTTCAGATGACGGCAACTTTGTATCGATACGCAAAACTATCAAATAACATCCTAATATTGTAATATTATCCTTATATTGCAGTCATTAAGAGCGCAAGTTGTAATTGCTGCCTAACACATTCACTGTCTGCTTAACTGAATACATGAAGTTAAAGGTAAAGTATGAGTTTGGGGCATGGCTACTGTAGCAGGTGGAGAGTTTTAGGGTGTGTCTACTGTAGCAGTTGGAGAGTTTTGGGGCGTGGCTACTGTAGCAGGTGGAGAGTTTTGGGGCATGGCTACTGTAGCAGGTGGAGAGTTTGGGTTGTGGCTACTGTAGCAGGTGGAGAGTTTTAGGGTGTGTCTACTGTAGCAGTTGGAGAGTTTTGGGGCGTGGCTACTGTAGCATGTGGAGAGTTTTGGGGCGTGGCTACTGTAGCAGGTGGAGAGTTTGGGGCGTGGCTACTGTAGCAGGTGGAGAGTTTGGGGCGTGGCTACTGTAGCAGGTGGAGAGTTTGGGGCGTGGCTACTGTAGCAGGTGGAGAGTTTGGGGCGTGGCTACTGTAGCAGGTGGAGAGTTTGGGGCGTGGCTACTGTAGCAGGTGGAGAGTTTTGGGGCGTGGCTACTGTAGCATGTGGAGAGTTTTGGGGCATGGCTACTGTAGCAGGTGGAGAGTTTGGGGCGTGGCTACTGTAGCAGGTGGAGAGTTTGGGGCGTGGCTACTGTAGCAGGTGGAGAGTTTGGGGCGTGGCTACTGTAGCAGGTGGAGAGTTTTGGGGCGTGGCTACTGTAGCATGTGGAGAGTTTTGGGGCGTGGCTACTGTAGCAGGTGGAGAGTTTGGGGCGTGGCTACTGTAGCAGGTGGAGAGTTTGGGGCGTGGCTACTGTAGCAGGTGGAGAGTTTGGGGCGTGGCTACTGTAGCAGGTGGAGAGTTTGGGGCGTGGCTACTGTAGCAGGTGGAGAGCTTGGGTTGTGGCTACTGTAGCAGGTGGAGAGTTTTGGGGCGTGGCTACTGTAGCATGTGGAGAGTTTGGGGCGTGGCTACTGTAGCAGGTGGAGAGTTTGGGGCGTGGCTACTGTAGCAGGTGGAGAGTTTTGGGGCGTGGCTACTGTAGCAGGTGGAGAGCTTGGGTTGTGGCTACTGTAGCAGGTGGAGAGTTTTGGGGCGTGGCTACTGTAGCAGGTGGAGAGTTTGGGGTGTGGCTACTGTAGCAGGCGGAGAGTTTTAGGGTGTGTCTACTGTAGCAGGTGGAGAGTTTTGGGGTGTGGCTACTGTAGCATGTGGAGAGTTTGGGGCGTGGCTACTGTAGCATGTGGAGAGTTTGGGGCGTGGCTACTGTAGCAGGCGGAGAGTTTTAGGGTGTGTCTACTGTAGCAGGTGGAGAGTTTTGGGGCGTGGCTACTGTAGCATGTGGAGAGTTTGGGGTGTGGCTACTGTAGCAGGCGGAGAGTTTTAGGGTGTGGCTACTGTAGCAGGTCTAAATCTGAGTAGCAGTAATAGTGACACTTGCCTTAAAAAAACTAGGACAAAAACTGCATTTGTGTGACAACTGAACAATCTTTTAACGTCTATATGTGGCCTCGGCATGTATCGGTTTGTACCTCAGAGACATGACAAAACATTGCATCACAGAAAAGCCTTTTCTACTACAAAGCTTCAGAACAGGAACCCAAAAAACAAAACACGTGTTTGTTTGTTTCTGTGTAAATATATCCTGCACAAATCATACTGAACTTGAGGCATCCTGTCACAAGTTAATTCCCCTGTGCTCTCTTCTCAGGGAACAGTAGAATCCAGCACTGAACATTTATAGCAGGACCCCGTCTGTTTTCCCCGTCACAGCGTTGAGACAGACACATAATCAAAGACAATCGCTCATCTGAGTAGAGGACAAATCCCACCAGGCACTGCTTCGCCTAACGATTGCTTCTGATGCTTTGCTACAAATCCAATTGTATTTTATGACCCAAAGATGGCACTTAGATATCATGGAGAGACACTTTTCACAATCCAATTAATTCCTAAAATGGATCAAATCACATCACAACCTTCAGTTTAGTTTTTTCATGTTGAACATCCCGTCTCACTTATAAATACATCATATTATTGTAAAGTTAAACCTAATTTCGAATGCCATTCCATATTGATGTTAATGTGTTCTTCTGTTACTTTGGCAAATATCGGTACAAACATAAAAATAGTTTCCAAATTTTAGCAGCTGGATGCGATGCCATTTAAACTCTGTGTTTGAGCAGAGCAGATTTCTTCCAGATTCTTTAATATACATGGCACGCATATTCATATTTAAGCTGTTAAACTTTATTACTAGTTGATTATTAAAGCAATAGGATGCAATTTTCTATTTCATATTTTGAAATCAAACTCATTTGATCAAACACAATGCAATGTTTCAACAGTCACATAAAGCAACCCATCAGATCCATGTACTTACTGATGTTTGTGCAGCTATTTACCCGCCAAAATGATGTCACTTCCTGGAAGATGATGTCATTAGGTTTTGGGGTTTTGCCTGGCTTTTGTTAGGATTTTCCTAAAAACTAAAGACAGGATAGATACTGATTCCAAAACAAATAACATGAAATTATGAAGTATGAAAGTATTCTAATGTGATTTGTGGGTATAACTTTTTTCAACAATATTGAGACGTGTACGATGTGGCCATGAAAATATAGCCTATTTTATAATAGCAGAATGATCTGGCTATGCCAACTATTTAGTGATCCAGTGAGAATTTTTAATTGGGCAATTTAATTTGGTGTTTCATGGGAATTCAGCTGGTTAATTCTACTAACAGAGGCATGAACAAAGCATGTCTAATTAAATCAAGGCAAGACCAATTTCTGAGCATATTTGTCACATTTGTGGTTCTTTTATGCTAATGAGGTATTATGAATGAGTTGGGTATTTTGAGAAGCTGTGAATCACGGTAGGCGTGTGAACTAATAAAACCCTGGATTCAGAAACGTTGATACCTTCTGTAGTTTGCTCGGAAAAAGCCACTCTTGACCTTTCCTCAGATCACAGATCAGCCATATAGAGCTCCTGCTGGCATCTAATCACAATCTGTCAGCTGATAAAGTGCACAAACACACATGCTGTATATACTCAGCCAGCTCCATAAAGCAATTTTGCAGGGAAATTCATTTTTCTCTAAAAATGGGTGACATTAGAAGAGGGAATGTGCAGATAATCCAGCATGTGCAATGGCTTCTCTGAATGGCCGCTCCTGACAGCACCATCCTTAAGAGACATAAGGGAGATATTTTTCCTGAGCTTTCTAAAATGAATTCCTGTTAACAGAGTCTGGGAACAACATTTCTGTCACAGAAGCAAGCTGGTGGATAAACATATTCCCAGATCCACGCAGCTCTTGTGGTGTAACTTCATTAAATGCATTGTTTAAAATGCAAAAAATTACTACTACTAATGACTAACTCTACTAATTCTGAAAATCAAACTACTGATTGATTTACACTGACAGAACATCACAAAATATATCCACTGTTTGGTAATGAACATTATAAGGACATTTACAGAATTCTTTTCGAAGGTGAAGTATGTAAGGTTTGTTATAAAAAAATTTCTTAACCAAGTTTATTATTCATTGATTACTATTAGTATGTCATTCATAGCTTTATCTTTTCCCCCAAAAGTGTAAACATTAAGCCTTTCAGGCACCATCTAAACACTAAGAGTGTACGCTCAGATCTGCCAATCACTTTTCAGCTCAACCTGAAGCGATAGTTTGGGGCGTGGCTACTGTAGCAGGCGGAGAGCTTGGGGCGTGGCTACTGTAGCAGTCTGAGTTTGGTGCGTGGCTACTGTAACAGGCGGAGAGCTTGGGGCGTGGCTACTGTAGCAGGCAGAGAGCTTGGGGCGTGGCTACTGTAACAGGCGGAGAGCTTGGGGCGTGGCTACTGTAGCAGGCAGAGAGCTTGGGGCGTGGCTACTGTAGCAGGCGGAGAGCTTGGGGTGTGGCTACTGTAGCAGGTGGGGAGTTTGGGGCGTGGCTACTGTAGCAAGCAGAGAGTTTCGGGGTGTGGCTACTGTAGCAGGTGGAAAGTTTGGGGTGTGGCTACTGTAGCAGTTGGAGAGTTTTGGGGTGTGGCAACTGTAGCAGGTGGAAAGTTTGGGGCGTGGCTACTGTAGCAGTTGGAGAGTTTTGGGGTGTGGCTACTGTAGCAGGTGGAAAGTTTGGGCGTGGCTACTGTAGCAGGTGGAGAGTTTGGGGCGTGGCTACTGTAGCAGTTGGAGAGTTTTGGGGTGTGGCTACTGTAGCAGGCGGAGAGTTTGGGCGTGGCTACTGTAGCAGGTGGAGAGTTTGGGGCGTGGCTACTGTAGCAGGCGGAGAGCTTGGGGCGTGGCTACTGTAGCAGGCGGAGAGTTTGGGGTGTGGCTACTGTAGCAGGCAGAGAGCTTGGGGTGTGGCTACTGTAGCAGGCAGAGAGCTTGGGGTGTGGCTACTGTAGCAGGCAGAGTCAGAGGGTGTTTACCCGCTGTGGGACCATGACTGACGTGTTACTGGAAAAGACATTCAGCTTCGGTTACAGAAGTGAAAGCCAAAATCCACTGCATTTACTTTCAAAAACTAAACAGGTCATGAACACGTCAAAGTGAAAGGGGGATTGCAATGCAACACGCTACAATGAACGCTTCAATACAGCATCATCATGCACCCGTTCAAAAAGACATATGTTCCAGTCTATAACGTTTACTTTGATGTGTCCAGTGTAAACAGCTGTGGATTATCATGTCAAATGTGGCAGGTGCAGATATGCTGGATGGGTTTATTATAAGCGAGATGCTCTCGTTTGCTCTAGATGGAGTGTTAGCTACTCAAGTGCTTACTCATGACACATAGCAACACATCCAAAAGTAATGTGTTGGACCTTTTATTGAAAGTAGCTACTTTTAGCTGTTGAGACATGCCTTCACGAGCACCCGTGAGAGCTGTGATTGTGATGCTTTAGCTGGAGGAGGCGCAGTGTGTGAAAGGGTTTGCAAGGATGTTTGAAAATATGCTTTATTTTTGTGATTCTGATAGGTGGCGCACGTGTCGCAGAAACTACATACGTACTTATTTGTAAAATAGGCTTTTTGTCTTGCTCTTTTGGTATACTATGCAAAAATACTGTAAGTTCCATTACTTAAAACTTTCTCCCCAATCCTCCCAGACTCATCTGGAAATATCCATGTTTATGAAATCAAATTCATGTGCTCATTAACCTGTATCTCTCACAAACGTTTCTGATAAAGTCTGGTCACCATTGCAGCTTAGACATTAACAGACTGACTGATATAAAGCAGCCAAGCGATGTAGTATTTTTGCATGTCGTTTACAAATCCAGTCACAATTTTTTTTTTTCTCTTCAAATTGCCTTTTTTTGTGTGTGTGCAATATGCATTAGATGGTCAGTTATACTAATTATTTTTGCATAGCTATGCCTATTTAGTATTCAGCAATTTGATGCGGTGTTGGTACTCATTTCACATGCAAATATGTTAGCCTATCCTAGATAATTTACATACAGAAATAGTCAAGTTACAGTAGCAAAACCAAGCATGTTCATAAAAAACTAAATGAAAAGTAGACATTAGGAAAAATGTCGTGTCAACTTTAGTCATAACGGTCAGAGAGAAAGCAGAAACTAAATTCTGAAAGTTTTAATGCAAGACACCTACACTATAAGCAGACAAAGACCCTTTCAAATCTCTATGAGAATATAGTACAACATTTTAAAATGCAGCCATCATTTTAATAATCAAGAACTAATTCATTTTTGTGATTGGTGAGCAATTAACAGCAGAGAGAGACACGCTCCGTCTCAGAAACCACTGATGTGCTGTTCTGTCTCAATCGCTCGCTCTCTTCATGTCTCGCGCTTCTCCTGTTCATTCATGGGTCCCTTGTCACCTCTCTTAGCTCCCTATAAAACCTTCCCTTAAAGTGGAAGTTAGAAGAGCAGCACAATGTGGCTTTTTTTATAATGATCAGCCTGGTCAAACCAAACCCATAAATCACTCCAGCACAAATGCAACCAAACTGCACAATCCACTGCCTTTAAATATACAGGCGCAGTGAAAGTAGGTTTGGAAATCAATGCATTTCATTTCCGTTGCATGTTCCTTATGCTGCCTGTCCTCATTTTCATTCCGCTCACAATGGATAAACAGCCTGAAACTTGGAAAAGTGCGAACAGGAGAGCTGAAGGGTGTGGGATTGTTTTTTTATTGTGGCTTAATGAAAAATGAAACCACATTGGCCTCTTTTAAAAGCCGTATAAACTCTTTCAGGAACAACAGAAGAAAGGTGGTTTTGTGAAAGAAAGGTGATTGAATATATTTCCATTCATCGTTTTCATAGTTACCTACGTTTAAAGTTGTGATGAAACAAAAATAGACACAGATTTTATTGCATATTGGGATGTACATTTAAGTGTAACAGATTATTAAAAAGAAAAGATGTAGGGCGCAATAACTACACTACAGTTATAATCGAATACTTTACGTTAGTGAACACTTCAAAATAAGTTCTTTAAACATTTAAAATACAAGTACAACTTTCAAATTGACATTATTACATGGTGCACTTTGTAAACAGTCATGAAGGTGCACTCTCTTTAAACTTGTAAGCTCACTTGTAAGCTTTGAAGTACACTAAAAAGTACATATTCAATACAATTAAGTGAACTTTTTTCACAAGGGTTGAGATGTGGGCGTGGCACTCGAAAGTGTATGCAGATGAGCGTGAGAGGGGCGGGGTTTAAGTGGAGAAGACCGTCAGTTCCACTGGAAGATCCACGACGAGGTCTAAATATTATAAAAAATTAAACAAATTGTCCGTTACAAGATCTATAACATGCATTTAGAAAACAGAGTGCATTTTTAAGTGTTTTCCATTCATTCAAGAGTTAAGAGAATATGAAGCAGAACATGAAGAGAAGAATAACTCTGTGCTTTTGAAGCTGTTATTTCCTCATATATATTACATTTCTTCAGCACACACTGCAACATTGTTCAAGCTCATTTGCAACGATGGCAATCAAGCCCATCTAATGACGGTCACTATGGAGACCAACAGAACTGCTGTGAACCAACACTTCATTTCCATTTTCCTCCGAATGCTTGCTGTTTGTTTGCTGTAGAGACTCAATGTTCTTGTCTTGGTCTCTGTTAATTTGTACTTTAGGACATCTGGAGTGGAAAGTGCTCGTTAGTGCTACTTGGAGTCACTATTTTAGGGTTAGTGATTTAAGCAAACCTTTAAACATCATTGAGTAATTCATCCTGCGCAGACATGAATGAATCCTCAAATAATGAAAATAACAACCAAGCATTAATTAAAGGGATAGTTCACCCAAAAATGAAAATTTGATGTTTATCTGTTTATCCCAGGGCATCCCAGATGTAGGTGACTTTGTTGCCGTGCGCGCGCTCAAGGCAGTTGGACATAGTGTATTAGAGGTAAAAAATGATATAAATACTGTTCGGTTTCTCGCACGAACCGATCGTTTCGTGTCTTAGGACATCAATGTGTCGTCACGAGCCGCAGGGTTTAATTTGGATTTGTCTGTGCATGTTTTTGCATTTTTTTACTCTCATAGATTTTGTTACCATTGACATTCATTATACGACTGACAGACTGCAACGGTTGGAGTTAAAAATCATAATTTGTGTTCTACTGAAGAAACAAAGTCACCTACATCTCGGATGCCCTGGGGGTGAGCAGATAAACATCACATTTTCATTTTTGGGTGAACTATCCCTTTAAGTGTCCCGAAACATTACATTCAGTTTAAGTAGTGTTAGTATGATGCAAACACATTTAGCATGAAGCTAACATGTTGTTAGAATAATGTTAATAATATTAGCATGATGCTAACACAACATAATTAGCACGTCGCTAACATTATGCTAGCACAATTAACATGTCTGCATGAGGCTAACATTGTTTTAACAAGATGCTAATATGTTTAACATAATGCTAACATGGTTTACATGCTGTTAGCGTGATGCTAGTATGTTTTAATGTTTCACTAGATGTTTTTTTAACATGTTTTAGCATGTAGCTAATATGATTTAACATGTTGTTAGCATGATCCTAGCACATTGACTTGTTTTTATCATATTTTAATAATTAGTATTAATTAGTTTTCATTTGATTGCCGTTAACATGCAAATACGCGTCCCAAAAACATTACATTCAGTTTAAGTAGTGTTTACATGATGATAGCACATGATGCTAACACGATAAACATGTTGTTAACATAATGTTAATATAATTAACATGTTGCTAGCATGATGCTAACATGACAAATATGTTGTTAGCTTAGTGCTAACATAATTATCATGTTGCTAGCATGGTTTTAGCAAGACTATGCTAACATGGTTAACAAGTCGTTAATGTGATGCTAGCATGTTTTAACTCTACACTAGACGTTGTTAGCATCTGTTAACATGTTTTGGCATTTAGCTAATATGATTTAGCATATTGTTATAATAATGTTAGTTTTATCATGTTATATTATTTCAGTAATAAGCATACTTCTTTTTTTCTCAAGTGTTTGCCTGCAGTTCGCACCAGTCTTGATGCACATATGACACACTGCATGTGTGATGGAGTTTATTTTGACCTCACCAAACTCTCTCTGTGTTTGTACTGCAGAATCAGGCCTTCCGTTACTTTCTTCAGCCGCATGTGTCGTTCACAGCGCCGACCCTGCCAATATGTGACAGCAGACGGCGGGTGACTGTCCCACAGCGTCCGTCTGTCCAGAGAGACCGCTGCCATTCATACAATGACACACTGAAGGAAATCCAACATTTACTTTGCAAAGGTGGGATGTCACGTTCCTGGCTGAGGTTTGCCTTATGAGCGACACATCCCGACACCTGTGTGGCCTTTATTTAGAATGACAGGAAAAGGAATAAAAATGGACCTGACAGCTTTTCACAGGAAACCGCTACTTGTCAGGCTCTGATTTGAACATTCACAAAACGCTCCATTTTCTTGCACTGAATGACACGTCTGTCGGCGGTTGTAATGATTGCTGAAGTCATCTGTGAGGTTTGGCATTAAATACAGATGTGATGGTCATGAAAAAGCTTTCTGTTGATGTAAAATAGGAAGCCAACCCGCTAAATCAGTAGTGGAGGTACAATGTTATTACTATAAGTTAGAGATTAGCACAACACTACTTACTTACTTTAAAGTAATATATAAATATTTTAAAATATGTTAATAAGCCTATCTAATTAAAACATGATTAAAAACAAGAAAGAATCATGCTTAATCATATAAGTATCGTCTAGCTACATGCTAATACATGCTAAGAGCTGATAACAATTTTAGTAAAACATGCTAGCATCATGCTAACGACATGCTAACCATGTTAGCACAATGCTAAAACGATGCTAGCAACATGTTAATTGTGTTAGCATCATGCTAATCGTGCTAGCATGATATATCAACATGTTAATTATGTTAGCATTATGCTAACAACATATTTATCATGCTAGCTTCATGGTAACAACATGTTAAATGTGTTAGCGTCAAACAGTGAAAAACATATGTCATACATTTGAGGTAAACTGCAAAATATTCTCTTAAACACTATCCTACATTAAATGTTTTGTTGTTGTTGTTTTACAGTGTATTTATCAACATGTAATGCTGGAAAGAAAACACTAATTATTTTAAAGAATCAGATCACATACACATATTTTGTGCAGTTTCATAATAAATGTGGGTGTTTTCACAGCTGTCTCGTTTGGAGAGCTTGTTTAGGAACCTGCTGCCTTTTCTTTCATAGTTCAGTTCATTTATGCGTCTATGAACATGTCACAGACACGCTCGGATCCGCACAAAAAAAAAATCGTCCCGAGAATGCCTCAACTCTGGAGCGGCTTGCTTGTGCTGAGAAAGCAATTCGACTCAATGGACCAAGCTGTATCATTATTCATTCATAATGGGATTCTGCTGGTGAACACATTACTTATCGCAGTTACAAAACCAAAAAGAAACTCTCCTGACTGATTTTCTCTGATCTGTTCTCTTGCAAGAATATTGTCTGGGTGAAGCCTTGATTCCTGCTGTAACACATTCTTTCTTCTTCAACAAATGACCAGTAAATGTGCACAACAGTTTACAGTTTAATTTCTGCTGTAATTATGACTTGAAACTACCAAGCTGCTTGTTTTCAAACTGTATGTTTGAGACAGGAAAAAGATTTTAGTATGATTTTGGTCTACAATTTGATTTTATGTATTTTATTTTAGATTCAAGTTATTTTCCTGTATTTTTTGTATTATTTTATTATGTTATATTATTTTAATATATTAGTAATATTTTATAAATTAGTTTAAAATTCTTATATATAACCCCTTTAAATTTATTTATCTTTTTTTTCTTTTATTATTGCCAATGTGTGAACAGCTTGTAACAAAACTTTAAAAACGAGAGGTTGCAACTAGAGATGCACCGATACTAAATTTATCTGCCGATACCGATAGCTGTTTATTACGAATGATATCGGCCGATGCCAGTACCGATAGTTTGATTATTTTTAAGGAAAAAAATCTCTCCCAAATAATGCTGCAAACTATACAGGGAACCCTCTCATTTGGTACACTATAATATTAGAGGTTACAATTAACAACACAGGTATTATGCAGCTGAGGTTTATTTTCAGATATAATAATTACACTCAAATAAAAATTGAAATGTTCAGCTGTACATAAGGTAGATTTCATAAGCACTTGTCTGCATGGCAAATTTATTCAAACATATAATTAACAGTAAATAAGCTCCTCTCTAGTTATTATTATTATTATTATTATTATATATATATATATATATATATATATATATATATATATATATATAGCTAAGGAAATGTGAACATTTGAAAACATTCCTAAGGTAAATGTGACGTTATGTGACATATTGTTCACAAGCTGTTTTATTGATGTCTTTCAGCGGTTGAAACGCAGATTAAGTGATTACATGAGACATGATACATTCCGGTAAGTTGTACTGTATCTTTCAACATACCTTTTGATGTTCATGCATGTTTTCCGATATGTAACCCGTGCTCCACGCTGCCGCTTGCCATCTGTCACGTCACAGTTAAGAGCGTCAAAATGCCATTTACTGTTTGAATATAGTGAAAAAATGTACAGAATTTAAAAACTGAGACTTTGTTTCTTATCAGGAGTAACAAAGCACAAAGCTCTTTCTTCTGTTCATGAAATCGCTTTCAAAGGTATTTCCAACTTCTTTTCACTTCTAAGCGAAAAACTTAAAAAAGAACTCAGTCAAGGCCTTGAATCACCAGTACGAGCACGAGCAATAAGTTGTTGGCTGCAGTTCACTTGACGGCCACCGGTGTCGCTAAAAACAGCGGTTTCTGAATTCTACATACAGCCCCTTTAAGTCACCCAATGCCACCTACTGAGCCCCAGCGCTCTTGTTGAGAACCACTTGTCTACAAGCACTATAACAAAGCAGTAGATGCTGTGATGGACGTAGAAAGATAATGCTCCGTTAATTAGCTGCATATGAGCCGTTATAAGCCAGAAGCTGAAAGGGATCTAATAGAGCTACTTATCTCATGATGGTGAGCTGATCTGGCATTGTGAGAGCTGTTTGTGTGCTCATTTATAGCTGTCACACACACACACACATACACACACAGAGATCACCTAATGCAGCGCGACACAATACAAATGGTGCAGATACCTTGTCCATTTTAGACATGATTATACTAAATAACCCTCAAAGAAGCTCATGTTTCATCAAGTGAGACAGGGGAAAATCAGATGAAAAGAGTCTACAAATAATTGCAATACAACTCAAACTTAGAAATAGTGAACACATGCAAAGGTTTCAATGGGAACCGATGGGTTTGCTGTCTAATCTCATAGCAGAACCTTGTAAACTCCATTTTTGTATACATATACTGCAGCTTTAAAGAACCCATAAATCATTTAATTGATTAAAAAAAATCTGCCTTAATGCAGTTCCAAATTATGTTTCATTTTGGCATCATCTTGTCTGTGATGTTTTTCCTAAACTTCCTCAGCAAAAAAATAATGATGGACTTCAAGCACTGTGATGTAAATGACAATGATACTTATGCTCTTGGGAACACATCATTTCCATCCAAACACAATGTTTAACTAAATATGCACATCCTGCTGATTAGCATAAAACGCCTGAGAGTAAATGAACAAGTTTATGGAAGGTGCTTCACAGAGCCAGAAGCTGATTTATGATTTTGCCTCCTGATCCAAATCTAATGCTGTATAATGTGTCATTTTTAAGACAATAAAAACTAGATTTTCCCATTTTCTTGAGGAAGGTGCTGGCCTCAGTGCATTTAATCATCTACTGGGCAAAAATTTCGGATCACAAACGGTACACAAAATCAAAGCTTTATTGTCAGTCATTATATGTAGAGACATACCAGTGTTATATATTATTTTCATTGATATTCTATTTTATACAACAGTTCTTTCTGGTTCATGAATCTGATTGGCTGAAAGCTGTGTGATATTCTAGTGATAACAGCACTCCTACCGTTTGTATCACTCCGCTTGAAGCGACTGTCTGAGCAAATTTTTACAAATACTACACTTGTTGTACCACGAGGATGTAGTTGTTTAGACCTGAAATATGTGACTCATATTTAATCATAGCGCCTATTTTACAATTTTTAGACGTCTTCAGAGATGTGAGCTCCAGGCCGTCAGCGGCCGTTCAGAGCTCGTGTACCCGCCGAGAACAGCTTCATCTCGACCAGTGCTTCGGGGATTTGCCGCTGGCTCTTATAGTGGTTAAACATAAAATATAATTCATTTTGGGTACATAAAACAAGCAATCTTTGGTCTTATTCATCTATTACTTGCTCCTGAGCAAATAGAATTTGGCGATGTTAAAATTTAATATTAAGGCTATATTTAACTTACAACCTGTAGAGCACTGCTTTTGTACCTTTGAATGAATTGTACAATTGTGTTTATTTCCTGTTGTCATTTATAATGGCTATTGTTGTTCAATAAATATTATTTTACATAAATAATCTGTTGTATTTGGTATTGAGAAAGGGTCCATTGGTGTGTAATATGGATTGAGTGAAAGTTACATTAATATGCCATTAGATGGTGGCAAACTTTACGAGTAAATGAGTCAGTCGCAAGAGACTTTTAAATTGAAAGGGACTTTTGTATACAAAGGATGTTGTTTTAGCGCTGTTATGGAGAATTCCCTAAACTGTAAAAAGGACAAATACAAAGATCGCTTCCATCAAACAGTATGCTGCTGCTGACCAACTTTATGGAGATGCAGATGTCATTTTCCAACAGGACTTGGCACCTGCACACAGTGCCAAAGCTACCAGTACCTGGTTTAAGGACCATGGTATCCCTGTTCTTAATTGGCCAGCAAACTCGCCTGACCTTAAACCCATAGAAAATCTATGGGGTATTGTAAAGAGGAAGATGTGATATGCCAGACCCAACAATGCAGAAGAGCTGAAGGCCACTATCAGAGCAACCTGGGCTCTTATAACACCTGAGCAGTGCCACAGACTGATCGACTCCATGCCACGCCGCATTGCTGCAGTAATTCAGGCAAAAGGAGCCCCAACTAAGTATTGAGTGCTGTACATGCTCATACTTTTCAGTTGGCCAAGATTTCTAAAAATCCTTTCTTTGTATTGGTCTTAAGTAATATTCTAATTTTCTGAGATACTGAATTTGGGATTTTCCTTAGTTGTCAGTTATAATCATCAAAATTAAAAGAAATAAACATTTGAAATACATCAGTGTGTGTGTAATGAATGAATATAATATACAAGTTTCACTTTTTGAATGGAATTAGTGAAATAAATCAACTTTTTGATGATATTCTAATTATATGAGAAGCACCTATAAATATATATATATAAATATATATATATATATATATATATATATATATATTTATTTTTTGTAATACTTTGCAATAAGGCGTCAATTGTTAACATTAGTTAACTGTTTTAATTAACTTGAACTAACGATGAACAATATTTCTACTGTCACATTCAGTTTTAGTTTCAGATTATTTTCCATGGACTCTTAGTTTGGATTTCATTGTTTCCTGTCTGGTTTCTAAATAGGTGCTTATGCATTGTCATAGCGACTTATTGTTTCACTGATTCCTTTCACCTGTCCCTGGTTTAGTTCTCATTGTCCTGTGTATTTATAGTCCTTAGTTTTGTTCAGGCCTGTTGCATGAAGCCGGTTTCAGTTGCTATTCAGGTAAGTTATCTCCACTTGTTTCCTTGTTTTAATTTGTCAACAATAAGTCAACAAAGTCAACGATAACTCTAGACATACGAGGGAATGAACTGCTGTAATTCACAGGACCTTCAACTCCATCAAAAGAGACAAGAAGTCAGAAATTAAACTGGGACCGTGCAAAACTTATTCCGGACATTCAGGGTCTTGTTCAAATCCCTAACCCGTGAGTAACAGTGATGCGCGACTTAACAAACAGCACTAGTGTGGGAGTAATCCTCAATGCTGTGTTTTTTCTCCCTTAACATCCCGTGCTAATTCTGAAGACCCATCGTTCCACAACCGTACATCTGTTTTCCCGTATTCAGTAATTAAAATGGCTCCAAACAAACATGCGCAGCACCCTTATCCGAGCGCGGATTCTTTCCCGCAGTGGTGTGAATAAACTCCCAGGAGACGCAGTTTCAGCCCACTCAGTGGTTTCGGCACTGCTTAACCCTGACATGTCTTCCAGCTCCATTTCTCTGCTAATTGCCAGCTCTTCCTGCCGGTAATTAACTAATCCCATCGTGGCGGATGATTATCTGGGGTTCGAGAGCGACGCAACATTATCCCCCCCAATTCAGATGTTGTTGATTTTCACAGGGAGAGACTGTGGTCACGGCTATGAAAAAGCATTTAAACAGCTTCACAAAACATTTTACTTATTAATTTTTGTCATCTTATCAGTGGCAACACTTTACAATAAGGTTCTGTTTAACATTAGTTAACTAACATGAACTTAATTTCAGCATTTACTACTACATTTCTGTGTGTTAACTTTAATAAATGCTCTGTAAACTATCATGAGCATGAACATTTTAACTAACATTAAGGATGGTTAATAAAAGCTGTAAAAATATATTGCCCATAGTTCATGTTTGTTAATGCATTAACTAATGTTAACAAATCAGACAAGTGTTGCCAAAAAAAGCAATATAAAATAAGATGTGAATATTACATTTTTGCATGCATTTACTTTATAAAAACATAATGTGTCTGTACATTTTTGTAGTTTCATAACATTTTAATTTTCAGTACTGTCATTCTCATTATAGGCTGATCTTTTATGATGTAAAGTGACAGCATCTAAAACTCAATGATGTTTGGTTTCCAGTATCTTTTCTGTTCCACAGAAGAAAGGAAGTCATACTCATTTTCATTTCGGGCTGGAATATCTATTTAAGCTTGCTTGTTTTTGTCTCTCATGCCAGCGCTCTCCGATCCAGTGATGTTTATCTATACATCTACTGACAAACAGATGCTCTTTAAAAGGTTTTCTTTTAAGTGTTCAGTCAAGCATGAATCAAACTTGTGACCTGCGGCACTTACAGCAAGACTAAGTCACATTAGCTCATATCGAATATATAAATACGTCATATTAAATCCAATTCTGTGTATTCCAGCTTGACTTCACAGTGATTCGACTCAAACTCTCAAAAAAACAGTTCACACACTGTCAAAAAGAAACTTTAATGATCCATTTATAACTGAAACCTAGACAGAAGTAATTTACACTTTCATCAAATCTATGAAGTATGAAATATAAGTATGTTACAGTGTCAACAACATTAATGCATCACTTTAGTAATTGTGCAGTTGCAAACATTATTTACACTGTTAACAAAAAAATTTCTTTGAAGTTGTAAATAAAACAAATATTATTAGAATATGTATGCTGGGTTTGTTTTCAGTGTTGAATATAGACAGAACAGAATAAAATTGGGAAAGTGTTAAAAGTGACATTAAATAAACATTTAATGTCATCAATTCAGTATTTTACGAACCACAAAAGATTTCTGTCTCTAAAGTTGTTCATAAACATGCTGTCATTATATTGTTAAAACAAACAACAACAACAACAAATGCTGGGTTAAAAACAAACCCAAATTGGGTTGAAAATGGACAAACCCAGTGCTTGGGTTGTTTTAACCCAGTGCTTGGGTTGTTTTAACCCAGCGGTTGGGTTAAATGTTTGCTCAACCTGCTGGGTAGTTTTATTTAACTCAACTATTGTTTAAAAATGACTATATTTCTGGCTTATAATGAACCCAAAATATGTTGGAAATTAAAAATCAGACACATAATTACTAGAGGCAACAATAATAATCAAAATGTGAACATTTATTAATAAGCAATTTAATAAATGTTTATTATTTAATTATTATTTATTAAACTTATTTTTCAAACTACTTTGGGTTCATTTTAAGCGAGCAATATAGTCATTTTTAATCAATAATTGAGCTAAATAAAACCGCTGGGTCAAAACAACCCAATCAATGCGTTTGTCAAAATTGAACCCAACTTGAGTTATATTTATTTCAGATTTTTTTTTAGAGTGTAATAGTTATAAAATAAGCATTATTTTTTCCGTTGCATTTTTTTTTTTTTTTAAAGTAACTTATATAATGTATAAGGAAGAGATGGAAACGGTGAAGTGTTCACTTTTCATGCACCAAAAAAAAAGAAGTCACAATTCAAATTCCTGCTTTATTATTAATGTAGGTGGCCTGCAGACACTGTGCAACAACAAATAATTAAATCTTTCTAATAATTTGTAACTGAGCGACCATAAATATTCCAATGTCAGGTTAGAACAAATGTTAAAAGAACCATATAACTCGAAACATCAGCATGTGATCCAGACATGCTCTTGACAGGCTTCATGAGACAAGCGAGGTAGACGGGTAATAGGCAACACACTGATTGGGGCACTTGTCATGCTTTCTGTGCACTTAGATGGACAGCGAGTGTCTGTGATTATTTCTCACCTTGACTGTGACCTTTTATTCTCTCCCTCTCTTCCTGTTAACTCCGTCTCACCCCGTTCCGTCTGAAAGTGTGTCCGTGCATTACACATTCCCCTCACTTCCTGCGCTATCTGCGGCCTGCATCTAAATCAGCACCTCTGCTCCATCTAATTACTGCAGGATCAAGCAAACTCATTCAGCCCGGCTGACTTGGACAAAGGATTTGTCTCTGGCTTAAAACAAAAGGCTGAGATAGCGGGCCGCCCTCCTCCATGGCATTCACACACACTCTGAATATATGAGGCCGCTCAGCCTGTCACATGAAGCCATTGTGTCCCCGCATGAGATCGATATCTGGACGTTTTCATTTAGTCCTGCAGAATATTGGGTTTCAAAAGTGCACGACTGAGAGCAGGAACGTGGAGTGCTGAAAATTTGGGCCAAGGTATCTGTTTAAAGGAACAACACACCCATAAATGAAAAGGCTACACTTTATTTCGATAGCAACCACATGTTAACTAACTCTCATTAATTTGCAACTACATGTCAGAGTATTAGTCAAGAGCACTGCCCTCGTAACCAAATCAATCCAAAATCACAGCCAATCAGGAGAGCGTGTGGGCGGAGTCTCTCTAAAAGCACACTGCATGCTTAATGAAATTGATAAGCACATAATCAAATACATAAATATTACATTATTAAAAAATACATACTGAGTAACAATCTTTGTCATAGAATACACTTCCCAGTTGTTTCCTTTAAAGGGATCATATGATGTTTTCCTTTTCCGTTAGAGTGTAATGTAAGTTACAAAGCACATGGTCTTCCAAAAATGGACAGAGAACGCTGCTACAGGCCTAAAACGCCTCGATCCAAGTCTAAATATTAGTTCCTCGAATCACGTCACAATGTGGCATATTAGTCCAACCCAAAAGTTAGCTTGTCTTCTGATTAACATGGAAAACATGTCTTTTATCACGTTGTGGCGTCAGATTGCTTCTGGTTATGACACGGTGTAAATGAGGACAGGGTTTTGATTTTTGGGATTAAATATTCCAATAAATTCAATGTCCACTATAGCATTCAATACAGTCAACTAATATATTCAAGTTAAAGCATTAGTGTGAATTGCCGAAAATACAAATTAGCATTAAGACTTGGCATGGCAAATTGCACTTGCAAATGTAAAAATAAGCCTGGCGATCATAAGTGAACCACTTCACGTCAGCGAGTTGCGCACGAAAAACACGCCATGACCATGATAATTAGTTAACGTGTTATTATATGCTGCTCTGGTGAAGCAAGTCAAGTGGCAGCTTGACAGGTGGAAATTAGCAATCTTGCACCTCGAACCAGAGAGCATTTGGTTCAGGTTTATTTTTGGAAGCAGTTACTTTATCCCCGAGCACATGAAACCTCAGTAAGGTAACGCGAACCATCACCTGAACACCGGTGAGAGTGATCCACGCCGGGTTCCTCTCAGAGGGCAAGTGGGGACGTGGGTAATGTGAGATCTCTCTCATAAAGACCTGATTCAATTATTAACCAACTCCGCTTTCCCATTACTGTTGAGATTGTAGACACCCTGCAATTAATTCTTAACATTAGATTTCTATGTCTAGTCAGTGTAATAATTAAAAGTTATCAAGTAAATCCATAAGTTGCCAAGATAGTGTATCAGTTGTACTCTCCTAAAATATGAGGATTCTTAGTTGTGTTTGTCTGATATGCGTTTTACTAGCTGATGCCGTTACCAAAAAAGACTGTAAATTCACTGGAAAAATATACATGGTGTTATATTGCATTTTTACTGTAAATCTTTTTACTTTTGCTGTAAAATCCTGCCAAATGTATGTTTTTTTGCAAGTAAAAACTATAAATCACTATATAATTTAAGTGCTATAATCCGGTCCCTGGTGCATCTACCAACTCAGAAAACGTGAAAAAGGACAACCCAGGTAAGGCTTTCTCTGCAAGCATATGAAAAAACGAGCCGCTCAGATTTTGCTCCCATTGTGACATAGGTAGGGGATCTTATTATAATATTACTGCCTCTTAATCTGCACGTTTCCACCCACGGCGCCGCCATTTTGTTTTCACAAGCAACAACGGTGTACCAGTTCTAACGCCATGGCAAAAGTTGGAGCAAAGCATGCTAACTGTTCTGTCGTTGGCTGCACAGACGAGCACTGAACACTATTTAGAGTCTCGTTAGCTTTGACAAGTTGATCCTGACAAGATCGATTGCTAAAAAAAGGAGCGTTTCCGTCCGAGTGATATTTGGGAAAAAATTTTAGACCATTCACAGTATTTTATAACAATCATAAACGTTAGTCTGGTGTATATGGCTCTGTTTGGCAAACAGGTACACTATGTATAGTGGGCGTCCATGCTGGTTTTGCACAAAAGATTAACATGACGGCACATGCTAGTGGATGAGTTGAATCAACTCCACAGCAACTACATAAATTTATCCACTAACCATTCAGAAACGTCCTAAAAGTTGTAACTTCTTCCTGAGTCTCTCCATCAGTGTCGACTCCGGTATGAACAATGTAAGGCTGAACACCGTTACTGACAATCCTCATTTTGGCTGCGTGAGATTCTCCAGCTTTGTTGTTGTTGAGTAACCGAAGCACGAGCTCTTAAAGCTCCACTTCTTTTTGCTCACACCCAAATAGGCAAGCTATAATAAATGATCTGTGGGGTATTTTGAGATGAAACTTCACAGACACATTCTGGGGACACATTACATCTTGTGAAAGGGGCATAATAGGCCCCTCTTTAACAAAAAAAATTGTGCAAGCGATTCTTAATCAACATCTATCCTGATCAAATAGACTATTTAATGTTATCTGTCATCTGCAACAACATTGTGAACATTTATAAATACATTAATAGCACATTAGCCAATTGTAGGCCAAATGGGATACAGCAACTGTCTTTATGAATGAGTCGTTGAATCATTTATTCAACCTATTTGTACAAAAACACTGTATGATTCAAGAACAAAATACCACTTTTGTATGATGCTCAATGTGGCTACTTTTGCACCTATAGTCCAATAACTTTTGTCCCAAAGGCAGAGACTTACATTTCAATAACATATTTAAAATCAATGCAACAAAATCTTCATAATTGTTGCTTCTTTTCTCAAATAACAAATTACAAACGACAACAAAACACAATGTTTTCAGCCTGGCCAAGTCAATGCGTGTGAATACTAGAGTAGACTTACTTCTAGGCTCTTGTAGCTGAAAGGTGGAACTTTCATTCCTTCCGCCGCCATATTAAGCCTTACCATTTGTGCCATTCATTTTTCTCCGAATGCAATGTGCACTCCAGTAATTGTATACTGTATGTAGGGCTCAGCTGGCACTGATAGACGGGTATTTCATTTGAAGAAGAGCTCTTTACAGCTCTGTGAAGTAAATACATCTGTGCGCATTTGATTTGTGAGAAGTGTAAGATTGAAGATACGCCGCCGTCTCCAGACACATGAAAAACAACATAAAATAGGACGCTTCTGTTGAAAAGTGCTGATCTTCAAGAGCAAAAGTTGTTTAGGTAGGTGCGCGGACTTCTGCAAAATGGGCACTTGTGGAAATGATGCTTGACATCTGTTATGTGTCAAGGTTAAAAGGAGAAAGCTGCAATTTTTGACCTAAGTTTATCAGCCATGTTGCTGCGTGAGTCGTTCTGGACATTTCTGCAAAAATGTATTCTTATTTTCTTTTCATAACTTAAATCAGATGAGTAGCTTCTCTCGTATGTCGATACCACAACTGAAATAAAGCCTCTTAAACAAAGAATGATTGCCTCGTTTTCATTCACCTTGCTATTAAACTCTGACTCAGGATTCAATAAAGTACAACAAAGCCTCTCTCACACCTTTTCAACTCTTCACAAAAAACCTGATCAGCACATAGATCGCCACTTTCGTAAATATTGACATTTCACATAAAAATTGTCATTTTTTGCTTTGATTACATTAGGTGCTTGCAGACTTGAAAGTGCATTGATAGACAGATTTGCATTTATATTGGTTTTGTGGTCGACACAAGCTGCAGTCCAAGAACATTGACAACTAATCGAGCCGATCACACAAACCCCTGGACCATCTGAGCACCAGCAATGAGAAACACTCACACTCTTAAAGCATGAAATCAAAATTGACAATTCTTGTTTTTTTTTTATGGAATATTGCAGTGTTTATTCTAAATGATTTATCGGCGCACATCAATATTGTTTTAAATTCATGTTCCTCGTAATCTTAAGTCAGAATAACTTCCCCTCCCTCTTGCAGCATCTCTTCTCTTCTCTTCTCTGATTGATGATGAGGGCGGGGCAACCTGTCACTCACATGAGATCCACCAATAGCAAACCACAACCATCCAATCAATTCCCCACAGACAAAATCAAGCCCCGCCCTGCATTTGTTCTTGTTCCAGAAGCCGTTTCACTCCACTGTAAAACCCGATAAGTTACAGTAACTCAAACCATTTGAGGAAATCGATTGCCTTAAACCATTTAAGCTTTAAAACCAATAAGTATTACTCTAAACTCATATACTGTAAATTAAGTTAAATTCACTTATATTTTAGTGTTGATTTAGTCAATCATTAGAGTAAACTCAAAGTTTATTCCACTCATACAGTTTGAATTCAGGTAACAAATCTAACTAAGCACAATTCTACAGTGTCCGTTGATGATAATTTTATTTTTTCCAACAATTTTCTTCACAAAATACAGTGTTTAGTTAAGAAGGGAAAGCATATTATAATCTCACACAAGTATTTTGAGCACCCCAGCATTCTTCAAAGTGCCTTGATGTCCCTTCATGCTTTTTAATACTTTTGTGATTATTTCAATTCAAATATATATTCAAATTTGAGGTTTACCTGATCAAAAAAATAAGTGGCCAGACAAAACCTTCCATTGAAATTGCATCAAAATGGTGTATAAATGATTAAGCTTGGCAAGTAGCAGATATGTTACACTGATAAAAAAAATATATATATATATATAATCTACAACAAATAGCAATTTTATTGAAAAAGCATTGTGTTTTTTACTTTTTTTGTTGATGTGAAATATGACCCAAATTGGCATGTTCTGCATAAACACCAGATAGACTTTGCCGATTGGCTCTTTCATTTGGAAGGTGGGACTTACTTTATCAGAGACGCCATATTAGCTGTTCCAATCTCTCTCACTGATTGTAATACCAGTAGTCGGTCACTAGTCTCTGTACATACATGAATCCACATGTAGGCTAAAATTCCCTGAAATTCAAAACAATTACACTCCCAACACATGCCTGAGAGGCTAATGGGCTTCCGCTTATTAGCAGCACGCAATGTCATTTAATTTTATTGTTATGCAGTCTAACTCCTTTCATTATTATGGTGCTGCAGCAAGGACAGTCTCTCTCTCTCTCTCTCTCTCTAAAAATTGATACTATAAAACACATCAGACTATAACAGTTAGTTTGTCCATTAGCTTATGGAGTTTAATAGCCAGCAGCACATTTTTAATATTGCTTGTACAGCACCAGGTTTACTGTGAAACCTTCGCCTGAACTGAACCTCCGGGACACTAGATGGCGCTATGGTTTTGAGACTTTCTAGTTTTTCTGCCAATTAAAATCACCTGTGTTTAAGTTCTGGCCAATGTCAAGTTCCCATTTTGATGTTTGCATCACATAACCACCTCTATATGTGTGGCTTTTCTGATGTAGTAAACTTGCTCGGAAGCTCACCTGGTACAGCGTTGCTCTCGGGTACGAGTCCAGTGAAACACGAGTCACGATAAAAGAGCTCAAAAACTTGCAGAAGCTAGATAAAATGACATGGTTGCCAAAGCAAGTGTGTTTTAATCTCATGTTTGCTTTTGTTATCACTATCGATTAGGTTTACTGCACGGTTTAGTGTAGATTGTTCAGTATTTCCAAACGCGGAACAGCATTAACCTTTTAGTGCCGCTGACCAGACATTTTATTTATGAACTGCAGCGATATGTACGATAACAACAACATAATTCCTGTGGGTGAAGTTTGCTCCATGTAAACAGTGACTTTACAAAGTTATTTCACATCTGAGTGTGGTGTCCTCATATCAAAAAAATATCCTGACATGACAAGATTAGATATAATTTTGCACAGACAAGGTTGTTAAACAAATCTGATTACACTGGTAGTTGAACATTTTCTTGATTTGCTGTGCTGTGCACATGCCACAGACTTCCACTGCAAGAAATAAATGTTTTTCTTTTTGTTTGAGGGACGATTTTCTGTGCTGACTCAGTAGAGCTTAACTCGTTTGTAACTGTTTGCAAAAACTGTTTAATATGAAGGGTCCTGGTAAATCCAGCTCATGCTGTGTTAGTTTGAGAGTGATTCCTGGAAATGGAAGATTAAAAGTGACAGAATCACAGCTGGTTGATTGAAATCCTGGCTAAAACAGTCACAGTAGGGTCCAAAAAGTCTCAGACCACTAGTGCAAATGCTTGTATTTTTATTTTTTTCCAAATCAAATTTTATTATCAGCATAACAATTTGAGTGACAAGCTTCATTGAGAAATGAACATGAATGTGAGGATGTTGCTAAGCATCCGATTTTTCTCGTTCCATTTGTAACTTGAAGGCGTCTAATCTCATTCACTTCCAGTTATTTTAGTTATGCTGCTTTATATTGCAAAATGGTATTTGCTTTCATGGTATTTTATCTTATTATCAGAATCATAAACACACTGGTTTGTAGTGCAAATAGTTTTACTGTTTACTGCACTTTGTCATTCTTCTAGTTATTTAGACCAAGTGTGTTCTTATCTCATGTATGCTTTTGTTATCACTATCGATTAGGTTTACCGTACGGTTTAGTGTAAATTGTTCGCCATTTTCAAATGTGATGCAGCCACTGACCTGACATTTCATTTACGAACTGCAGCGATATGCACAACAACCAATGTAATAAAATGCTGCCATATTCATCTGCTTCAGATAAAACTGAATGTGCTTTTAGAGCCACTCTCTGAACATTCACTTTGAAAGCATCACAAAACATGCAAGATGCAACGTAATATCATATTGCTGAAATCACAGCAAATCTGTCACGTTTTTCAAAGCATGAAGCATGAAGCAAACTTCACCCACAGAAATTATGCTGGTAATATCTAGCCAGAAGTCTACCTTCAACAGTATCAATGTGTTAAGTAAAAACCTGTCTTAGGCCACATTCACATGCTTCAAGTGACCAAATTCTGATTTTTTTTTTTCCTTCCATGTGGCACAGATCGGATACAACCCATGAATATGTAAGCAGGAACAAGGCACATATATTCTGATATTCTCGGATATTTTCAGGCCTCATTCATATGTGAAAATAAATTTGATATGAATGGGATATGTGCATTTGCATCTGCCATATAAGCAGACAGATCAGATATTCCCCTGTCAATGTGAGTCGTACGTCTTTAAAAAAGTGATGTAGCAAATGACGTCAACTCAGGTGTTTTTTCTCCATCTTAAGAGACCAATGTTTTGCTGACCTTTAAAGATGGTGCATACAGTATAAGCAAAAGCTTGTATTATTATTTCCATCCATTGCAAATCAAGCTGTTTTTACTTCCTTTTCAGCCTAAGCATTTCCGGGTCAGTACATCTGCGTTGGGTTGTTTCGCCAAGTGTATAGTGTAAATGCAGATATCGGCTATGGGTCACTTTTAAAAATATATAGTCAACAAATCGCAGTTGGGCATCAAGACCAGCAGTGTAAGGCCCTGTTTCCACCTGGTTTTAAAATGCGTTTTGGTCGTTCGGATCACACGTGGACTACACTAAATACAGGAGTAAACGGGGTGTAAAATGTTTTGAGCTTGTCCACTTTCGACCAGTTCCAGAGGTAGTTGAAAACGTATTAGACTCGATTGCTTTCGTAGTGTAAATGCTCATGTGTTCGAATGTGTTCAAACAGCCACTAAAGACCGCCTACTTTACGTCTACTGACCTAACACGTAAACACTCTAGATTTCAGCTTTGTCGGCTGAAGACTCAAGTTTGGTTTGAAGATGAAAAAATGTACCAAGCACAATGTTCTGGCTGGTCTTGAGGCTCATCAGAGCTGAAAGGAAAGCTGCTGCTCTCCCTTTGTTTTTCCGTCACCTCGAAGTGGTTGAAAGTGAACAAAAGAGGTGTATATGTAAAAATGTGGGCCTAAATGTGTTGTTAAATGTGTCCATTAAGAGCATCTTGAGCTTCAATTGAAGAAATCTGACCATTTTAAACATCTAACACAGCAAGTCCCAGCAAAAGTCCTGGTAAATAAACTACAAAGATTATTACATATTGCTTTAAAAACAAATAATGCAACCCAATTAAGTAACTAACCAGCATGTCCTAAACCACTAGACTGTAGGATCTTCCAAAGGTTTGATGGGTAACACTTAATTTTACAGTGTCCTTTGTACATTTGTTACAAGTACTAACTACAGTAATAACGGTAAACCCATAAACCAAACCCTAACATTACTCAGTATTTAAATAAAAGTACAAGGACACCTTAAAATACAGTGTAACCCTAAACAGTAGAGCTCAGCATGTAAACACTTTTCCTCCTCATGGGGCGAGTTTAGCTCAAGTGAGCAGTCAACAGCGATGTGTCACAACAGATTACTGATCTAAAGCCATTTAATTATTCTCTGGTAACGCGCCTTTGGGCTCGTACTCGTATATTTGTGATTCTTCATTCCCCACAAAGTGATTGTGACCTTTCTGGCTAAGCCGAGCGCGAGATCAGCAGCATGTGAAATCACAGCGTTTGGCCTGCAGACTGAAACGGTCCATCCAGGTCATTAGAGGTGCGGAGATTTGCTGGTTGCTGATCGGGCTGCCATTGTCCAGCATTAAGCTGCCATCTAATCTCGCTCTATAAAGACGATCTGATTCTGAACACTGCAAGCCCTACAGAACTCCAGGGACGTGTCTATTGTTATTACGTGCCGCTTGCTACCAGCCATCTTATTTGAGTCGTGCTTGTTCCCAGGCAACAAGCAAAATGACTATTAAGAAAGGTCTGTTAGTAATCGAGGCGAGGGCATTTGTTCTTGGCTAGGAGCATGTTCTCCAAGGATTCAAGTGGGCCACTGCCTCCTCAGAAATTTTGAATGATAGAATAATTTTGAGATCATATCATCATTATGATAAGAGATCAAATAGTATATAATCTGCACTATTATTATAGGCTCAGCACCCTGTCAGTGAAACTGAATTGGTCAAATTGGTAGAAATGCAAGAAGTAAGAACAGTTTTCGCAAACACACATGTATCGAGATTTGATGATTACAGAAGGCTCACAGTAACAATATGTATTAGTGCTGTCAATCGATTTAAAAAATAGTAACCAATTATTTGCACATTTTCTGTAATTAATCGTGATTAAAATGAAAGTTTTTAACTGTAATGATTTCAAATTAATGTAGAAACAAAATAAAGACAGTATATTTTAAATATTTGATCTAACAGAAATATACAGAATTTGAATAAAGTTATCTTCACAGTCTATCTAAAGCTATATAAGTAGTCAAGTCAAGAGCAATGAGTGATTTTCTCTGTGTCTTTTGTTCTTTGATTAACATTATAGGCACAATATTTAAGATTTTTGGATTAAAATATCCAAAAACCACTAGAACATTGTTATATATTTTGTTGACTTGTGTACTTACATTATCCCAAATGTTTCCAAGAACATTTAAATCCAGAAAAATAACAATTTTAACCAGGATATGGATGTTACCTATCACCGACATCATACCCACATTACCCTCGATTTCCGGTTTTATTTTGCAGAAACCATGAAAACACCAAATATGCTTTAATATATTATGTGTTTTATTAGACTGGTGAGCAACTGATGCATTCATCGACAGAAAACTAATCATGTTATATATCTCAACACAGTAAGTCTTATTGTTTAAATCTCGTTTTCCTGATTTACTGCGAGTACCATGTTTTACCATGCCTAATATCGATCTAGCTTACTGCAGTGTGCAACAAGTGTCTCACAGCAGCTGCCGAGCGAACGCAGAGTAGCATTATAACAACTTTCAACAAACACATTTATCTAATATGATAAACAGCGCTGTGTTACCCCACATACGCTTGACCGGAAGAAGTGGAAGCGGCGACTGTGGCATAATAAAAGTCCTACTGCTCTTGAGCCGTGTGTTGCGCTCGTCTCTCATTAGCAATCGCTCCAGCGGCCTAGTTTCTGCTCTCACAACACTCGCCCTACTCTGCTTCATACTACAGTAACGTTAATAATATCATCCATGAACATGAGTCCTGTCGGATTCTTTTCCACCGGCTGTAGACGTGAAGACAACTCCCATGATTCTGCGAAATCAAGGCATCATCAAGCTACACCTTTGTTTTGAATAAGTGACCTCTAGAGGCGAAAAATTACATAGTGTGCCTGTAATGACAGACATCACAGCAGCAGGTTTATTAGGCTGCTGTCACTTTAAGAGCTGACGCACATGACGCGGATCTGACACACCTCCGATATCCTCACAACTCTTTACGGTCATTTAAGACTTCATTTAGGCATACTTTTGTGTGTTTTTGTCCGTATAAGTGTGAAAGAGAACTCAATGCGGCCTCAATTTCTGTGCATGTGATTCGTGTGTCTGTCACACAGACAGAAGATACACAGACAGCGTGCCAGTACAGATTTAAGTTCTCATTTTTTTGTCTAATCACGCTTGAATGGTTTAATAGCATTTAAATGAATGATAGTGATCATAGCTATAGCACAGCCAAAGGATGACAGAAAAAAAAATGGATGCTGCGTTAACTATTTTTATATAGTTATAAAGTTTGCAGCTCATGTTTCCTACTGTCATGCGTGTGTTTTCTGGTAAATATTAGTGATATTTAATTTCAGCGTGTGCGTATTCGTCTCATTTGTTGTAATTAAACGTGTATTAGCCATCGGTCCCTCTCTAGTTATCAGCATAAAGCACTGAAAGGTCCATCTGGGTCAGCCACTATTACATGCTTTATCCGTCAGAGCAGGAAGCGTATTTGTGAAATCAACACTGAGTGAAGCTGAACATGAGGCGACGGGCCTTTGGGGCTGTTTCTGATTCTTGTATAATCCGAGCAGTTGGACCCAATCAGATCTCACCGCATTGTGGGACAAAACATGACTAGACGGCCTTTATTCGGCATTACGTAACTTCTGATGGCTAGAAGTGAGAGTAGAATTAGACGAGATGACCCAATTCACCACATAAGAGGAAGTGGCAGCCTGAGCGACTCAAAGGCCCGGAGACGCACACCAGCGTTCGCTCCAGAAATGGAAAAAGCAAACTTTTGTTCAGATTACCGACAGTTGATGGATGAGCCTTCCCAGTTCATGTGACAGCAGTGCAGATGTCAGACAGATGTGATTGCAGATTTTTTGATTAAATTTTTAATGAGAAGCGCAGTGAATTCCACTCAGTATTGATGCACGATTTAATTGTCTTGTCACAAGCAAGCCGATATCCTGCATTGACGGCTGAATTTGATGCTTCCTTCTGTTGGAGGAGACAGGGGAACACAGGGAGACACGATCTTCCGTGCCGCCACTGTGTCGCCGTGCCAGAGGCGATGCGCCTGCCAAATGCAAAATGCATTTCCGTTTCCCGCACTTCATGAATCCAGCACGCACCTGGGTGAACCCTTGGTGAATAATGCCACTGCTGGCAAAACACAGTAAATATAGTAAACCTGAGGATAGTAAACCACAATGTCGACTTTCCACTTAAGTGGAATTTATTCATTTCAATTATTTACATTTCAAAACTGAAAAATGAAACTCAATTAAAGGGGTCATGACATGAGAAATCAAATTTGCTGTGATCTTTTGACATATAAATGGCCTTTGTACCATTAAAGGGGTCATGAATTGAGAGATCAACTTTTCCTTGAGCCTTTGATATATAAGAGGTCATCGTACTATAAGAATATACTGTACGTTTCAGAACTGAAAACGTCCTTGTTAGTCCAATAAAAGCTTTTATTGACACCAGACCCAGAGAACGACTGATCCTGGAATGTCTATCTATGGGTGAAACTTAGAAACAACAACAAGAGATGACACCTTTAGTATGTGAAATACAAAAAAAAAAAAACTTACTTTTCCAGTCTTTAGGGTCCATGAAAAGAGAAAAACTCAGGAGAATCAAAAAGAGAGAGCGAGAGAGATGTTGAGAGTGAACTACATCTGACATGAGAGGAAAGAGATACAGTGAAGAGAAAATACGGAGACAGGGTGAAGGAAAGATAAAAGTAAAGTGGAGTCGAACACAGAACAAGACGAGATGGGAGGGACGGAGGGGAAAAGAGAGGAGAGAAAGCAAATACAGACAACAGCAGAGACATGGAAATGAAAGCAAAGACAGAACGAAGGAAAAACGGCCTAAATCTTCTGTTAGAATATCAAACACGCGACCCAGATGAAGTCTATCGCACAAGTCTCTGCTCACAGGAAATGGAGGGATCAAAGTGTGCTCTTGTGAAAGCTGAGAGAGCAACTTCAGCGACTTTATTTGCAGTAGCTTGTCAGTCAAACATGTGGAGCTTTACTATGCAAAGAGACTGGAGGATATAGGAGTAATATTATGAATTGTCTTCCGTCAGATCACATCTCGCCTGTCTGTCTCCTCGAGGACGCCATTCCAGACACTTTATAAAGCCTCTGGATGACAGTGTCAGGAATGGGGAAATGCAAAATGCAAGATTTCTTGACATTAGCCGTAAAATAGGACAGCGAGAGCAGACATATGGACGCGAGGTGGCTGGCTGACTTGGCACCAGCATCTTTGTTAAAAGTTTGTTTGGAACAGCAGCTGATGAGTCGGGAATTGAGAGGAAAATTATTTCATAAGGAGGTCATGCGTGAACATTGTGTCTGTGTGTGTGAAAAGTCTTTTGAAGCAACTGCAGCATACTGTATGCGCCATGCTTCACATGTCTACGACTCATCATGAAATGTATTCTTGCCAGTACTGATATTTTGTTGATGCTACAGAAGGTTCCATTCTACAAAAGATTCACACCAAGAAATTTTTTTCTTTTAAGAACGGTCGACTGAAAGGTTCTTTGCTCTACTATTGTACCGCTGTGAAAAAAAAACACTTTTGGGTGCTTTATTTTTACGAATGTAGAGTCTTTGATTAAAGGGGACCTGTTATGCCCCTTTTCACAAGATGTAATATAAGTCTCCAGAATGTGTCTGTGAAGTTTCAGCTTATTCAGCCTTACATTGTTCAAACCGGAGTCGACACTGATGGAGAGTTACAACTTTTAGACGTTTATGAATAGTTAGTGGATAAATTTATGTAGTTGCTGTGGAGTTGATTCAACTCATCGACTAGCATGTGCCGTCATGTTAATCTTTTGTGCAAATCCAGCGTTGAATTGACCCTCGTTTGTGAAGCAGTCCGACGTAAAACACTCGACTACAACAACTCTTCCTCTTCTCTAAAGCAGCCCAACATGGCCCCGCCCTCTTTGTTGCATGTTCTCGGGGGCGGGGTTTATGTAAATTTTAGGGTTTGTGATGTCACTAACCCAGGAAGAAGCTCTTTGTAGTCCCTACCAGCCGTTTGTTGTAGTCCTTAAACAGAGAATTCTTCCTTTGCATTGAAGTTTGAGCGTCGTAACTTTGCAGATGTTGTTTATACTCAAACAACAACATTACACACAAACTACAGTTAAAAAAGTGAAATCATATTCAACCACCTTTAACAAAATCCCACGACAGAATGCTGAACAAGACTGGACGCCACAGACCAAATAACATACGTCAGTTTTTCTTTATAAACCACAGGAAGCGTTTCACTACACAGATGGTTCTCAGCAGTGACTTTTTTTTCCTGCTTTTTGAGACTGATATAACACATAAAAGATGGTTTTGTTTCCAAGTTGTACACTCATCGCATATGAGAAATAACCGAGGTTTTAATTAAACGGAATTTCTCATTTTGCATATATATATACACATGTATTTACACACTATTTTTGTGGCATTAATGCATTTACACTGCAATTACAAATGCATAAATAATGCTTACATGTTTAAAAAATGATTATTGGAATATGAATTGATTTTTTTTTAATGAAATTATGCTTTAAATATGAAACTAAAACTGTCAGTGCCTTAATTAGCAAATCATTTATTCAATGATTTGTTCAAATGACTGATTCATTCAGGAACGAATCAAGTGATTAGGTGTTCGATCGGTGTATGACATCAAAGTACCGCGAGAGCGATAGACGGCTCCGTATGCTTTCGAAGTCATACACCGATCAGTCTACGCAGTGCCGCCTCAAGTCCAACACATCTACTGTCATTATGAATGGGTTATTGAATCATCCACTCACTCGGTTCATTCAAAAAGCAGATTCATTCAGTAAAGAAACACAGTCATGTGTTGTTGGGAAATGCACAAAGGTTCTGCTGTGGCTTTGTTCGTCGACAACATTCACAATATTATGTCAAATATGTCACTCGTAATATTAACTTCTTGTTTGTTGAACTGTTGCATAACATCGATATTACGTTCGCAATTGTGCTGATATTTAGGAAAACAGTACTCTCGCTTGTGATATTGTCTAACAATATCATGATGTAAATATAAAACAAAAACGTATACAGGGTCAGTGTAAAATATAAACTGTGGCTCTGTTCCAATCCCTGGAGAGCTACAACCTACTAAGGCAGCATCTTAAATGAAACCTCATCTGACACACTCCATTAGACATGAACTCTGCATGCTACACAAATGAACCACATGGGACACTTGATAATGCACATTATACAAACATTTATAATTTACATTTCTCTCTGTCTTTCTTGTCAGCCATCTTGGATTTGACCTACTCCATGACGGATGCACACAATGCCATTTGTATTGGTGTCCATCAGAACAGTATCAAGTTAGGCAGCTTTCTATTTGGCTTAGAGGAGAGCCACTGAATGCTGTTTCTACAAGGTATCTTTTAGTCTCTAGAGTCACTGTTACAAAGAAAAACTAGATTTTAACAAGCACTTTGCAAGTGTCCCTCACCTCTAAAACACTGTAGTAATGTTCATTTCGCTTCTGAGAGTGTGGGGTGATTTATGTAAGTGTCACTGATACTGACAGGTACGTTTTCATGGCAACGGAAGGATATTATATCAGGAAAGAATAAATGCCAATGCCAGTATTTCACTGTGGCTGTATCCAAACTTTAAAACACACACACACACACACACATTTCATTTTCACTTCTGTATCTATAGCCTTCCGCTTCACTGTTTTCCCTTCTACAAACTTCATTGTACATGAAGTTTGTTCATTGTACAAACTTTTTACCATTCAAAAACTGAAAAAAACGTAACGTAACTGAAACGTAACTGTTTAGCAATCAGTCACGAGACACAAGAGCCAATGGCATTTGACGTCAAAGCTGTTGTAGTGCTTTGTCAGGCGGCGATTTCTGAATGTACAGATGGGACTTTTTGTTTTGCCTGTGACTACTTTTATCTGCTTGGGAAGTGAGTAGTTTTAGGCATAGTTGTTGAGTTAGGCACTCAAAAATATCTATATTATAGTGTAAAATATTGTGGCTGATTGAAAATCCCCAATATATGACTTCATGATGATAAAATTCCCATGCCGTTCATCCAAAGATTTCTCACTGAAAGCAACAGGTTTATAATTGCATTAAAGATGCTAATGACTGCTTTAAGTGTCTGTATAGTGTTTACATACAAGCGAGAATATACAACATTTGCATAATACACTATATTACACTGGGTGTTTTAGCGATTCTTTACATTTTTAAATTTATACCATGCTCTGTCTGTCGATTCTGATTGGTTGGAAGGTATACAATAAAACCGCTTAATGCACATGTAGTTCCAAGTCAGTTTAAATCACTGTTCTATTTTAATGCATGTTTTCATTGAATATGTCATTCTGAGTTTGCGCTGCACACACACACACAGAAACATTCAGGAGTACAGAAGCTGCCCCATGACATTTATTAATAAAATAGCTTCGCTGCTGAATTTCTCAGCATTGAGGGTGTTACATCACTTGTTTTGAAGTAATTAGACTTACAGCTTTGTTGTTAATAGAGAGAGATGCTGAACAGATGCAGGTGATTCACACACGAGAATTCATTCAAATAAATGCTATAATCCATTAATAAATGTAATCATACACATTACTTTACCTCCGTTCATTACTTACAGCATTAAGGGCATATTATAGTACTGTCATCACTTATTTGCAATATCTCTCGATGACAAACACTGTAGGACATTTTCACACTGTGCACAACAGCAACTTTTAATTACATCCATTAAATGCATAATGATTAGAGTGTGCCATTTTAATATACGATATATTACATTTGAAAACAAACAGCATTTTTATGCACAGCAAGTGAGATCACAAAGCCTGAGCTGAACTGATGCATCAAGGTGAAAACACGACTGTCTCTTGCACTTCAGTGCAGACTTTAAGACCATTAGAGCGACCACACTGCCGAATGCAGTTTTATCCTTTAATGCACTGAAGATATAGAGACCTATTGTATGTGTCCTCTGCAGTGACTTATGTTATTATCTTGAAAGCTTGTTTTTGAAGTCTTGAGAAAAGAACTTGAGAAAAGAACATCAGTTGCTGTGAGAGCTTGTAAAAGTACATGCAATGTCCATTAGCATCCCAACCATAATCCAGCACATTTTTTGATTACTTTTCAGCAGGACTTCTTTTTACACAATACCTTAACACAGGTGCCGCATTCACAGGGATGCGCAATTATCCTCTTTCAGCAAAATTCGCCATTTTGGAAGCAAAATTGGTCACTTAGGTGTTCTGTGCAGACGTGAAATATTTTTGTTTGGTGGAAATTAAAAACCGTTTGTTCTGTACGTGAATAACAAGCACGTATCTGACATAAGCAGTAGGCATAAGGTTTGTTCGACTTCATGCGGCGCCGCAAAGATTGGATGCCGCCTGACAAAAGCAATGCATTCGAAAATTTGTCCGACTTTGATCGGCACTGCAGCCGGCATCAAAGTGCCGCGAGAGCAAAACGAGACCAGCCACCTAGATCAAGTGCTGCAGTTGCTCAAAATCGGCTGCGAAAGCTTCGATGACGACACACTTCATTCTCATTGGTCAGATTCTTGGATGACGTGTGTTGTGTGTTTTTTCTTATAAGTTCCTGTATTTAACCAATCTTGATATTGAATATCTGATATTGAAAACATGGGAATTTCAATCGCATCTACTACAATCAATGCAAAAATCACATGATCTGCCATGAATGATATTGGTTCATTGGTCCCCTGCCTGCAACCGGCAGATCTCGCCAGCCGGTGGCAGGCTAGTGTAGGTCATCTCGAACAAGCCTAATCACATGTCTGACATCAGCAGCAGCCAATCGCGTGGCTGACAAGAGCTATGTTTAGCCAAAAAAGAGCTTCACAGTGACCTCAACCCCCATGAATATGAATGATGCCTACATCATCAAAACCATAAAATGTAGTGTTCTTACTGTGTTGTTTACAGTACCATTCAGGATGAGTAGTTTCATCAAAGATAAATCATAAACAATGTACAATCTTACTTTCTTCCAGAATTTTTTATTTATGTATTTTTTGTTTGCAATGTTGCGATTCATCTGGGAGCTGTTTTGGTTCACGCCTTTTTGAAATCCCTATGGGAAAAAAGAATAAATGGAAAGATATTTCTAGAATTAAGGCTCGGCCGCCTTGTTGCACAATTGATTAGTGAATTTTATAAACCTTAGAAGAAACTTTCATCAAGGGAGCAATATGTAACATTTTCAAATGAATAAATCAGAAGGAAAGGTTACTTCATAGACAGATATAATAATGACAAACGGTAAAGATCTGAGGAGTTACAGTCTCTTGGAGAGCGTGTGTCATTAATTTAATGACTCGATGCTCAAACATGTGGTTGTATTATGAGAAGTGCCACTAATTCCTGTTCTCGTCCTCTAGACCCAAAGAAAAATCACAAAATCTCTTGCTTCTCGGATGTTTCTCCTGAGAAAAAGACTGTCGCATGTGAAGAAATTCCAACAATATCCCAAAACCATATCAGAATCAAACTCAAAGATTTCTCAGTATGGAATCTATGCACTCATTTATGACTCATTGTTTTTTATTTATTCCAAGGACCTTCTGGAGAGGCATATGATGCAAAGTTTGCAACAGCAGCAAGCTCCATTAAATCTGAATGAAGAGCACCCTTAACACAGCAATAACTTTCTGATAACACTTTACAATACGTTTCAATGCATCAGGTAGCATGGTGTCACGATCCCAGTGCTGTCTTTTTGTTTTGTATGGACTCTTGCACCACACTAACTGTTGCACTTCACCCCGGACTACATTTCCCATCATCCATTGCACTGATTATGCATACTGCTGTAGCCAATCTCACCCTACAAAAGCCATGGACTTCCTCTTTCTCATGGCCGAGTATTGTTAGCATTTAAGCTGATTAGCGTAGCTATGTTCTAGTTCTAGTTCTAGTTCTAGTTCTAGTTCTAGTTCTAGTTCTAGTTCTAGTTCTAGCCACAGCTTGTTTTTTGATTGCCTGTTTCCTGATTATCTGCCTGTCTTGGACTTCTCTCTCTCGCCTTGCCGTTTGGACTCTGTTTGCACCTCTCTTGGACTATTGCCTGTTTTCCCTGGATTATTCTTTAGCCTAGCCCTCTTGGATATTGTTTGCCACTGATCGACCATGCTTGTCCCTGGAATACTTTTTGTATTGCCTGCTCTATACCTGTTTGTTGTTGCCAACCCATGCCTGTTATCAACCATGTCTTTGATTAATAAAAGCCTGCATATGGATCTGCACGTGTTGTTTGTTCACTCCGTGACACATGGGCTAACATGCATTAACTAACGTTAACAAACGTGACCTTATCGTAAAGTTTTACCTCTTTATTTTAAGGATCTTAAAATTACTTTCATAGGCAACCACAGAATTCACTGTTCCACAAGAACTTCAGCCCACTTATAAACACAATGCAAATTTCAGAACAGAACACAACTACAAGCAAATTCACCTCAGAAATGCCCAAACTTTTCTCCAGGCCTGGGAAACACTACTTTAAAATTCTCTGATATTTCCAAGGTTTCTTGTGACCGTGGGAAGCCTGAAAGCACAATAACTGAGGAGCTGATCAGATTGTATTCATATCCTTTCTCTCTGAATGGGCAGAACTGAATGCTGGAGATGCTTTGAACTCCATAAGATGATAAAACAGGTTCACACTGAGGGCAGACCTTCATAAGCCCATCCGCTCGATTTTCAGCAGAAACTTCATATATGGACAGGAGACTCAGCTCTTATCACACTAAACAGTGTCTATTAAGTGCACTCACCTATAAATTTTATACCGGGTTGTGAATCCTTGGCGAAATCTTTCCATGAAGGAGAGGTACCCCTTCGAGTGGTGGAAAGGGCCACGGTCAGAGATGAGCCAATCAAACTGCTTGGTGACATGCTGTTCGTTGGCCGAGGGCTCTTGGCGGGAAGACTGAACTGTTATATGGTCCCATATAAACAGGAAGTAAGTGACTTCAATGAGCCTCCAGTTCATGCTTCACTCTCGACCGCTCTCTGCTCATTCTCGCTCCATTCTCTGGAGACCTGCAGGACAGAAAGAACACAGAACAATATTTGAGTGTCATTCATAAAACTCTGGATGTTCTATGAAGGTTCATTGAAAAAAAAAAAACTGCAAAACTCAAAACATGTCAAAATACATACAAATCACTTCAGTGGAGGCAGTAAAACACCAACAACTTTTATTCTTTTCCACATAAAATTATGATTACAGTAGCAGATTATCGAATAATAAAGACTTGCACAATACTATTGTATGACCTCAAAACACTTTTACCACGGTGCACGTGGTAAAAACACCAGTCACAAAAAGACCTCAAAGACTTGTAGAACCACGTTAAAAGGGCATGATTCTTCAGCAAATATGTTTTAACTAGTGTTTACACTATCGTTTACACTATTATTTTTAATGATGGGTTTGATTGAATTGTTAGTTCACCCAAAAATGAAAATTAATTAAGTCATTATTTACTCGCCCTCATGTTATTTCAAACCTCTAAGACTTTCGTTCATCTTTGGAATACAATTGAAGATCTTTTTTATTAAATCTAAGGGCAGCACGTTTGAGCTTCAACAAGAACCAATGAGGTTCATTCTCGTGTTACGCAGCACGTTTGAGCTTCAACAAGAACCAATGAGGTTCATTCTCGTGTTACGCAGCACGTTTGAGCTTCATCAAGAACCAATGAGGTTCATTCTCGTGTTACGCAGCACGTTTGAGCTTCAACAAGAACCAGTGAGGTTCGTTCTCGTGTTACGCAGCATGTTTGAGCTTCAACAAGAACCAGTGAGGTTCATTCTCATGTTACGCAGCACGTTTGAGCTTCATCAAGAACCAATGAGGTTCATTCTCGTGTTACGCAGCACGTTTGAGCTTCTTCAAGAACCAATGAGGTTCATTCTCGTGTTACGCAGCACGTTTGAGCTTCATCAAGAACCAATGAGGTTCATTCTCGTGTTACGCAGCACGTTTGAGCTTCTTCAAGAACCAATGAGGTTCATTCTCGTGTTACGCAGCACGTTTGAGCTTCATCAAGAACCACTGAGGTTCGTTCTCACGTTACGCAGCACGTTTGAGCTTCATCAAGAACCACTGAGGTTCGTTCTCACGTTACGCAGCACGTTTGAGCTTCAACAAGAACCAATGAGGTTCATTCTCGTGTTACGCAGCACGTTTGAGCTTCTTCAAGAACCAATGAGGTTCATTCTTGTGTGTTACGCAGCACGTTTGAGCTTCATCAAGAACCAATGAGGTTCGTTCTCGTGTTACGCAGCACGTTTGAGCTTCATCAAGAACCACTGAGGTTCGTTCTCACGTTACGCAGCACGTTTGAGCTTCAACAAGAACCAATGAGGTTCATTCTCGTGTTACGCAGCACGTTTGAGCTTCTTCAAGAACCAATGAGGTTCATTCTCGTGTTACGCAGCACGTTTGAGCTTCATCAAGAACCAATGAGGTTCATTCTCGTGTTACGCAGCACGTTTGAGCTTCATCAAGAACCAATGAGGTTCGTTCTCGTGTTACGCAGCACGTTTGAGCTTCATCAAGAACCACTGAGGTTCGTTCTCACGTTACGCAGCACGTTTGAGCTTCATCAAGAACCAATGAGGTTCATTCTCGCGTTACGCAGCACGTTTCACAAGAGGTTTGTGCTTGTGCGATAAGCAGGTTCAGTTGAGCTTCTGTTTATGTTCGCTGATCAGAGTCTGTATGTGAATAAAGCCACGAGGCCACGAGAGAGGATTTATGAATGGCAGTGAAGCAACACAACTGTTGCTGGTAGGTCACATGGCGAATGCTGTACATCTGGATTACATTCATACTATATAAAATGTACTTTTTTTAGCGGTCACAAAGTAAGTACTTATTCAAAATAAGAGAGTAACTACGAAATTGTCATGAAATGTGCAGGACTCAATATAATATCTCACTGCAGAAAAGTCACCACAGGCATGTTATTCCAATGTACAAAAGCTAATCTTGTTGGCATAACCCTCAACTGTAGCGTGATATTTTATTGTATTAGCTGTTTTAAAATCCCACTGTCCTCGACAGCCAGTTTGCAGAGCTCCATACTAACCTGACTCACTGCCCTTTTCACAGACGAAGATGAATTACAAACAGGAAGTACAGCCTTCACTTCATTCAGACTAATTGGTGTCATGATAAGTTCAAGCGGAGGTGAGTGTCAGCGTTATGATGTGTTGTGACATGGGTTTGGTTTGTGGAGGAGTACGCCAGCGCATCTCCTCTGGCTAATTAGCACCGTGCGTGCGTTCGCACATCAATTTATTGCATTATCTTCATTGATGCAATTAAGAAGTACATACTGATATCCTGCAAAGTGAGATGGACATGAGTAAATACGCTCCTGTAAAAAGAATTTGTAACAGAGATGTAAACATTATAAAACAACACAAGCCATTAAATTATGAATCTGAGTCAAGAAAAAAATGTTTTTTGGTCACATTGTATTATAGCCAATGCAGCTCCTCTTTATTAAAAAATACAAAAATATTATTTAAAAAAAAAAAAAAAAAAAAAAAGCATTTTAGGACGAAAAAAAAAGTCATATTCAGAGTCATGTTGCTGTTTGTCACTCGGTTTTTGAGTCATTTTATAACTTTATTAGTTGCACTTGACACACATTTATGTGAGTTTGATGTGATTACTCTAATTAAGATCTTCTTCTTTTCATATCATCTCATAATTTATACTTCTGAGTCAAGAAAAAAAAAGTCTGTCCATCCTTTATGTCAAGACACTCCAATCTTATTAAAACTGTCTCAACGTCATGTTTCACCTCCAAATGGAAGAAAAGTGGACCGTTCTCAGTACTGTGATATTAAAAAAGACATTTTTAAGTTGTAAGTAAAGATAATGGCACACTGTATAAAGTGGTAACCCTTCAGGAGCTGTATTTCACTTTATTCAATCCATAAAAATAAATTTTGCTGCTATAAATTAATGTGTTTATGTTGCTTCAGTGATGCTAAATAATATTTTGACTTGAATAAGACCATATAATTTAGATGTTATCGTTTTTAGTTTGTAGTGTTTGTCGTACTGAATTTAATTTCTGGATGATTTTAATGGCAGTAATGAGAATCATTTGTTGTTTTTTGGAGGAAAAAAAATGCTAAATGTTCTTCAGTGTCTTTTTTGCAAAACACTTTATTAATATTTTATTATATATGTAATTTGTGAAATATACAACACAGGTCTTGTCTCTGTGAAATCCGCCTGAAAAGGCAAAATATATGCCTGTGTATATGCTATTAAAATGAGATGCATTTCCATATCACAGCATATGTCAGCAGCACTATTTATGACTGTCTATCCAGCAGCGTGTTTTTATGTCGCGATAAGAGCCATTTTCATCTGTAATGATCCTCAAGATCTTCCCCTTCAGCTCTAGAAGCCCAAACTCAACAACATTTACCTTCTCGTGAAGAATATCAGACAGCATGTGACGTGACACAGCAACTAAAACTAACAGTCCTCAGTAGTGTGACAGAAGCTCAGTCAGTTGATTGTCCTTTTTACCTCAGAAGTGTGTCCATTATATTGTGCTTGCAGGCCTTTAGCTGATGCAACTCCCCTTTATATACATTTTAGTATGAATAAGACCATAAAAAAATCATTTTTGCTGCTTCTTAAGAGGAAAATATTTAATTAAATGTTGCTGTTGTCACTAGATTTGGGTCATTTTTATACATTACGGTGTTTTGTAGTTTTATTAGTTGAGGACCTATTATGCTTTTTTCCATGTTCATCTTTCTTTAGTGTGTAATGTTGCTGTTTCAAAGTTTCAAAGTCCCTCCAGGAGGAGTTCTTCTATATATCATTGTCACTGTTTCTGAACTCCCTGAAACGCCTCCATTGCAGTTTTGAGTTTTCTTCCGGGAACAAACACGTCACAATATTCCTCATTTAAATAATTTATACGCAGAATATAGGGGCGGGGCTTGGTTAAATTAGTTAGTAGTGTGTTGAAACTGGCGGTTATGGTAAGGGGCGGGACATTTCCCAAACACCAATCACAACACACTGCTCCAGCCGACCAATCAGAGCACAGTGTGCTTTTCAGAAGGCGGGGCTTCATAGAGACAAGGAAGTGTTACTTTTTTTGTCTTTTGCAAGATTAATACCGCCTGATAGTATATATATCAAAATTTATTTCATGTTCATTTAGATGTTGTCCTCATAAATAACTTCAATGTAATCATTTAGCTATTTATTTGTTAACTTCTGCTGTAGCCATTTTAAAAGGGTAGTGTGAATGTAAATTGTGAGTAGAGCAGCTTGTAGTTTGGGAAACTAATTACATGTTTGTGTTTTCACTGTTAATAAAATCTGACCTTACCCACCTTTCAAAAAAAAAGGTTATGAAACATTAATGAATTGTACCAAGCATACTTCCATAATTAGCATTCTGCAGGCAAAAGAATGTATTATTAATACTATCTGATAATATATGATCCATGTAAATTTATGGACGTTACCTTCTAACAAACATCCTACTCACCCTAAAGGCGTTTTCAGGTCTTTATACAGTACATAAATAATTAAGAGGTATATGCTAAGAGCTCCAGGCAACTGAATGCAGATTAATATCCTCTCTTCTATGCAATTATCTAATTGTCAATGAAATAATTTCTTCCCACTTCCTGTACGGCTGTTTACCGTCTTTAATGAATGAAGATCTTGGAGTCTCTGAGTTCTGCTGGAAGTGTCACCTGCAGTGGCAGCAATGACAAATATGCAGCTGAGCCGTCTAATGAGGGCTCCTTAAACTAATTAGTTCAGACTAATCTGAGGTTGCCTGTCACAATGTAACAATGCATCATTTTACTGAAATTAAAAACGTTGAGAGAGAGACGTTAACCCTTTGACATCTTCACGCCAAAGGGTAAAGTTCAGCACGGCAGTTTTTACTGTAGTGTACATTTATTCATAAAATAAAAAGTAACTCAAAATATTAATACAAATTATAACAGTATTTCAGTTATACTAAAATAAGTTTGATCTGTATTTGATTCGTTTTTTTGTATTACAAGCTTTGAAAGAAAATCAAATAATAAATATAGCTGCAAGCAGCAATTAAGGGGATTCAGGCTCTTTAAGCCCTTTAAGCACATGCGTAAAAAGAGTTTTTGTTTTAATTAGCAAACCTGTAACCGTCTCGATCATAGATGGAAAAGACTGTTTACAGCCAATACATGCAATTTACCATGGGAAATATATGGTTTTTAAAGCTTTTTAAGTTATCAAAGTTGAGCCAAAAAAACCTAGGACTAGTTTGCCTAAGTTGGTTTTTGAAATAATTTCCAATATTTAATGAAAGTTGCTCAGAATGAGGAGTTCTACCATGTGGTACGAATTTCGTGGGCGTGCGCAAAAAAACAAAACAACGCACGATACATTATCGTTTGCGCACGTGAAAAACACGAAGGCCAATTTCCTTCTAATTTCTCACAGGCGTCTAGGGCCGTGAGTCAAACGAAACAGCGTGTTTCGTTCCAATCGGCCTCCGTTAACTTTGTCTGACAGCTTTAGTGGCGGACATGTTTTTTTGAGATGCGCCAATGTGCTCATAGACAGTCACGGCGCCTCGGACAAAACACTGCATGCCAGTTTTCAAGTCGATTGGACTAACGGTGAAGTAGTTATAGCCATTCTTTTTTTTTTTTTTTTTTGCTGTTATAGCACCACCAACTGGCCAATTGCTGCGTCCTTTTTCATGCGATCACAGAATGAGCTCTTACATGTGTGCCAAGTTTGGTGAAAATATCTCATTCCATTCACGTGTTATAGCCATTTTCGTAAAAGTAGCTCCTCCCACTTTTTGAAAAATGACCCACGGTTTTGGTGGACCGTGAATCAAAATTTAAACTTTTTTTTTTTGGATAATTATTGACAATCAGACTCAGGAGAATCTCACTACACTGGTTTTGTTCCGATCTGGCCAGAAACCTAGGACTAGTTAGCAAAAGTAGGTTTTTCAAAAAATACAAAATTTTGCCAAGCGAATCCAGTATGCATTCTGTGTTGAGCCAAGGATTCCAACGATATAAGGCACTTGAGCTTACGCCAAACGGGTCAGGAGTTATGCGGCATTTCATACTTTTGACCACTGTAGCGCCCCCGTCAGGCCGATAGGGGCGAGCCTTGCTGGCGGTGTAGACGGTGTAAGTACTGCCAGTCCTCAAAGTTTCTCTACGACTTACGGTTTGGTCTGCCCGATCACTTTTAGGGGAGAATGCTGATCCTTGGAAAATTCAACAATAACAATAGGCTTTCAGAGCTACACACTTGACCCCCCAAAAATACTGAAATATTTATAATACAGGTAATGACTCAAATGAGATGTCTGTCATCATTTACTCATGTTGTTCCAAACCTGCATGACTTATTTTCTTGAGTGGGAATTCTGCTAAACAACGTATTTTGTGGTAGAAATACGGCTTTGAAACAACATAACAAATGATTACAGAATCGTCACTCTCTCACACTGTCATAGTCACCTCTGAACGACACGCTGCCCTAGAGAAATCTCAGCCATAACTGCTGGACTTTATTGGATCGATAAGAGCATCCAGGGTTATTCTAATGACATTCAGATTCTCACTACAATCCCACAGTTCTCAAACACTCATCCTGCTTTGAGCGCTGAAGCCAGGCTTTCGTACAGGCGGCCATCATGTGCTTCAGGTGTGACTTGAACAGACTAGTTTGTGGTGTACTGGTTTTAAAGTATATTATTTCCATATTCTGTGCTCTTTAGTATGTTAAAGTGTACTTCTTTTTCACAAACTGTGTGTAGCACATATGAGCCTCTATAGAGTTCTTGTTGTTGTTTGAACTACAAGAATTGATGCAAATTGTTTTTTAACCGAAGAGAAGCACATGCATCAAACGAAAAGCGATCCCAGCATCTAAAGGACTGACCATGACAAACGGTGTCTGATATTGATATTTCTTGTGGTGCTCAGAGAGCCGCTGAGGCATGCGGCCAAACCCACCGCAGGCTTACAGAAAAGTATAAACATATAATAATTAATCTGTGCACATTTATACTGCACTGAGTGCAATACTGTGACATCGCGAGCAGGGGAACTGTTTAGATGTCTAGCAAAATAATGCAATTTGCGCCATGATTAATGTTTATTGTGCACGAAGAGCCACATTGTCTGTCGGGGCAACAGTCATAATTTATTCATTCTCTCACTTTAAGTAATGCACCTCTTCCTATCTAATCGTGAAAATTGCATGTGCATTACAGAAAACATTGCAGGCAGGAGGTCGACAGAATACTTACAATGCCATGCTTTATTGTGCTGTTTAAAATGAATACAGTCACCTTGAAGGACCTGGGTAAGGTCCACATAAAACTAAAATTGACCCAGTTTGCTTTCATAATAAATGTCCTTGGTCTTGTTGTGCATGTTATTCCAAAGAAAAAGTTTATTTTTGGCAAGCTTTCCTTGATTATGATTTCACTTTTTTTAACTTTAGTTAGTGTGTAATGTTGCTGTTTGAGCATAAACATCTGCAAAGTTACGACGCTCAAAGTTCAATGCAAAGGGAGAATTCTCTGTTTAAGGACTACAACAAATGGCTGGTAGGGACTACAAAGAGCTTCTTCCTGGGTTAGTGACATCACAATCCTCACAATTTACATAAACCCCGGCCTCAAGAACACACAACAAAGGGGGTGAGGCCATTTTACGCCGGACTACTTCACAAACGAGGGTCAATTCAACGCTGGTTTTGCACAAAAGATTAACATGACGGCACATGCTAGTGGATGAGTTGAATCAACTCCACAGCAACTACATAAATTTATCCACTAACCATTCAGAAACGTCTAAAAGTTGTAACTTCTTCCTGAGTCTCTCCATCAGTGTCGACTCCGGTTTGAACAATGTAAGGCTGAACACCGTTACTGACAATCCTCATTTTGGCTGCGTGAGATTCTCCAGCTTTGTTGTTGTTGAGCAACCGAAGCGCGAGCTGTTAAAGCTCCGCTTCTTTTTGCTCACACCCAAATAGGGGCAAATTTGACAAGCTATAATAAATGATCTGTGGGGTATTTTGAGATGAAACTTCACAGACACATTCTGGGGACAACAGCGACTTACAATATATATTGTGAAAGAGGCATAATAGGTCTCATCATTACCACAACCACCCTGAACTGTCTTTTGTAGCTGATGTCTCGTATACGCAGTACGAGCTACTGGTTAATCAGTCAAACAGCTATTTAGGCATCGCAAGCTCACATTCAACTCGAATTCATTCTAGTAAGGAACACCCACGTTGCAGCATCCAATCAATTCCCATTAGATAGCATCAAGTTATGGCCTATACATTGTTTTTTTCTAGTTTCATATTATGGAAGCACAATGGGTTGTGAATGCAAAACACTACCCAGGGTGTCCGTCTATGTATTGCTTAGAATAAAGCGTGCCTGCTAAATAACTTAAGTGGGTAAATGCACTGGATTTCCACATCACAGAATTATACATTTCTTGCACTTGAAAATCAATGAACACCAGTCGTCTTTAGAAGCGGGTCTCACAGATGAATATCCTCCTGCTGATGCACTGTATGACAAGACATTTCATATTAAACACTCATACTATTATCTGCTCTTGTGCTTTAGTCGTCTCCCTCGGAGAAAGACACATGCTGTTTACAAATCTCTCATGGTTTTCTCTCCACTGCCTGAAGGACCCACGTTTTGTCAATGTGAATTCACTTATTGATGGGTGTTTGGAGATTAAACAAATCCACTTATGACCCAGTGTGGCAAATGATAATACTTGCAGTCTCTTTCATGCACCTATTTGACCAAAGCACTTGTACCATATGGTCAGCCGGACATGAACCAAGGACCATCTTGCTGTGACAACAAAACTTATAAAAATTTATTATAAAATTATTGCTGCATGTTTTAGCACATTTCTAACATGGTTTAGCACATTGCTAGCATGATTTTGCATGTTACTAACACATTGATAACATGTCGCTAACATGTTTCTGCATGTTTAGCCGATTGTTTACATGTTTTAACAGCATGTTTAACACACGTATAGCAGGTTTTTGGCATGTTTATGGTATGTTTCTAGCATTTTCGCTCATCACTAGCACTAGCAGTTGCTAACCTGTATGATTACTTTACCAGCATGTTTTAACATATCGTTAACATCTTTCTAACAAGTTTTAGCTCATTGTTAACATGTTTCTAGCACGTTTCTGCATGTTAAGCACATTGTCTACATGTTTTAAGACAATGATAGCATGTTTTAGCATTTTTCTAGCATTTTTAGTTCATCACGAGCATGTTTTACCACATTGTTAGCATCTTTCTAACACGGTTTAGCCTGTCGCTAACTTGTATAATCACATTGCCAGCATGTTTTAACATACTGCTAACATGAACTGGCATGCTAACATTGCTAACATGAGTTACTGTTAAAAATTTGCTCTCAGAAGAATCGGAAGAATAATAATGAGCTTAGATTTGTTTTTTTCTTCATTAAACCCTCGTGCACTCGTTCGGCTAATTCTTGTTTTTCCCTTTTTTGAGCCTGTTAAATGGTCTCATTCACTCTCAGAGCTTCCTGTCTTCACTGCTTTATTCAGAAATCTCATTTCTAATGCAGGTCTTGTGTGAACTCAATCAATCGCTGTTTCCCTTCATAGGGGCTGAGCTCCACTTTGTTCCTGACACTTCACAGGGATGCAGGCTTGTCCCCTATTTGTATTGCGGCTCCCAAGAGCTGCTGGATTGAACCGAGAGAGATTGTGCTTTGTGAGGACGTATCGAACAGTTTCCGCCTACAAACTCCTCTGAGAGGAAGTCGAGGGTTTGGGTTGGTTCTCGAGTCCCCATCCACTCGATGTAGACCACATACTGCCATTGTAGAGGCTGTGCTGAATGTTTGCTGTCAGAGTGTTTTCAAAACCCCAGTGCCAAGGACTCTAAACCCGATGTGCATAGTCTCAATCAATGTTATCTATATGTTCACCAATGCCTTTAACTATAAAAGCAGGCACTTACAGTTCAAATGCTGTTATGCTATATTATTAGTATTGGCTCTATTCATCTGTTTTTATGGATAGTTCCAGTCCTAGATGCTAATTGCTAAATGCAATGCTACAATCATGCTAAAATACATGAATAAATTGACAGCTATGAAGTGAAACAGCTGTTTCACCATATAGGCGATTTTATAACATTTCATATCAATGTATTTATTAAAATTCATAAATACCTGATGATACAGAAAAAAATGTGAAATGTTGGGGTGCATCTCAATTCAGTAGTCAGGGCACTGATCAGGCAGTCAGCCATTTTAAGGTCTGTCTCAATCGCAAAATCCTTACAGTGCACTAGAATGTACGCTCCCTAAAACAATCCCACAATGCACCACAAAAAGCATGAGCCAACTCACTATAATGACACACAATAGGAGATTTGAAAAGACAAACCATTATATATATCATTATTATATGTCAGCATAAACACACATTGCTAGACAGGTAGTGAACACATCTAGTTAACATCTATAATTAATATTCAGCTTAAATGTTGTAAGGATATGAAACAGAACAATGTGTTTACACAGCATAACAAATCATATCAAATAGATGTAAGTCCTGCCTGTTGTTGATTAAAACCAGCGGTGACGTCCTATAACATTGTACGCTGACGTTGTATGTCATGTCACCGGAAATTAAGTAATCACTGTCCCAATGTGTAGTGAACCAGGGACCTTACCAAGTCGTGAAAAGTGAAGCCAAAGCATCTCGATCGCCCCAGGTGGCTGGATGCAGTATAGATCATGAACCCCGCCCTCTACATGTAATGTAATGGGACGTGAGACAAACTAAACAGTCAAATTTCACGTCAATTTTTTTTTTTTCCAAAGATGGTTTCTGTCAGTTTTTATCACACTGATGGTAGTTAAAGTGTTCGTTCTTTAAATAAGTTTGTTTTTAGTTAGAAAGCACAGTGTAAGCTCGCAGCCCGAACAATGTACAGGCACTTCGCACATGCGCTTTAAATTGTTTTTGCGGTACTTAGTTTGTCCACAAGGTGTCAAATCTGAACTGTGCCATTGTTTCACAGTCTGAAAAGAAACAAACATAGCCGCCCGCATTATGAGCGCTTCTGTGAGGGGATTAAAAGATATCAGCAACTGTTTTAAATGTGTACACTACAAAGGCATTTTATCGACCATAACTTTTGGAGAGAAAAAGCACAGAGACCGTACAATGATGAATATTTCTAGTGCACATGTGTTGAGAACCTGTGTTCACACACGCTATTAAATGTATACTTTGAAAGGCAGTGCGTGAGACTGTGCACATACATTTAAAAAATTAAGTTACTTTATTTTTACGTCATTAAATGCTGTTGACACTCCTGAAACTTTGCAGTGTGGAAGTGGTCGCACTTCTTGTTAAAGGGGACATATCATGATTCTGACCTTTTCCGTGTTCAAGAGCTATAATCGGGTCCCTGGTGCATCTACCAACCCAGAAAACGTGAAAAAGGACAACCCAGTAACTTTGTTTTGGCAAGCCTTTCTCTGCAAGCATATGAAAAAACGAGCCGCTCAGATTTCACTCCCCTTGTGACATAGGAAGGGGATCTTATTATAATATTACTGCCTCTTAATCTGCACGTTTCCACCCACGGCGCCGCCATTTTGTTTTCACAAGCAACAACGGTGTGCCAGTTCTAACTCCATGGTAAAAGTTGGAGCAAAGCATGCTAACTGTTCTGTCGTTGGCTGCACAGACGAGCACTGAACACTATTTAGAGTCTCGTTAGCTTTGACAAGTTGATCCTGACAAGATCGATTGATAAACAAAGGAATGTTTCTGTCCGAGCGATATTTTGGGAAAAAAAAATATTAGACCATTCACAGCATTTGATAACAATCATAAACGTTAGCCTGGTGTGTATGGCTCTGTTTGGCAAACAGGTACGCTATGTATAGTGGGCGTCCATACGGATTTTGCACAAAAGATTAACATGACGGCACATGCTAGTGGATGAGTTGAATCAACTCCACAGCAACTACATACATTTATCCACTAACCATTCAGAAACGTCTAAAAGTTGTAACTTCTTCCTGAGTCTCTCCATCAGTGTCGACTCCGTTTTGAACAATGTAAGGCTGAACACTTTCGTCATTTTGGCTGCGTGAGATTCTCCAGCTTTGTTGTTGTTGAGCAACCGAAGCACAAGCTGTTAAAGCTCCGCCCTCTTCTGGAAAGGGGGCCAGGAGCAGCAGCTCATTTGCATTTAAAGGGACACACACAATAATGGTGTGTTTTTGCTCACACCCAAATAGGGGCAAATTTGACAAGCTATAATAAATGATCTGTGGGGTATTTTGAGCTGAAACTTCACAGACACATTCTGGGGACACCAGAGACTTATATTACATCTTGTGAAAATGGGAATAATAGGTCCCCTTTGAGTTTATTTGCTCAAGAATGGTTTCCTTTATGCATTTGGCTTTTTTTCTTTTTTTTCATATTCTTAGTATAAATGCATTTTTTTTTTTTTTTTTGCATTAAAAATACAGCAAGACAAATCTTTTATTTATTTATTTATTCATTTATTTATTTATTTTTGAAAAGTTGAGTGACATTTTAAATAGAACAACCATTAAAGGAATATAAAGACTTAGCTAGGTAAAAACTGCATTTGTAAATTAAATAAAAGTCTTACGATGCAAGTTGTAATTTGTGGCGCTTTTGTGGCATTTTATGTGGTTTAAATCTTGGCCTCCGAACTTGAGTACCCCTGGCATAGTACAAGTACATAGTGTATAGTGCGTCATCTGGGACACAACTGCTGAAATCGTGTTTCTCTGGCATTTTTTAACAAAGACTCCACCAGAAAATGATTTTCTACCATGGCAGCAACGGCAGACGCTGGGCGATCTGCCACAGAAACTCAATCCCCTGAGGTCCTACCGGCCAACCAGCAGGACTCTGACTGCCTTCTTGTTTTATATTATTTCATATTAGATTTGTATTCATGTCACACGCTGCACTACGGGGGAGAGCTAATCAGGGGAGGGTAAAGCGAGTGTAGTGCAATTTGTCCCATTCAGATTAGGAGGCGTCACAATTATGAAAGCGCTACAGGCTCCGCTCACCTCTCTGGACGGCCACACAAACGCTCTGCCAATTACAGCCGGCGAACGCGAGCGAGCGCGCGCAGCGGATTCATACGGCTTGTGCACACTGACCTTCAGGAGTCTGAGCTCAGCACTCTCGGCAGGATAATTAAATGCCCACGCCTGCCTCAACCCCAATCAGCAGAGTTCAGATCAATGCACAATTTTCAAAACAAACTAATTCACTAATGGTCTGACTTATTGTTCCAATTTACCTGGCCGGTGAATTACGGTCCTCCGATCCGGCAGGGGAGGAGACGAGGAGGATCAATGAAGAACGGAGGCAGAGACAGAAACGCCTCCGAGCGGAACCGCTGCCGTGGACGGGTCATTTCTCTGAGTGCTTCTGAGCAGGACGGCCGCTGTCGTAAAGCCAAGTAATTAACGCGCTCAGACCGACAGCTTGGCCGGTCAAGGTGTTGGGGAGTTTGTTCCAGATAAATTAGCCATGCTAGGCTTGTAGCGAATTAAATTAAACAAAAGATAATTCATTCTTAATCACCATTTGAATCGACTAGATTCACACAAGTTATTTGTTTTTACCAAGCATCATCTCATGTGACTTTGAGATAGAAATTCATTGATTATTATTTTTTTTTCACACTTCTGTCTATTATTTTGGTCTCTTGTGGAAAAGAAGTACACTTTTAAAACAAGTAATTATTACGGAAATAATATACTTTTAAAGAATGTACTTAAGTGCAAACTGAATGAGATGTTTTCAGACACTTTATTCCATGTTAAGTGCAATTAAGTTTAAATTTATATTAAATGCAATTAGTTAATTTAAGTAGGAGTTAAGTGCATCTTCATATGTAATTTTATAATTATTTCTGTTATCTGTTAACTGTTGTCTACAGTTGAAACTATACATGTGCTTCAGTATGTTAGTCGACATCAAAATAAGTGTACTTCTTCAAAACAATAAAAACATTATTCAATCTTTTTAAAAGTGCACTTAAGTGTGTTAAGTACACTTAAGTGGCCTTTTGTTTCATTAATATTATCTGCAAGTACAGTTTCTTTTAATATACACTCTAAAAATTCTGGGTTAAAAACAACCCAAGTTGGGCTGAAAATGGACAACCCCAGCAATTGGGTTATTTTAACCCAGTGGCTGGGTTAAATGTCTAACCTATTTTGTTTCCAACCTATTTTGGGTTCATTTTAAGCCAGCCATACAGTAATTTTTTAAACAACAGTTGAGTTAAATAAAACTGCCCAGCAGGTTGGGTCACACATTTAACCCAACCACTGGGTTAAAACAACCCAATTGCTAGGTTTGTCCATTTTATAACCCAACTTGGGTTGTTTTTAACCCAGCATTTTTAGAGTGTACTTTTAAGATTTGCAGCAAACTTCAAGTGTGCATTTAATACAATTAAGTGCACTTCTTTTAAAGGGATCGTCTATTTTGACTTTACAAGTCAGTAGGCGTTTCCAGAATAATCTGCACCGTAGTCGACCAGTCTGAGCCGTTATGTGAGAGCATATACTTCCTAAACACGCCGATAAATTATGTTCTGTTTTATAGATGGATGAACCTGCGTCTGTACAATTGCTATGTTTTCCTTTCTGTTTTCATCAAGCAAATGGAAGTTTCATGAAAACAAATGCCTGACTGGAGAGGGATATGGATTTTTCTTCATTCCTTGGCGATCGTGAACACCATGTGTCTCCTTTGTCAGCGTGTTTAAACAGATATGCTAATCGGTCGACTCCCGCGGTCATTTGTAAGCTCATACCGGGACGAGGCACTTAACATTCCACCCACTCGCCCTGTGGAGGAAAATCACGCGCTTTCTGAAAACTGGTCTGTTTACTGCACCAGAGGACACGTGACGTCCTGGGGGTCTTTACATGAGTTTCCTTCAGTTTGACTGAAGATCTCACAACACTAACATTCAGAAGCCTCAAACCCGTGACTGTCACACCTGTCAAACAGGACAAACAGTAATCTTGGTCTCAAAAAATGTGATATAGCCTTACAAACTTAAGTAGGACTGACAGAAAACACATAACTATAATATGTTATTACTAAGGTGATCAGGCAAGTGTTTGCCCTAAACTTCAGCACTGTTTGTCTCTGGTGTGAAATTAAACCTCTTTTAAAACGCCTCAAAACAGCCATCCTAACTAGTCTGGCGTTGACATCTGAAATGGCTCCAAAATGAATAAAAATGCCCCCCAAATACAAGATATGAATTGCCCTTGTATGAGTTCTTGTATGTTATGTTTATAACACAGTATAGATAAGCAATATCACATGCACAAGAGTGCTATTCTTTCAAATATCAGCACGATTGCAAAATGTGATATTCATTTTATACAACAGTTCAAAAAACAATAAGTTGATCATATGAATTGACCATTTTTAAACACCACTATGTCAATTTTACCAGTGCTCAGTTTTGCCAATGAAAATACTAAAATACACACAGCAGTGTTTCGTTCTTTAATGACTCACCATTTTTTAAAGAAACGAGTGAGTCAATGATTCAATGACCAACCCATAAAGTCAATTGACACAAATGAATCAGCTGGTTTGAATGAATCGGTTGAATGAATGATTCTAAGATTCACTTATTTCAACCAGTTTTAGTTTCACATATAATAGTATTATTTATTTTTTCTCAGCGTTTCATATTTCCATATTCAAAATGTTATATTTAAAACATTACTCTCATCACATTATTTAGGCAATTATAATTGCAGTTTAAATGGATTTTGATAAATGGTAAGATATGTAACTTTATTTTTTTATAAATAATTATAAGAGGGGTGCCAAAATATAATGTAGAGACTTTCATGATATCATGATTTTTTTCTTTTTCATCATCTTTGCCTCCTTATAATGATGAGAATATATCATTATTTTCTTGAATAACAGCAAACGCAATTCAAAGATCAAACTTCCCAACACCAGTTATGACACAACTTTTGAATCAAAGTTTTGTATTGAAACGTTCAGTTTGACCTCATTTACAGAAATGAATCAAAATGACCAAATCTAAGTTCTTTACTTGCGAAATTTAAATCAGGTGTTGTTAAAACATCTCTGTTGTAAAGCAAAGTCATTGGATATTTGATAAATCGGACTGTCTTAGCTATATTAGTTCTATCAAAATCATAATTTACATTTTAGTATATAATCATTTTAAAAAAATGTTTAATCAGATATGCAATAAATACATTCATGGTTATGTTCCTATGTTTTTCCCCTTAAATCAGTGGTTTTAAAGACTAAAGTTTTACAATAACGTCCTCACAGAGATTTGTTCTATTATTTTCCATGTTTTGACGGTGCATGAGCATGAGACGGTGGATCGGCACCCGGTTTTTCCTGCAGTGTCCACATGGAAATGCTTTTGTGAGACGTGATGCGTGCTGAAAGGCTGCAGCTGACTTCTGCTGCGCGCCACGCACAATGTTCACCCAACGGACCTCGAACAAGAGCACAAGCTGCTGAGGATGTAAATGACACGGCTCTTGTGAGCGCTGTTCACATGTGTGAATGTCACAAGATGCCGTCCGGCCGGAGTTGATAGTCGCAGTGCTTTTGAGACTTGACTGGAGATGTTAAAATGCATGAGCATGTTATGTGTGCATGAATGTCTGCGCCAGTTACATTATTCCCATTAATATATGCACAGTTGTTTAAAAGCACATGTTTGCTTTAGCTTACATGTCAACTTCTGACTCAAGCAATGAAATGAGTTTGGATCAAGCTTCACTATTACTATTGCTCATATTTAGAGTTATAGCACTTTAAACAACCCCTAAGTAAGTAAGTAAAATTTATTTATATAGCTGCCCGAAGTGCTGAACAGAAATCATCTGAAGGCGTGAAAGAGAACACTGAGGAAGACCAAAATAAAGGAAATTACAACAAAATAATAATGTTAAAAATAATCCATAACTTATTTGTTCAACTAAGCAAACTTTACAGTCCAAAATGACACTGATCTTACCAGAGACGAAATTTAAAAAGGAAATGATTACCAAGCTCATTACTAAGACCACCTCTAGATTTCAGGGGACCAAAGATAATATTTCGGTTTTGTCTTTATTAAGTTGGATAAAGTTATCTGACAACTTTTTGTCCTCAAGACATATCTAGCAATGACTGAATGAAATCAAAGCGCTGAATGTCATCAGCATAAAAATGTAAAGAAACATTGTACTTCCTAATAATACTGCCGAAGGGGAAGCATATAACAATTAAATAGAAGCGGGCCCAATACAGAACCCTGAGGTACCCCACTAATAATAAAAGCAGAGGATGAGGAAAACATCCCCTAACTGTTAGCATTGCACCCTTTGTGACAAAGAAGTGCACTTAAGTGAATTCATTGTGCACTTATTATGTACTTCTTTGTCACAAAGGGTGCATTTAAATAGTGTACTTGCATTAAATTGTAAAGTGTATGTTCAGTCTTGGTTTCGTTTTCACTGTGTTTCCTATTCTGGTTTGTCTGTGTTCATTGTGCCCTAATTAATTTCCATAGTTACTGATTTAATTCACCTGTCCGTACTTTGATTACTCTCCTGTGTATTTAAGACCTTAGTTACCGGCGTTTGATAAATAAGTCTTTTGTTTCATCCTTTGTTCATGTGAGTCTTCAAACATGACATAAATACACTGTGTGCAGAATTATTAGGCAAGATAATTTTCTGATCATATTTTTATTTTATTTTTTTTTCCAAGCACATTTGACCAATTCCAAACCACTCAAATCATAATAACTACTATTAATTTTGTATTCAATCATTTATAAGTGATATATAATTGTTCATGGAGGCTGGGAATGAAAAACGCCTCATATTCAGGTGTGCATAATTATTAGGCAGGTTTTCTTTTACAGGCAAAATGAGCCAAAAACTCAAACTGAAAAGTCAAAAAATTATTAAATGCTCATGAGAATGATGCAATACTAGAAAATGCAAAGTTAAAGCATGACCAATGGACAGCAAAATGCTCATTGGGTCAGACAAAATACACGTTCATAAATTCTTCAAATAGTGGTACAAGAGGTTGTGGTGCTTGTCCTTGAGCCATATAAACCAGAAAATCACAATTACCAGATATGGGAATCTTTTCACAACAAACAGGAAGAAAACACCTAGCAACCACATAGTAACATGCTGGCAACCACCCAAAAAACCCTCCTGTTACTGTAACTAGGCATTTGTGCTCCAAACAGGCATCTCAAATTGAACCACCAGGGCATAGTTTATCACTGCAAACATTGGCTGGAAATTGCCCTGCTTATCAGAGCCCAAGACGGATGAGTCGTTTACTCCTGCCCTATAAAAGTCCGCTTTCAAGCCAGAAAGAGCAGCACTGTCATCTCTGTTCAGCATGTAATACGCTGGAATTTCATAAGCTGACATTTGTTTCGTAGACTGTCCTGCTCCGACGTGCCTCAGCAAGCCATGCGAGTGACTGGCCTAAAAATACGACTGCAGAAAATGTTTGGGCAGCACTTTTACTTGGTGACTTTCTAACATCCCGTAGCCGACGCCAATCTTTCGCACGAACGTCTGCGAGCGCGTCCGTTATTAGCGGCTGCCGTCGCTGGCAGTGAATGTGGAACAGATGTAGATCCCTCACGGGACGGGACCTCTGGTGTCCCGCGAAGAGGAGCTTCGATCCGGCTGCTACTTTATTTTCAGCCCATGTTTTTCTCAGAATTTCTGTGACCTAATTTTCACACTTCATGCTGTTTATCCTTCATTTCGCTTCCCGCCCAGGCTTATACTGTCAGCACGCTGTGTGGCTCAATCTCTCCCGCTTCCAGAGATTCAAACCGGACCTTTAAAACAAGCTCAGACGGCCCATTGTTCTTATTTAAGCATGATTTTGTGGAATTGAGGGAAACGAACGGAACGGCGAGCTCCATAAATCAGAGCTCCTCTGGGACGCGAGGCAGATGGTAGCGTAAGCTCAGACCGCTCATCATAGATCTACACCTTTAGGTGAAATATGCCACACTTACGCACTGGCAGATTTCATGAATATACATGAAGGAAGCCAGTGGTTTGATTTTGTTTAGCTCGCTCGCCGAAATATGCATATTTGCGTGAAAGTTACAAAAAAAGCATATGCTTGAGTTATAAGCATTAATTCCTCATTTTGAGGACTACAGTCAGCCCTAATCTGTCATCTCCTGTGAGATTTAATGTGTTACTGACATCATGATGGATCTAGTGTGACAGTTTCTTATTTATATATTTATTAAAGTAAAGTGTAGGTTAATATATGTTTTTTCTCACAACTTCAATTCACTTGTTCGTTTTAAATAATACACTTATAAAAGAAAATATTCGGTGTAGTCTTTCAAATAATAAATACAATGCACAGTAATTATTCCATTGGCACTGTTAATTACGTTGTTTTTTGAAAAATATTAAAAGTCATACCTTTCTGATCCATTTATTTAATGATCTGATCATATATATATATATATATATATATATATATATATATATATATATATAAAATCTGAACAACATTAGTCAATCTAAGTTGATTTGACAAAAGAAAAAATAAACTGATAAGTCATGAAAATATGAATAAAAGCAATATTTTCACTAAGAATAATTATTTTTAAAATAATTATCCATTTAATATTTAAACATTTTAATATAATATGGAATGAGCTGTGGTGTAATTTTATATAAACTAGTGTACTGTGAATTTTTTGTTGACTTTCATGTCACGACCACATAATTTTTGCAGGAAAAAGAAGAAAAGGATTGTTTACATGGAGCAAAATTCATGCACAGGTATTAAATCAATAATGCATAACCACAAAATCATCCAATTAGAACTTTAGAAGCTTTACAGCTCGAATGATGAACGGGTTTAACAACAATACAAGCTTTACATTTCTGCTTTTAATCCCTCTGAAATGCTGGCTCATGGACGTTTCGATTTTTTTTTTGTCTGATAATCAAAATTATGGCACAAATGGAGCTAAACTTTAACCTTGAACAGTGCATGATAATTTTCAGATGATAGTCCAGGAAACTTGCTTTTGAGCTCTATGCAGAAAACCAAATTCAGATTTATCTGCTATTGATTATGTAGTTTGTTTCAGGGTCATCATAATTAAAGTCCTTACATTAATTCCTGTTTTGTTCGCTCTTCTGGAACATCTGGAAGCGCTTTCGATATCTTCAGCGCAGTCATTACCCTGGTGTCAAGGGCTCCCATGGTAATAATAATCATCTCATCTTCAAATGAGGACAAATATGATTATGAAGACCGCTTGGCTTTGCTTCACGGCAGCTGTAAACATGAACCACCGATAGAAGCAACAGAAAGTCCTCTCAGCTTTGACAAGTTCAATAGCAAAGTGATAAAGGTTGAGTCGTCAGTAGAAGTAGATTTGCCAAATTAATACAAGTATTTCATGCTCCACTGAAGACTTACTCTACTAGATCACACATGCTGATTGCTGGTTAGACTGTAAAAGCATCAGACCCGAATCTTCCACATCAGGTGTCATACGGGCATATGTAATGTATACAGTATGTGAGCTGCATCCAATCTAAATCACGTCACAAGAGGCTCGAGTCAATTACAAGAGAGATGTATTAATATCTGTTCTCTGGGTCAGAAATCAAATAGACTACCAGTCACCCCTTTATTGGAGCATGTTATTGAATATGGCAATGTTAATGTATTTGGTCTTGGTGGACTAGATCTGCTGCTGCTGTTGATTATTGCTGCTGCTGCAGAGCAAGTATGGACTTGCTACTGCTAATAGATGCACAGACACGCTAAATGGAAGAAAGAGTTCTTGCACAGATGTTTGATATGGGCCTCAAAGGTCAGATGAGAGTCCATTTTAACATCCAGGTTGGTAACTGATGTTGAAAGTGGAATATCCTGGGCAGAGAAGGTAATGCTGTTAATGAGAGATGTACGGACATGGTTTGGAGTGCTGACTGGGATGGCTTCAGTCTTGGAGCTGTTTAGCTGCAAGAAGTTTGGCTTCATCCACGCCTTTATCTCCTCCAGGCAGGTGGTCAAAGTGGAAGATGGCAGGGCAGCAGAGGGGGTTGAGTTTGTCCTGAGGTAGAGTTGAGTGTCATCAGCATAGTAATGAAAAGAAATTGCATGCCGAAAGATAACATGACGGAGGGGGAGCATGTAAATGATAAACAGGGTGGGGCCGAGGACTGAGCCTTGAGGAACACCACAGGTGACATTGTGTGTAAAGGATTTAACCTCTCCCAGTGCGACATGCTCAATTCTCCCAGTGAGGTAGAATGAAAACCAGTTGTAGACAGAATCAGAAAGACCGACGGTAGAATGTAGATGGTGAAGGAGATCGTTGTGGTCCACAGTGTCAAACGCTGCAGTCATATCCAGGAGGATAAGAAGAGATGGGGAGCCAGCATCTGCTGTTATCAGCAGGTCATTTGTGACCCTGACCAGAGCAGTTTCTGTGCTGTGGCCGGAATTTCTCAAATGGACCACATTTCAATCATGACAACTTTCTGAATAGTTTTAGCATGTTACTGAATGGCCATGTTAATGTATTTGGTATTTGTACACTGCTGCTGCTTATTATTGCTGCTGCTGCAGAGCAAGTATGTATTTGTTACTGCTGACACAGACATGTTGCTTTAAGCATGTAAGATATGCTGCTGCTGCATAAATAGACATGCATCAATCCCACAGCAGATCTAGGCAGGTGGAGCTGGGGAGGTGGAGGGATTCAGAGGAACTCTGCGCCTACAGCAGACTATTTAAATGTTGAGCAAGGAATCTCATTGGCTGTAGGATCAGCAGAGGCCAATCAGTTTGTGCCATGCAGTAATGATGTGATTGCTTGCAGATTGCATGTAAAGGACTGATTAGCCTGTGCCATCTAGAGTTTCATGCCTGAACTAGATGTTTATGTTTGTTAATCTTAAAAACATTTAATCTAAAGGCTTTTGCTCAAATTCTTGAAACTAGCTTTGTAGGCAAATATTAAATTTGCCTGAAAGGAATGTTAAAACATATAACATTGAAAAAAGGAATAAATGAATGTTGTGTAAATGAATGTTATACACAAATATTGGGTAAAATAGTCACTTTTTAATTAGATATAAATGAAATATATCATTTAATATAAACAATATGTATATATTATAATATATTATATATTTATATACATTTATATTTATTATTATATATTTAAGAAAAAAAATATATATATACACTACCATTCAAAAGTTTGGGGTCAGTAAGATTAAAAAATAAATAAATAAATATATATATATATATATCTTTTAAACTTTCTATTGATCGAAGAATCCTGAAAAATTAAATGCATCACGGATTCCTCAAAAATATGAAGCAGCACAAATGTTTTCAACACTGATATTAATCAGAAATGTTTCTTGAGCAGCAAATCAGCATATTAGAATGATTTGAAACTGAAGACTGAAGTAATGGCTGCTGAAAATTCAATCATAGTTCAATACGATTATATAAAACTTTACCTCATCATCCACTTTTCCACAGCTGAGAGCTGAGGAGCTGATTGCAGTTTAGCATTGATTCATAATACACAGATTCAAAGCACACTGCTTGCATTTACATACTTTAAAGTTTCACTCCATTACAGCCTAAAATAGACGCGTGTGACCCCCTGCACCGCCGAACACTGAATCTCACACACTCCCCGGAGCGTAATCATCTTCATAAAGCCCTGAAGGGAAAATCAAAGACATTACACTGCCGTGCAATCACTCCTCACGACAGATAGATATCAGTAATGCTGCTCATCTTAGGACACATTTAATGCCTGGAGGTTTATCCGTGATGTTTTATAGATACTGAAAGAGAAAAACTCTAAATGATTTAATGGCCAAGTGCCACAGGAGAGTGATATTGTAAACCCAATGCAAATGCAATGAGAGCTGCTTTTGCTCGATCAGTGTTTATTAGCTGTAATAAATGGTCGTACGCTGACCTCTAAACCCCATGTGTTGCGATCCAACAGCTTTATTTAAATTAACATACTTCTGGGGTGAATGTGAAAGCCATAAGCTTAAAATATTACTATTTAGAAAACATGAACGCACAGATTATCCAATTTGAGGCCAGAGGCGGTAATGAGTTTCTGACTAAATGTTGAGCGTCTCGGCGTTAAACGGTCATAACTAATGTGTTAAAAGATTTGCACAACACATTTTCAGGCTTACAGCTAGTTGAATTTATGGTAACAGTTTATTTCGATAATCCACTTTAGTCATTCTACTAACTGCTGTACAAGTAACTCCATGTCAACTAGCAGTCTTTAGAGTATTAGAAGACTGTATGTTTAATATCTGCTAACACTTTATTTTGATGCACTAACAGACATTTTACTGACTGTAAGTAACTTTGGAACTACTTAACTTTTTAACTTAACTTACTACCAGTCTACTAATACTTATAGTTACTTATAGTTAATAGAATGTCTAAAGTGGACTATTGAAATAAAGTGTGTGTGTGTGTGTGTGTGTGTGTGTGTGTGTGTGTGTGTGTGTGTGTGTGTGTGTGTGTGTGCAGCTGAACCCGCAGGCTCATGCTTGTCAAACACGGCACAGACACACGCCTGTCTTGAATGTCAGATCGTGTGAAGTATGTGAACCACACGCTGCTGTTTGCCAACAGTGGGACCAAACAGCCCAAACCTCTCGCCCAGATACACTATCATACGTCAAACCCACTGAATTCACACCTCTAACCCCAAAGCAAGTACATTAACCCATTTTTAACATTTGAAATGGAATTAAAACTTACTTACTGTAATGGCTTCATAATTTAATGGTAATTTATGAAAGCTTGTTTCCGCCATGAAATAAAAAATAAAAAAGGAAATTGCGACTTTTTTCTCAGAATTGCAAGATATCAACTCACAACTGCGAGATATAAAGTCAGAATTGAGAGAAAAAAGTCAGAATTGTGAGTTTGTCTTGCAAATTATGACTTTATAAGATGCAATTGTGAGTTTATATAACAATTCATACACTGGTAATGTATTTATGATGTATGGTGTATTTACTTTGAAATAATTTTGCTAGTAAATTTCACATTGTAAATAATTACAAACACATGAAATTTTGAAGTAGAAAGACTGAAATAGTATTTTCTGGTACAACTCCAGTATTCTTTGTTTTATTTAAAACATTGAGATATAATTTTATACAGTGTACTTACAACTGCACTCTAAAAAAATGCTGGGCTGTTTCAGCCCAGGTCAAATATGGACAAATATGAAATGAAAAATTAAAAGTTTAAACCCAAACATGGGTTGAAACAACCCAGCATTTTTTTAGATTGTGTACTTCACAAATTTTAATAATAGTTCTTTTGCAAAATCTGGTGAAGGGAATTTTAAGACATGATCATAATTACATTACAGAATCCTCTATCATTACAGAATGTTAGCAAGACTTTAGAGCTGCATTGCAGATGATATTGTTCTTATTGTAAAGGATTCATATTCTTCTGTGTGTGTGTGTGTGTGTGTGTGTGTGTGTCCGTAAGCCCGCACTGCCTCCATTTCAGTATAAAACGTTCACTTTTCACAATCCAATCGACAACAAATGGATTTAATCAAGTTTTTCACTTGAAAATACCCCAGAAGAAACGTCGGCTGCAAGATCCGTTTCATCTCGTCTTTAAGATGACCATTATAAAGCTTGTATAGTGTCTCTATAAACCTGCCGTTGGCTCACTATAGCTAATACTCCGCTTGTAAAGCACAGAAGGCTTGGCACAGATACTTCGGCCCTAACAACATTTATAAAGTGTCAAGTGAGCGTGTCTATAAGTCCCATATTATCTCATAAATAATCCCTCACACTGCATCCTAATTTAAAGTCCACTTAGGTCTTTAAATGAGCCATGCTGTGTTATTAAGGAAAAAAGGAGTGCACTATACAGACTCTCAAATATGTTGACAAAATGGGGACTTTTTTTGGTTCCCATGAGAGAAACAGCTAATAAATCATACTAAGTGATGTTTTTTGAAAATGTAAAAATGCAGAAAGTTGTCTGTGATGGGTAGGTTTAGGGTTAGGTAATAGAATATACAGTTTGTACAGTATAATATATATGCTTACATATATTATATTAAATTTACTAGCAACAAGTCTTATTATCTTACACATTTCTAAAGTATAAGTATCATGGTTTTACAATGTTTAGATTGAAAGCCTAAATCATAAAAAACAAAATAAAAATGTCTGTGCTACTGCCTTCTTCATTTCATTATATTGCCTCTACACATTCGGACGATCTCGGCATGTAGAGTCTCTCAAGGCGTTCTGCGCCATCAGAGTCTCTCCACGCTTTTAGTCCAGCACTCCATCTCTCCCATGACCCCCTCTTTCTTCATTTCTCAAACCATCCGGAAGGGCCAAAGGGAGAGCCCTGTGCAATTTCCTTCCTCTAATAGGTACTTCCAAAGCCCACTTCCATAGTCCCGAGAAGTGACAAGATTAAAGAATGGCTGCTCCATTCGACGGAGGCAGGGGCAGAAACAGAGGGCAAAAATACTCTGGGTAATTATGGGGAAATCAAGCACACTGCCGCAGTCGCAGCTCAGCCGGGCTCTCACGTCACCGATTCGGTCCCGGCGGATCAAATCGAAAGCTTTTTACTTTTCTCTCTGCCTCTGTTCTCTCCTTCCGAGCTGATATTGCACTTTAGTTTAGAAAAACAGACTAACCACATTCTCTGAAGCTTCGGCCTCCTCCACTTTGAAGCTTGTCTGTGAACGGCTTAAAAGCAGCAGAACTACAATGGAGTGATATCGAGGGCTCATCCAAAGGCCAGATGAAGAGAGAATATTAACCAGCCTGACGCCAATGCAATATATTACACAAGGAGATTCTTCCATCTGACCCTTCATTATTTTAAGATATTTCTTGCAGGCAAGTTGAGGAATAGATCACCTAAAAAATGTGCACACTCATGTTGTTGCAAACGTTCAACATTTTATTTGGAAACATGAAATAAGATATTAGGTAGAATGTCTGAGCATCTGTTTTCCATTCTAGGGTTGGTGAATCAAAAATGACCAAAAAAGCAGTAGTCATTTGATTAGACATTGGTATATTGCGGTAATAAACATGCACAGTATTGGTACCGTGAATAATTCCAGGTACCTTATTAGGCAAATTTAGAATGCAAATGAGCTCATTCTAAGCTTATTCCATTCAACTATTTAAAATTTTTAACACTGCAGTTATGCTGCATAACGGGGAGAATGAAAACGTAAAGCAATTGCTGCTTATGGAAAAGTAGAAATATAGCGGTTACCCCTTTAAACAAAGCACAGTGCAACTTTCCGACCTAATCGATTCTCATGAGAAACCATTTTACGAGGTGGGGATATCATGAATATGTACGCAAACATACATTTAAATAAATAAATAATCAGTGTACTGTAAGCAGATACAAAAACATATGAATTAAATAGTACGAATTCATACAAATTAGCCATAAATTCATGAAAACGTAGTTCACAAACTGAATTGAGAGTGTATTGAATTTGTTGAATTATTTACATGTTTTCAAACAGCTATTTCCCCCCCAAAGATTTGTTTACACTTATACATTTTCACATTTTAGTCTCGACTAAAACATGCCAGTCCAGAAAAGATATCTCGATATTGGTTAAAAATATTCTGATTCTTTAATGTTATGTTCTTGTTCTTGATTATGTTCTTGTTATGTGGTGTTCTTTTGCCTTGAAACAGTATGAAACATTTGTTTACTTGATTCAAACGTGCCTGTGGCAACATTTCTGCAATACGATATTACACTTTTCGCTACACTTTCAAAGTGAATGTTTAGAAAGTGGGGCTATAAAAGCATGTTCAGTTTTATCCAGATGAACATTAATCTGGCAATGTTTTATTGCGTTGGTTGTTGTATGTATTGAGGCAGTTCAGAAATTAAATGTCCAGTGTTTGGCACTAAAAAGTTAATGCTCTATTGCATTTGAAAATAATGTACCATCTACACTTAACCTAACCAATAGTGTTACAAAAGCAAACATTTGCTGAAGCAAACATGACATTATAGCTGTTCACAAGTCTGATCTCTTTTATCGTGACTCGTGTTTCATGAAAAAATGACAAAAAGCCAAACATATGGAGCTGGTTATGTGATGCAAACTTCAAAATGTATTAGTTTACAAATCATGCTCTATGGTAAAAGTGTTTTGAGCTTCTAACATGGTAGTGTGCACGAAAATAAGCCTAAAATAAGCTGCGTTTTTTTGAGTTTTGCAAAAATTTTGCAAAAGTCATGTATTTTCCAAAGAGCCTAGGTTGGAAAATTTGAGACACACTTTTAATAACTTTGTACATGGATGTTTGTGATTTTTTGGAGCTTGACAGTATAAATCACCATCCTTTTTTGTTTTATGGATAACAGAAGCACAGACACGCATCTCCTTTTGTGTTTCACTGAAGAAAGTAAATGTTTTCATTTTCATTTTTAGGTGAACTAATCCATTAAATACAGGCCGACTGTGCAAAGATTTCCTGTCGTTGTTCAGTCAGTATCTCTAAAGCATCTCTCTCTAAAGAAATTGGAGAAAACAGGGGACAACCGCCGGCACTGGTGCAGGCCAAAAAAATCCACAATGAGCTCTTTATTGCTTTTATCTGTTCTCTTTTCTTGAGTGGTTTCCGATAACAGTGCACCTCGCAGTGACCTCTGATCTGGGAACAGCTACTCTTAAGACTCAATTATAAGTCTTGCTGGCTTTAAAGCAAAATGTAAATTTTGGTCGAAGGTGCTGTCAGTCACGGAGTAATTGTAGGTAGTGAGCAGATCTGGGACTTTTTGTGGAGAGGATACTTGACGCTGCTTTATTATGCTGAGTCACGTCTGTTCTTCCTGGTACATTAAACCGTCTCCGACCGGCTCGGCAGGGAAATAATAGAGCCGAGAGGAAACCATTAACATTTAGATGTAGAGATTTCTGATTGTTAGTTATCAAAGCGCTATCAAGTTAAACTGATGAGCATCAGTCATCTGAGTATATGAGACGGACAAATATTTCACACGGTTTCCAATATAAAAGACAATCCGGCCATTTTAGACCTTGTGAAAGTAGAAGTGCACTTAATGGTATTCAGTGTGCAACTGTAGTGTACTTCAAATCATCATCCAAGTGTATTTAAAAGAAAAAGAAGGAAATTAAAGTATTTGCTTATAATATAACATTGTGTAATTCCTAATTCCTTTGCAGTTGTTTATTATTTTAGTCCGACAGCTGTATCTTTGTTCAACTCTTTGGATGAGTATCAAGGAAGAGGGACTTTAGACCAGTTTTTCTTTTCAAAGATGGACACAATTTGTTGCATTCACTAATCCGTTAATTCTACAGGAACTACAGTAGCAAAGACATACGTGCGACGTCTTCTCGTGCCCTTTCAGTTTGCAGCTCGCTGGCAGCCGTTCTCCACTTCAGTTGGGAAAACGCTCTGACACCGAGGTGAAGTCAAGCCAGCTGGCAAGCCACATCTACCTCTTCTCCCCCTACAGGTTGCCATTGTTTATTAATAATCCCAGCGGTGTCCGTTGGCAGCGGCGAGGCCGAAGCAGCTGGTGGGCCTCAGACGGAGGTTTTCTCGTTTTCTCTGCCCTGTCATGAGTGTTTCCCCCACTGCCTAAGCAGTTGGGGGCCGCAGCTCAGCCTTTCATTCAGCCCTTTCATTACATAATTGTATGAATTATTGAGGTTAATCGCGGCAAATGACCATGGCTTTTTAATAATTTATAAAGATCAGGCTAAAACAGTCGTCGGGCACTCGGTTGCCCACCTTCCCCTCCGAAGGGCCACATGCTTCCCTTCCAACAACCATGTAATCAACATTGGGTCTTGACATGGATTTATATATATATATATATATATATATATATATATACATATGTGTGTGTGTGTGTTCCTTGAGGTTAACTCATAATGTTATGACACTCTCTCACACACACACACACACACACACACAAAATAGCAGAAATATGTGTCATTATATATGCAGGGAAAAAAGATTATTTTTGACCCTTTGCCTGACTCTGAAATGACCTGTTTTTAAGGTGCGGTTCCTTTAAGGCATCATTAAACGGCCAGAGTTATGATTGGCTCACATCATTGCACAGGAAACAGTGTCACCCCCTTGCTATTGAAAACATTATTCATATAAAACCATCATTTATGGACAAAGCATAATCAGATTGTTTACTTGGAGCCTTTATACTGTGTATATACAATGCATTATTAAAGTATTTTAATGCATTAAAATTCCTTGTATGATCTCATGAATAATTGTAACCACAATTGTAATGCATGATAATATGTATTTCTATTCATTGTTACACCTTTAGAAAGTATAATGCATTAAAACACTTGAATATTTCAGATGTAATCTGCAAATGTTATAATGCATTTTGATTATAATTCATTACAACGTACATAAAGGCTTTAAGTAAAGCAATGCAATGTAAAATACCAGTTTTCTATGTGAATATATAGTAAAGTGTAATTTATTCCTGTGATAAAAGCTGAATTTTCAGCATCATTACTCAGCAACATTAGTGTCACATGATCCTTCAGAAATCATTCAAATATGATGATTTTTCTGCTCAAGAAACATTTATGATTATTATCAATGTTGAAAACAGTTGTGCTGCTTTAGATTTTTGTGGAAACTGTGTTACTTTTTTCCCCTTTGATGAATAAAAGTTTAAAAGAACAGCATTTATTTGAAATATAATCTTTTGTAACATTATAAATGTCTTTACTGTCACTTTTGAACAATGTAATGGGTCCTTGCAGACTAAAAGTATTATTTTTAAGTATTATTATTATAACCTTTACTCTAACCTTTGAATGGTAATGTAAATGTTGCATGTAGGAAATGTTATTTTGGCTATTTCTGAATGATCATCAATGAAGAAACATGCTTTTCAACAACAGAACAGTGACTTCTACCAGATAAATGTGCTGCATATTATATATTCTTGCGACTTGATCTGAAACTCCCCAGCATTAACAATCCTCAGGCATCTTTATATCCACTTCCATTTCATAACACTGGCCTCTAGTTTTTATTCTATAGTGTCGTTTGACTCATAATTGCTCAAATCAGATCATCTCTTCAAAGAATGGAGCACATATTTCCTCCAGCCTTGCTGATAGACTTATTTCAGATACATTATTAAATGATATGAAACAGAAGCTCTGCAGTCACTTTCATAACAGCTAATATACTTAATAGCCTAATCAAAAACTCCCTATGCCCAGAACAATCTAGTTATGATTCTCAGAGGCTGCTGCAATATGAAAGGATACATTTTAGATAAAGTTATTCTTCGCAGTGTCACAGGAACACTTTATATCTAATGCAATCAGCCAATGCAACATTAGTGTCGTCTGAGAAATTAAGAGGAAGATGCGATGTTAATGACGTAGACTAAAACTAAAACTAACTGTAAACATCTTTTGTTGACCTGAAATAAAATGAAAAGGGATTGGAATTGCAAAAAGCAAACATAGCTAAAATATTAATGCAAAACTAAGTGAAATAAAATAATAATGACCACGACCTGTTTTAGGTGCCTTTAACCTTTAAAAAAAACATCTATATCTGCCTTTAAATTGCACTGAACCGAATAAAAAAGATGTGTCAAATTAAGTGCATTATATAAACAAATGTACACATTAAATGAATACATTTAAAGTAACGTCATTAATGTTTAGAGCTGTAAATATATTTAAACAAGCTAATACTAAATATTAATGCAAAAAAAAAGATAATAAAAACTAAAACTAGTAATCATAGAGTGTAAATTGCTGGGAGAAAAACTAGCAGCATGCTAGATTAATTTATCAAACATATCTCAAAAAACATCTAATCTACTGTATTTCTGAATTTATGACTATATCAACAGAATCAGTGAAGTACATAGTTGTTGTGTAAATGTACTGTAAGTTCCTTTGATGTCTTGGTTCATGGGCGGTTGTTGTTTGTGTGTAGGCACGCTGTTATGTTACCTGTGGATTTACTGAGATTGTTTGATTAAAGCGGACCATTTTACAAGATGTAATATAAGTCTCTGGTGTCCCCAGAATGTGTCTGTGAAGTTTCAGTTCAAAATACCCCACAGATCATTTATTATAGCTTGTCAAATTTGCGTGTGAGCAAAAACACGCCGTTTTTGTGTGTGTCCCTTTAAATGCAAATGGGCTGCTGCTCCCCACCCCCTTTCCAGAAGAGGGCGGAGCTTTAACAGCTCACGCTTCGGTCGCTCAACAACAACAAAGCTGGAGAATCTCACACAGCCAAAATGGCCGACAGTGTTCAGCCTTACATTGTTCAAACCGGAGTCGACACTGATGGAGAGACTCAGGAAGAAGTTACAACTTTTAGACGTTTCTGAATGGTTAGTGGATAAATTTATGTAGTTGCTGTGGAGTTGATTCAACTCATCCACTAGCATGTGCCGTCATGTTAATCTTTTGCTTTGAATTGACCCTCGTTTGTGAAGCAGTCCGGCGTAAAATGACGGCATGTCAACAACGCTCTACTACAACAACTCTTCCTCTTCTCTAAAGCAGCCCAACATGGCCCCGCCCCCTTTATTGTGTGTTCTTGGGGGGCGGGGTTTATGTAAATTTTGTGGTTAATGATGTTAACCAACCCAGGAAGAAGCTCGTTGTAGTCCCTACCAGCCGTTTGTTGTAGTCCTTAAACAGAGAATAAGTTAAAGCAGATCTGTCCAGATCTCTAATGCCCAAATAAAGTAAATCAATTTGACTTGCATGTTTTTGCTAAGCTAAATATGTCATTAAAGGCATAAGTACTGTAACTACAGTATGGCAATAACCATTCAGAACATCAAACAAGATGATGTACAAATCCTGCCAAGACGACTTCATAATGACACTCGCTCTGGAGAATCTCTCTAGAGGACGATGTGTAATATTTGACCCATAAATGTTTGATCCAGGGCTCTATATTAATGCTACAAGGCTGGGATGAATTCTGCAAGCTGGATCAGTTGATCTGCCGATATTCATCGAGTGTTAATTCCCCGTGCCGATTTCATATTAGCATAGAGGGATTATTATCAGCGGGCTAATTTTAGCAGCTAGCTCATTTCTGTTAACACAAGGTGTTCTGAGATTGCTGAAACCCAGAGATCGACTTTTTACCATGCTCTGCAATTACCATATCCCAGAGAGAGAAGTGCTGGTATTATCTGCTTAAAGTCTTGAATTAATCAGAACAGCAGAGACGCTCTGGCCTCGCTGATGCTGTAATGACATGTGCCGTGTGCGCGAGTCAGGAGTCGTGACATTTCTTTGGCAATAAAAGGCTTCGCCGTCACATTATCTAGGTGGAAACTTTGGGTCATAATGACAGAGCGAATGTGAATATTCACATCTAATCATCATGCAATCTTATATTTAGTATTTGGTAATCTTCATAAATACTTTACTGTTTAAATTTAGATTGAAACAAAGCATTTACAGGGGTAGTTCCCCTAAAAATGAAAAATCTGTCATCATTTATTCCCCCTTTTACCATTTGATAAAAAAATGTTTTGTCTTGGACAAATGTTCTTTAAAATATATTCTTGTAAAGATATTTTCATTTTTGGGTGAGCTATATCTTTAAAGGCAAGTTCTCCACATCCAGTGTGACAACATGCCCCACTATCAGAGTCAGTGTGTGTGAATGTGTTTTTTCCTGCACAATAACAATTGAAATGTTCAATGTGTCTTTCTAGTCAATGTATGCACACTGACTTTCACAAATAAACCCACCTTGTCAAATATTTAACGGTGTGACAACTTGCCCCGGTCTCCCTTATCATTTGGATAATTAATCCATATTTGTTATGAATAATAATATCTCAGCTATCACCGTCTTAACTTTTACATCTGCATTTTTTTTTTTTTTTTTCACATGTACAAATGATCTCACTTCCTGTGAGTCACAAATACATGTATGTATTTATTTATTGTAAAAGTAAGGAATCATATTAACTATTTTTTTTAACTATTCAAATTAGTTAATAAAATGAGACTGTTTGTCCATGTCCATCTCAGGTCCATTAAATCAATAAATGCTTCAGAAGTATTTTTCATTGTTAGTTCATGTTAACGAATACTGTAAAGAGATAGTGTTATGAATAATAAAGTCTTAATTTAAGTCTCATCGTAAACATAAATAATCAGCATCAGTCCGAGCTGATGAATGCATCTGAGCCTCGTCATCTTTATGACAACAATAAACAAGCAGGCGTTTAGTAGAACAGCATATATTCTTCCTGAGGACCCGGACGCCAAGACCCCCAGCTGCAGCCTTTCACGCCGCAGCCGACGCGCCTCCTGCCAGCGGGAGACAGTGCTCATTATTCCCTCGGCCAAAGCAGCCTCGTCGTTGATATTCTTGTCTTGGTCTGTGTGCAGAGCAGCCGTCCACAGCTTCAAGAGAGCGTACTTCTCTCTCACTCTTTAGATGATCAGAACAGGTAGCAGTCAGTCAGTCTCGCGCAGGTGTAGCGGTGAACGTCAGACATGTGACGCGCACATGGGCTGCTTTGTATCGGCTCGCTGCTCTTTACCTGGAGCTTCTGCTGGCGTTATGAGACGTCACAAGTGTTTGCGCTTGTGGCTAATTAGACTTGTGGGTTAGCGTGCATTTATTGTGAGAGTTAGCTAATAAAAACTGCATTGCTCAGATAATGCAAACTGGTTATTTTACTATAGTATTTTTATTGCATAAAACAGGCAGTTTAAAGGAACTGTTCAAAAATGAAGATTCTGTGATCATTTACTGACCCTCATGTCATTCCAAACCTCTTACTATTGTGTTAAATATGCTCGAATAATGCAAACTGGTTATTTTGTTATACATTTTAGCTTAAAATGGTCTGTTTAAAGAGATAGTTCACCCAAAAAATAAGTAAATTCTCTCATCATTTACTCACCCTCATGTCATTCCAAACCTGTCCTGCTTTGTTTAAAAACAAAATAGTTGAATAAAATCTAACAATATTGATTTTTGGAGGTATTTCCTTCTCTAGTTAGATAAGATGCCGTATTTGCATGACTGAAATTAGTCTGTTACCCTGTATAGTGTGACAAAATGCCCCACCAAGCGTTTACTCAGGTAAATACATATTCACTGAAGGAAAAAAAATAAATATTGCATTGCTTATATAATGTAAACTGGTTATTTTGCTATATTTTGTTTTGCATAAAACATGATTGTTAAAAAAAATAAAAAAAATTTACTGACCCTCCAAACCTATATATACATACATATTCTCTTTCAGTTAGAATTAGATGCTGTAATTGCATGACTTACATTTTCTCATAGTGTGACAACATGCCCCATTATTGGAGAATGTGTGTTAAATGTGCTTACATAATGTAAACTGGTTATTTTGTTATACATTTTAGCTTGAAATGTTCTGTTTAAAGAGATAGTTCACCCAAAATGGAAATTCTCTTCACTCCTCACGTCATTCCAAACCTGTCCTACTTTGTTTAAAAAACAAAATAGTTTAATTATTGATTTTTGGAGGTATTTTCTCCTCTATTTAAATAAGATGCTGTATTTGCATGACTGAAATTAGTCTGTTATCCCACACTCTAAAAAATGTTGGGTTTAAAACAACCCAAGTTGGGTTGAAAATGGACAAACCCAGTGACTGGGTTGTTTTAACCCAGCGGTTGGGTTAAATGTTTGCCCAACCTGCTGGGTAGTTTTATTTAACTCAACTATTGTTTAAAAATGACTTAAAATGAACCCAAAATAGGTTGGAAATTAAAAATCAGACACATAATTACTAGAGGAAACAATAATAATCAAAAGGTGAACATTCATTAATAAGCAATTTAATAAATGTTTATTGTTTAATTATGATTCATTAAATTTATTGATACATGTTCATTTATTAAACAATAAATGTTAATTTCAAAAAAAAAAAAAAAAAATGTGGGGGTTAATTTTAAACAAGCAATGCAGTATTTTTTAAACAATAGTTGAGTTAAATAAAGCAGCAGGTCGGGCAAACATTTAACCCAACCACTGGGTTTGTCCATTTTCAACCCAACTTGGGTTGTTTTTAACCCAGCATTTTTATTTGTGACAAAATGCCCCACCATTTGGAGTCAATGTGTTAAATGCGTTCACTCAGGTCATAAATACATATTGACTGAAGGAAAAAAATAATTGCAAGAATGAGTGAATAAAAATCGCATTGCTCAGATAATGCATTTTGCTATTAATGTTACAAATAAATCAATCGCATATAATCAGTACTTGCATACAATCATCCCTATTACAGTCGAAATTGGGCCACAAAGAGCAGCTAAGAGCTTGCTGCATGTGGGCCGATCATTAAAATTGACGGACATCATAATTTTGCATTATATGACCAATGAAAAGTGCATATCGACCAGGTTTGATTCACTGCTCCAGTAATGGGATGCATCCCGGAAAAACTCTTTAGGACCCTCGGCTGTGGCTGCGCCGCGCGCTTTGTGTCCATCATAATCACTCAATTACCAAAAGCTTCAAAGTCAAATTTGACATCAAGCGCAAGAAGCGCGAGAGCTCCCCCAACAGTTAAGCGTCAGAAGCGCATTCACACAAGTTCACCTCCAGCTTTGAGCCTCTCGATGCCCTCAACACGCCGTTCGTGCCAGGTTCGCCTGCTTCTCACCGGCCACACATGAGCGTAATGCGAGCGCGCACACTTCATATCCTTCTGCATCGCACTGCCAGCGCGATACAGGCCCGAGGGGAACCTGGCTGGAGATTGTTGTGAATTCTACTGCAGTGTGCATGTTTATTGACTTTGCAGATGCAGCAGGAAAAAAAAAAAAAATACAAAGGAGAAAACAGTGTTGACGTCCTCCAAGCGTCCAGTGAGCAGTTGCTGAGTCTGAATGATTCATTCAGCCTCTCGAAACACATATGGTGTCATTCTCTAATAGCGACGAGACTTCGTTTATGCTCTGATGGGCATTTGAGTTGACTCAGCATCAAACCCCACACACATCAACTTGCTTTCTGTATGCAACAATGAGCAATGCGTGGACTGAAAACAGATCGCGCGCGCACACTCTCTCAAACGAAAGCATCTGCAGTCCAGTTCGAATCCGTGCAGAACACACTCTCGTTCCCCAAAGAAGCATCGCGCCCTGAAGTGCTGCATTTATTCAGTTTCACATGCACCCAGCTTCATGAAAGACTCACCTGAAACTGCTGCTCCCGTGAATCGGGAATCTGACGCTCCGCGCTGCTTTAAAGTTCGGCTGAGGCTCCGGGTCCGGCGGCGGCGCGCATGCTGCTGGCTCTGGTGTGCGGATGGGTCAGCGGTTCCTCTCATACTCAAGAGGGAGAAATCCGGCGGTTCGGTTCGTAGAGCAGCATCTGAGAAACACTCGACTGGAAAAAAGCAGAGCTGGGGAGGAAATATCCGACAGCAGTGCTGCAGCTCCGGATGGAGAGATGGAGAGTCCGACTGCTGCTGAGAAACGCGCAGAGAAACGAGGAGGAGGCGCCGAGCATCACTTTACTGGATTGTAGAGGAGGGTGATGGCAGACAGAAAGGGGAGGGACTGAGGCACATCCAGTGTTTGGAGGAGAGAGAGAGAGAGAGAGAGAGAGAGAGAGAGAGAGACCGTCTTTATTTTTACCATTATTTGATTTGTAATAATTGTCGCTTTATTTTATTGGTATACTTTTCAGCAGCGTTATGCGTGTGTAAATGTGCATGCATGGTGTTTTTTTGCAATGCATCTAAAGCAGAGTGTGTTCGTTAACAGCGATGCATCTCAAACCCAGAGGTAAAACCGATATTAGAAGAGCAACACCGCTGGCTGGGCTCTTTCTGACGCGGACTTTAATTCATTGTAGGATACACCAAATGCGTTATAACGAAGGTATCTGTAATTATGCGTTAATGTCTGCAAATGACTGATAAACAAGGAGGGAATCGATGTGTCAGTGAACTCGGCTCGAGCGCTGTCCGTGGTGCTGAACGCTGGATGTCTGCAGCAAAAACAAACAAATACCGTGTTTCAACTATTGCAAGCTTAGTATGAAAGCAGAAATGCAAAGTTGTTGTTTATGTCGTTGTTGGTAAAGCAGAATATGTGTTTAGATGAATTTCTGGTTATGTCTTACTGATGTAATTCCAACTTTTGAGAACTTTTCTTTCGTGTCATGTGAAAGTTGTGTTTTATGACACATTGTTTATGCAGACCAGTGTTATTATATCATCGTTGAGATACTATTATAGTTTTTATTAACATTTTACATTTGTTTTCATTTTATACTTTCTGTCTCCATTTTAATTCCAGTTAAAGTTTTAGCATTTTTTTGTAGTTGATGTTTTTTTTGTTTTTTTTGTCTATGTAGTTTTTATTAGTATTTTTTCAGTATTAGTTAATTTAATTCAAATCTATGATAAAATAAAATGATAAATATTGCCTACATTTTTATATTTTGTTTTATTTTAATGAACGTCTGTTTTATTTAAAATAACGGAGATGTTTTTTGTTGTTGTTTTATGGCGTTAGTTTTAGTTCATTTACTGATAGAGACAGGGTTGGTACATATATGTGATTTTATCACCCTTTATAATCGTTAAAGAGGTGGTTGATTATGATTTCACTTTTTTAACTTTAGTTAGTGTGTAATGTTGCTGTTTGAGCATAAACAACACTTGCAAAGTTACGACGCTCAAAGTTCAATGCAAAGGAAGATATTTTCGCTCTTTAAGGACTACAACAAACGGCTGGTAGGGACTACAATGAGCTTCTTCCTGGGTTAGTGACATCACAAGCCCCAAAATTTACATAATCCCCACCCTTGAGAACACACAACAAAGGGGGCGGGGCCATGTTGGGCTGCTTTAGAGAAGAGGAAGAGTTGTTGTAGTCGAGTGTTGTTGACATGCCGCCATTTTATGCCGGACTACTTCACAAACGAGGGTTAACCAAATGCACGGTTACTTCCTGGTTGTCGTTAAGCCAGCTCGGGCATTTCCAGTGAGCTGTTCATTCTGTACTCACTGTACATCGACACAAAACCATCAGTGGTTGACTTTTTAATGTTGTATTCATATTTTAATGCAGTTATCACATTTACCTAATTTTCCAATAAACCAGTTTTACTGATTGCAATAAAAACGAAGCTATTGGGACCATTTAAGAAACACAGTGTCTGTAATTAGACATGCACATGCAGCACTTCAAATGTTATTTTTAATGTGATGACTACAAACATTACTTGTTCATCCTTCTGAGATTGTCCCCATTGTAAAACCGAACATTTCAAAATGTAGGAAATCCAACATTTGATAGAAAACACTTTATTAAAGGCTTAGTTCACCCAAAAATGAAACTAATGTCATTAATTACTCACCCCCATGTCGTTCCACACCCGTAAGACTTTCGTTCATCTTCAGAATACAAATTAAGACATTTTGATTAAATCCGATGGCTCAGTGAGCAATGGTACTTCCTCTCTCAAGATCCATAAAGGTACTAAAAACATATTTAAAACCAGTTCAGTAGTTCTACCCTAATATTATAAACTGACGAGAATACTTTTTGTGCAGCAAAAAAAAAACACGAAATAACGACTTTTCAACAATATAGTGATGGGCCGATTTCACAACACTGCTTCTGAGCTTTACGAATTGAATCAGTGATTCGGCTCTCCTATCAAACGGCTAAATTGCTGAAATCATGTGACCTTGGCGCTCCAAATCATTGATTTGATATCCATTTCCTATAATAGTTTTTCACTTAGTTTTGCTTTTGAATAAATATTAAACATTATAAAATAACTAAGTTTTAAGTACTGATGAAAAACAATAACTTTTCTTGTGAATGAATGACACAGAAAGCGAGCACCGCGCTCTCACTTTGTAATCACAGCAGCTGTCAGTCAGTGCAGCGCAAGATCAATGATTTCAGCACACTTGTAAAAACACACATTTTATTCAATGAATCTAACTAAAGTGCACAATAAATATTTAATTTTTGATGCTTTTTTCCCACACAAAACTGTGAAAACTTATGGTCAGCCTACGTCTTCATTTATTTATTTTTTTATGATGTCTTATGTTTGAATAACGAAATGAATGCTATGCCTGATTATTTAAGTGACTATATTCTGATTATAAACTAAGTATCACACTACTGATGCTCAACACACCAGCAAATGACGTTTCACCAGAAGTTTTCCAGCTGGCTTATATTCTAAAGAACGCTCCGTGCATATAGTCAATTCAACGCTGGATTTGCACAAAAGATTAACATGACGGCACATGTTAGTCGATGAGCTGAATCAACTCCACAGCAACTACATAAATTTATCCACTAACCATTCAGAAACGTCTAAAAGTTGTAACTTCTTCCTGAGTCTCTCCATCAGTGTCGACTCCGGTTTGAACAATGTAAGGCTGAACACCGTTACTGACAATCCTCATTTTGGCTGCGTGAGATTCTCCAGCTTTGTTGTTGTTGAGCAACCGAAGAACGAGCTGTTAAAGCCCCGCCCTCTTCTGGAAAGGGGGCGGGAGCAGCAGCTCATTTGCATTTAAATGGACACACACAAAAACGGCGCAAATAGGAGCAAATTTGACAAGCTATAATAAATGATCTGTGGGGTATTTTGAGCTGAAACTTCAATAGAGCTGAAACTAAAATAAAGTCAACGTCTGGCCTTAAAAATACTTGGCATGGTCATTTACATGCCTCCAAGGTCCAGATCAAAATAATAAGACAAGACCAGGACCTGGAGCCATTTTATCTCCAAAAGGAAAGAACTGAAACTGATGAATCCATTGCAGTATTCAGTGTTTGAAATTAAATGAGATTTGGGGATTGGTGAAGATACAGTGCCGATCTGCGGTCGAGGTGATTATCACCTTAAGAACAATGGAAATAGACAGACATCTTCATTGAGACCTTGAACTGAAACCCAGAGCACGCTGACATGGTTTATGAGCTCTCAAGACCACCAGATCAAGACTCAGGCCAGGGTTATTTTAGTGTCATGGACACTTGAATCAGAATATCTCCCCCTCCCTCTCTCAGCGACATCTCTTCTCTGATGACGAGGGCGGGGCAACCTGTCACTCACATGAGATCCACCAATAGCAAACCACAACCATCCAATCAGTTCCCCACAGACAAAATCAAGCCCCGCCCTACATTTGTTCTTGTTCCAGAAGTGTTTCACTAGTATATGACACAAATTATGTTATGAACGAAACAGCACTTATGATGCTTCTGGTTGTTTTCACAGCTCATTTTTACCTCTGAAATCACCAAGTCTGATCTTTATTGGTAATCATGTCTGTTCATATATATTTTAAATCCTATGTACTGAAGTCAAAGATTTATAACCCAGCAGTCTGACGTGACATGCCGCTCACAGCATGCCTGTATGTGTGCTTGACGTGGTAAAAATACTGACAACCCACTAATGACAGTTCGCTGCAGGTTTGGCTTGCAGATCGTTTTCAGTCCGTCATGATTTCTAATTACCGCGATCTGTCATGCCATTTTTATCTCAGAGGTTGAGCTCAGATCAATCTCACCGGGGTTCAGTTCTTTGTTATCTGTACCAACTGTAATAAAAGTTGAACACATCTACAAGATAATCAATGTTTCACTGTAAAAATAATTTTATTTTCAAGATGTTCTTCCATTCAATTTTGCCCTTGATTCTAGCCTGCTTAACCCCTTAGAAGTATTTAATATCACTGAATCAACCTAAATACATTTTTAAAAAATACACATTTTTATGGGTTAAATCAGGTAGAAATAGCTCTATAATGTTAACCCTTGCTCAGACAGAATTTGATTTCTGTCACATGAATGAATAGCAAACCATCAAATTAAAATCCACGTTAGTTTCTATTACGAAAGCAGAGCTCAAAGGTCCATTTCTGATGTGGGCTCTGAACATACTGTACATTTAATTTGTGCATTGATTCACATAATATCTTCAAAATGGTTTGATATGTATGATCACATGTATACCTCAGTTTTTTAATCAAACATATAGGCTTCGAATTTTGCTATGTAATTTGATATGTCCGTTATACTACTGGAAATATACAAGCAAAAATACTATTTAAACAAAACAGGTTGGAAAGGTCACACGTGACTGTAGGCAGAAGTACCGATCCAGTGTTTACAAAGCGAACGTATAAAGAACAACGATGTCAGACGAGTTTTTCGCCCTACCGCGGTACTTCCACCTACGTCACGCGTGACCTTTCCAACATGATTGCATAAATGTGTGCCGCATCTCAGAACTAGTGCAAGACGAGCATTTGTGGTTAAAATGTATATATTTTTTTAGAAAGTGGCCGATGGTTTCTCTAGATAAGACTCTTATTCCTCGTCTGGGATCGTGTAGAGCTCTTTGAAACTGAAACTGACATTTGGACCCGTTGAACCCCAGTGAAGTCCACTATATGGAGAAACATCCTGGAATGATTTCTTCAAAAACCTTAATTTCTGCTGAAGAAAGAAAGACATGAACATCTTGGATGACATGGGTGTGAGTAAATTATCAGAAAGTTTTAATTCTTAAGTGAACTAATCCTTTAAATGAAAGACACGGTTATTTCAGTGTGCATAACCACCTCATTTAATGCGTAGTGTAATTAATTTTTCCTATACTATATAATTGTAATATTTTTGAGTTATAGCATTGGAATGTGTGTAAGGATCAAGAGTGTTCCACTATTAATCAGTTTTGACAGTAACTGCAGCTACACCATCACCTCCTGAGTGCTTTTCCTAACATTCATGAAATGGAAATAATCTTACTTTAACAAAATGAGAGGCTGAGATTTGGGCAGATGATTCTCCATCCCATGATATTTTCAGTAGCCACATTTTTTTTTTTCTGTAACATCAGCAGATTTCCAAGCACACAGATGGATGTCCAAACATGCAGTATCCATAATGAATTTATATGACAATTCTGTTTTGCGATGAGGGCTGGAGAATGAATTTGTAAAAGTCGACCTATGATGGCATTTCCATCACAGACCGGCTCTACGTGTCCTAATGAAAGGCAGTATCATCTGCACAGGTTAGCCGGCGTGTCATCTCATCTCATCACTTTACAGCGCAGTAACCCATCAGACCTGCTCCACATGTGCCTGCGATTAGTGCTGTGTTTGGACATATGTATGGGAAATTGTTTCTAAAGCGCTGAAGGATGCCATCAAAAAGTCTTCATGAACTCCAGATGATCACCAGAGATGCCAGAAGTCCTCAGATCTGTGAGAGCAGCACATAAATTATCCATTATTAAAGCTACAGACTACATATACATTTACATCAATTACATGCACTGGAAAAATAAATAAATAAACCTCAAGGAACTGTATCTATCTGATCATCTGACCCTTAAAATAACTTTTGCTAGTGGAACTTGTTGTAGTCAGGTACGTTTAGGAATATTAATAAAAGTGTGCTTATATACGAGGTTTTTTAATGTTTTTGATTCTCTTCTGCTACCCAAAGCTGCATTTATTTGAAAAATACATTACAAATTGTGAAATATTATTACAGTTTAGAATAGCTGTTTTCTATGTGAATATATAGTAAAGTTTAATTTATATCCAGTGATCAAAGCTGAATTTCCAGCAGTCTTCAGTGTCACATGATCCTTCAGAAATCATTCTGATATGCTGATTTGCTGCTCAGATACATTTCTGTTTATGAAAACAGTGTTTTTTGTTGATTCATTGTTTTTCAGGATTATTTGATGAATAGAAAATTAAAAAAAAAAAACAGCATTTTTTTTTTATAGAATCTTTTGTAACATTATAAATGTCTTTACTGTCACTTTTGACCAATTTAATGCAGCCTTGCTGAATTAAACTATTAATTAAAAACCCAAACTTTTGAAAAGTAGTGCATATTAAAATACTCATATATTACACTTGATGTAACCACATGAAGGACATTTCTTGTGCTCTTCCAGTCTTTGTCAGTATTTTTATTTACAGTTTTAAGGTTTTTTTTTTTAGATATTTCACCCAGACCCTCAAGAAACAACCTATCAGCAGTAGAGCTCAGGTTTATGGGAATAAAAGTCTTGAAAGAACAATAAATCATTGACACCAGTGAAGTGTCACCAACAGGAATCAGTTGGATCAGCCTAAATGAATCTAGCACTGTGACAGGCCTCTCCTATTGCCATACAGAGCTGATGGCATTGTGATTGATGGCTGTTCACGGACAGCTTTACTGTACTGATGGATGACTTTTGTAATAGAACAAGACCAATGCTTGTGCTTAGAAGAGTGCAGGGCAAGCAATCACCGGGTATAAAACCTGCCGTAGCTTCATTTTACCTGGTGATCAGTGCGTTTCTGCAGGGCGATGGACTTCGACCATGGATTCAGTCCCGAGAACGGTCTGTAATCGTGCCGTGCCAAACCAGGCTGGAGTGGAAATATAACCGGAACCGTTCTTAGAGCCGTTCAGCGACTCTTGATAACTCTGGTCATATTGATTGATTTTACTGTCTACCTACACCATGCCATTTATAATCTAGTTAATCGTACATCAAATTTGGCTGAGAAATGACTCCCTATAGATAATTTAAAGTCATTATTGTGTAAAGCATCAAACAGACATTACAAAAACTATCTTCAGCAAGAAATATTCAACATAGAATTTATTACACATACTCTTTTGGACCATGAGGGTGAGTAAATGATGACTGAATTTTCATTTTTGGGTGAACTATACCTTTGATGATTTTTTTTTTTTTTTTTTTTGTTTAATGAAATTATACTCTAAATAAGAAACTATATATATATCGTGAAATAAAATTTCTCATATCATGGTCATATTGTCCACTCGTCCCATATTCCACATGAGAAATCTGGTCACCCTAGGTTGTGTTTACATTGGTTCACAGTGTTAGGTTATAAACATTTGTTCTGTAATATTTGTTTAGCACTTTTTGAAAGGCAGGTTTAAAAAGGTTTTTTTATGACTGGTAATTATGCCCTTTGAAGGTTATTGGACATTGTGAAATTAATTTAAAAAAATGAATAAATGTATCGGCATCGGTATCAGCGAGTACCAGAAAAAAATATCGGTCCTTAAAAAAATGGTATCGGTGCATCCCTACTCTTAATGATTAAGTCATTGTTTCATTCATTTATTTATTTGATTCAGGAGTGAAGTAAATGGTTCTCTTTATGAATGGTCCATTGAATCATTAGGCTTGTTCGTCTTGAAGCGGCGCTGCACAGACCAATCGGTGTGTGACATCAAAGTACCGCGAGAATGATTAGAGAGCAGACGGCTCTGTATGCTTTTGAATCGCTCTCGCTGTACTTTGATGTCATACGCCGCTTCAAGTCCAACAAGCCTAACGGTTCATCAATCCACTTCACCAGCTAATTACTCTTTGACAGTGATGCCAAAGAAATACACAGAGCTACCGCAAAAACTGAAGTTCAAACTCAAAATTCTAAAGATGCTGCTTCTATAGATAAAAAAATAAATAAATAAATAATAAAATAAAAATTTAAAATAGTCTTTCATGTATAAAAACACATTTAGCAAGTTTACCATGGTAATCCTATTTTACCAAAATACTATAAGCATTAATGTGACTGTGACCAGAAATAAAACTGTGATAATCAGCCAAAATATGTTTGTGTGAAATTTACAAAAATAAATAAAAGTCACTGATCAAGTGCAAAAGTAAAAGTGCACTTTTAACATCTGGTGCATGTTTCCCAAACGTAAAACTTAAAGGGTTAGTTCACACAAAAATGAAATTTCTGTCATTAAATACTCACCCTCGTGTCGTTCCACACCCGTAAGACCTTCGTACATCTTCAGAACACAAATTAAGATATTTTTGATGAAATCTGATGGCTCAGTGAGGTCTGCATTGACAGCAAGAGAATTATCACTTTCAGATGACCAGAAAGCTACTAAAGACGTATTTATGTGACTACAGTGGTTCAATCTTAATGTTATGAAGCGACGAGAATACTTTTTGTGTGCAATAAAAATAACGACTTTATTCAATGAATCTTTGAAGCTTAAGGAATCTTTTTGGTTCGAATCAGTGGTTCGGAGCGTGTGTCAAACTGCCAAAGTCACGTGATTTCAGTAAACGAGGCTTCATTAAGTCATTCGAAATTTCAATGGTTCACCACTGGGGGGCGTGACTTTGGCAGTTTCATACACGCTCCGAACCACTGATTCGAAACAAAAGATTCGTAAAGCTTTGAAGCTTCATCAAGCAGTGTTTTGAAATCGCTCATCACTAGATATTGTTGAATAAAGTCGTTATTTAGTTTTTTTTGGTACACAAAAAGTATTCTCGTCGCTTCATAACATTAAGATTGGTAACACTTTAGTATAGGGAACATGTATTCACTATTAACTATGACTTTTCCCTCAATAAACTCCTAATTTACTGCTTGTTAATAGTTAGTAAGGTAGTTGTTAAGTTTAGGTATTGGGTAGGATTAAGAATGTAGAATATGATCATGCAGAATAAGGCATTAATATGTGATTAATAAACAGCTAATATTCTTGTAATACGCATGCTAATAAGCAACTAGTTAAAAAACCCTCAAATAAAGTGTTACCTTAAGATTGAACCGATTGAAGATTTTAAATACGTCTTTAGTAGCTTTCTGGGCATCTGAAAGTGTTGATTCTCTTGCTGTCAATGCAGACCTCACTGAGCCGTCGGATTTTATGAAAAAATATCTTAATTTGTGTTCTGAAGATGAACGAAGGTCTTACGGGTGTGGAACGACACGAGGGTGAGTAATTAATGACAGAATTTTAATTTTTTGGGTGAACTAACCCTTTGATTGTCAAGCTTTTGTTTTTACTAAGTTGACTGAGTCGGTACAGTAAGCCATCAAAACATAAATTGCAATAAAATAAGCTTGCCTTCAATCAATCAATAAATCAATGTCTTTACTGCCACTTTTGATCAATTTAATCTACAAAATACATTTGTACAGTAGTGGATATATATGACACTGGCAATGTAATGTGTCCCTGCTTACATTCAACATTAATTCAGTTAATGAGCCTCATTCATGAAACACAAGCAGAACGGATGTCTGCGTAAATCATTCCAACAACAATTCTTACATAAATTGGAGCATTCAGTGTAATTTACATAAGAAAGGTTTTGCAAATGATTAACACAGACATTTCTTCATGAATGAGGGCCATTGTCACTGTGCTGACAGTTCTTGAGTATCTCTGTGTAACTGCGCCTGTTACCTACTAACACGACTCTTCATTTTGGATTTCCCCAAGCCTTTGTTTCCTATTGACAGCAACCAGATGCCCATTAAAAGGTGGTGAATATTTCCTATGCATGTTGTTAAGATGTGCCTGGGGTGTAAAACTAATGTATGTGTCCCACGTTTGTATCATTTGTCATGAAGCAATGAAACATGTCGAATTGTGTGTACTTCATTTATAGCCAAGTGATCATATCAAGCGTGCACTCATTATGTCCAGCCTATAATTCAATAAATCACCATGTGGCAGGTATCAGCTATATTATTATTAGATGTTATTTTGTGGGATTTAGTGAAAATGGCCAGATGGAAAGAGCTGTCCTCTGCAACCAAACAGGAATGAAAATGTCTAAATCTGGTCAGCTAGTTTTGGATATTGCTCATGTGCTGGATGTGAATGGACCACAACCATGCAGAATGTAAAGTGGTCAAGAAAGACTATTGAGAATTTTGACCAGCTCAAAACGGCTTCCAAAGACCTGGACGAGACCTCCGACATCCAGTTTCATCTTGAACTGTGAGCCGATGGCTGTAAGAGGCTGGGTTGAGAGGTTGTGTATCTGTAAAGAAACCATTTATTCGTTTTATCTACTGCAAAAACACCTTGCATTTGCCAAAGCAAATAAGGACTGGCATGTGGAAGATTGCAGCCGTGTTCTGCAGTCCGACAAGTCAAAATTTAACAACCTTTTCAGGTATATTAGTAGGAGACGACTGGAGTGGTTTAATACCAAATGCACGAGTGGCGCCATTGGGTACAGCAGGGGAAATATAATGGTACTTTGAAAATGGACTAATACTTAGGAATCCTGCTGAACATAATGTAGCCAAGTATGGAGGATCTGTTTGGAGATCAAATGTGTATTTTTTCGACATGACAACGATCCCAAACACGCCGTGCATGCAATGAAAGTGTTCATGCTCAACATTTTGAAGTCTTCACGTGGCCTCCTCAGTTGTGATGAGTCTTCCAATGAAGAAGATCTTTAGGAGGATTGGAAAGAAGTTAAAGAAGTTCAGAATCGATTCCCTGCTGTAATCAAAAACCAACAAAATATTTATAGCTGATTACAGTTTAGTCAATGAATGCTCAAGTGTCATCAAAAGCAAACATCCCCTTCAGACTATAGGTCTCATGCATTAGCTAACATGAACTAACAATGAGATTTTTTAAACATCTTTGTTAACGTTAGTCAAGTCATTTATCCTGGTGTCACACGTTTCCCTCGATCTCTATGCACAGCATGGCTTTTGTTCTTGTTTTTCTTCATTTTGTTTGCCTACTGGTCCCTGCTGAAATCTCAGCTTGTGCTAATAAACTATCAGCTCTCATATGATATTCTAATCAGCCCTTGGAGGGACAGTGAGTGAGTGTCAGAGATCCTGCACCGTGTGCTTTCATCATGACACCGGCGAGAGTCTGATTATCATCCGCATGAGGAGCTCTTCACAGCCATCATGCTTGTGATGTTATTTAAGGAAGTTTTCCTATAAAAGATGATCGTAATTTTTAGTAACTCGGAATGATAAGAGTGAGGAATGGCAGTGAGCTTATATGAGGACGTCATCTTGAAGTGACACAACTGAACTCATCAAATCCATCAGTGACACTTGCTGAAGTTTGTGCTGCTGTTGTGATTCTGCATTGTTGCGTATGGGGCTGCATAGCCGCAGACCAGTCAGGGTGCCCATGCTGACCCCTGTCCACCGCCGAAAGCACCGGAATCACGTTTTCTTTTACATCACGTGGATGGCCGGGTGTGTGTGCGTCTCTTACCTGGGGAACACATGGCACCAGGATGCACTATGGGAAGAAGGCAAGAGGCAATGTGATGCTTTGAGCAATGTTCTGCTGGGAAACCTTGGGTCCTGCCATCCATGTGGATGTTACTTTGACACGTTTCATGGAAACGGTATTCCCTGGTGGCTGTGGCCTCTTTCAGCAGGATAATGCTCCTGCCACAAAGCAAAAACGGTTCAGGAATGGTTTGAGGAGCACAACAACGAGTTTGAGGTGTTGACTTAGCCTCCAAATTCCCCAGACGTGCTGAACAAACAAGTCCGATCCATGGAGGCTCCACTTCACAACTTACAGGACTTCAAGGATCTGCTGCTAACATCTTGGTGTCAGATCCCACAGCACACCTTCAGGGGTCTAGAGGAGTCCATGCCTTGACGGGTCAGGGCTGTTTTGGCGGCACAATATTAGGAAGTTGGTCATAATGTTATGCCTGATAGAGAGAGAGAGATGCACCAATAAAGCAAATTTTCACACTATCAGCTATCGGCAGATACTTTAAAAACAGTCAGGGCCGATATATCCTGTCAATCAAAAGAGGGCAGGAAAATGCACTGAATTTGTGTAAATAAAATGCTAAGAAACCAGTTTGATATTCAATATTATTAGCAATTACATGAATTAATAACTAAGCAATTTAAGAAATATTAAATTTACTCTGCATAATTTAGTTAGTGTTAATATTATTAAATTTGAGTAATGTGTTTGTGAATAACTGATACCAGTTACTCTGAAACAAGTTGATGAAATTGAGAGAATACAGTTTTTATTTGCATTTCTTTCAAAATATAATAATTAAAAATTTAATGATTAATTATAATTAAAATATCATTAATTTAAACCCCCAAACTATCGGTATCAGTATCGGCAGATATCACTCTGAATAATCGGCTATCGGTATCGGTGGAGAAATTTAGTATCGGTGCATCTCTTAGTTACTAAACAAAAATTAGAAATGTTGCCTTGGCAATAAACTTAAACAAGTTTGAATTGAAGCATTAAAATGAACTGTAAATAAATAAATAAAATCTAAAACTAAAATAAAAGACAATTTAAACCTAAATAAATAAATACATTGTTATACTAATTATATCATCCATATTAATGAATAAAAATATAAAAATAAAAGCTAATACAAAACATTAATACAAATAAAAACAATTGGCAACATGTTTCTGCTTTCTTTAAATTTGCATTGTGATTCTGCATCCCATTTGCGACCTGAATTAGATTCAAAATGACTGGAATTACAAAAGAAATTGGTCTTTAGTTCAATTCAATGGTGCACACTTTGTAGAGCACAATGCTAAACTGAGCTGGAGAGAGACTGCAACTCTTCTTTAATAGATGAGCACTGAATCACCGCTGAATGGCCTGATTATGGAGAGATAGTTTTCACGGCACACTTGAAAGGGGTGATTTGCATCACGGTTGGGATGAATGTACTCCTATACATGCATTAAATACAGAGAATGAGAGGACATGAGGGGGAATGAGCCGTCCACGGTCCTGTCCCATGATTTGAGCGGACGCACGGCATCAGAATAGCGAGGTGTGGCTGATGACTATGTGTTTTCAGTGCATATATTCGATTCGCATTGCATCTCTCTGCTTTTGAAAACTGAGGATTTTCGTGCTGCTGAATTCACATTTGACGCTCTCCTTCCTAATGAAGTGCTGGCATGAGTGCAATTCACCTCGAGTTTAACTGCGCCGAACTTATTAAAAATGTATCCAGCGATACTAAGATTGAGCTCTTGATACAAGAGGCATTTTGCAGCTCTAGTGTTCTAGTTTCAATCTTCTGTCGCCGATTGCTATTTACCGCGAGGGTATTACCACGCTTACACGAGGGCCGCTCTTCAGATCCAGGGAGTAATTTCCTTTTAAATAACCTGCGTTAAAAGACAGATGACTCTCATTCTGCGAACTGTAATTCGATGTTGTTACATCACAGCCTTTGTCGCTCGAATCCTCCACCGAGGATCTGAGAGATTGAGCATGCCGCCACGTATCAATTATTTCCCAGCGGCGCCTTTTACCTTCGCCACGATCGCAATCTGAAGCAGGCGCTTAATACAGTTGCAGCTTTCCACGGCAGAACGATCCACACATCAGAGCTGAGATGTGACACATCCCTCTGGCACCTCCAGCCCTCAGAAGTTCAGCTACAAAAAGCTCTTTGTGTCAACAGAAGTCGTCGAGTCATGTAGGAGAAGGCGTACAGTCTTTGAGAGAGTCGGGGAACATCTCGGCCCACTGACAGCCCCAAAAGACCCGCTTGCCGAGAAGCTTTTAACTGTGTCAATCTGATGGAGAAGATGAGCGACTGTTGCCTCACGATATTCACACCTACAGTAAGATTCACACAACATATGTCTGCTTGAGTCAGAGCTCTCAGAATAGAAGGAAGGTGTACGTGGGTGGTGTGGCATTGCGGCTGAAACGGGTTGGTAATCAGAAGGTTGCTGGTTCGATTCCAGCATTGAGCGAGTCACTTAACCCTGAGTTACTCCAGGAGGACTGAACCTGTACGGCTCTTTGGATAGAATCGGCAGCTAAATGACTACCTGGATGTTCGTTATAACAGGCTCAGGCAGAGTGAAGCAGATCATTCACACCAGCAAGAGCAGAGTGTAAAAAGAGAGATAGATTCTCATAGGTTTTACAACCTCATGTTCACCAGTTCATGAAGAATTGCAGCCCTTTCATGACCAAACTGTCAGCATATTCAGTGTGTTTAACAAGATTTTTAACACTAATGACCATAGATTAAAGTATTCATCAATGCAAAAATGAAAATTATGTGAAATGTAAAAGAAGATACTCTAAAGAATGCTGATAACCAAACAGTTTTTTTTTTTTTTTTTTTGTTCATACAGCGGAAGTCAATGGGAATCAAAATGGTTTAGTTACCAGCATTCTTCAAAATATTTTCTTTTGTGTTCTGTAGAAGAAAGAAAGTCATGCGGGTTTGGAACGACACGAGGGTGAGTAAATGATGACAGGATATTATTTTTTGCATTGACGATCCCTTTAAAGGGAAGTAGCTGTGCTGCTTTATATTTTTGTGGAAATTGTGAAACATTTTCTTTTTCAGGACTCTTTGATGAATATAAAGTTCAAAAGAACAGCATTTATTTGAAATACAAATCTTTTGTAACATTATAAATGTCTTTACTGTCACTTTTGATCAATTTGTCAACTTTTGATCAGACAGACAGACAGACAGACAGACAGACAGACAGACAGACAGACAGACAGACAGACAGACAGACAGACAGACAGATAGATAGATAGATAGATAGATAGATAGATAGATAGATAGATAGATAGATAGATAGATAGATAGATTAGAAAATGACAGGAAGATGAAACTACTGGGAAACAACAAAGCACTTCCAAAACAAAACACACAAGAAAACAGAAGATCAAGAAAACCTCACGTCTCCTCTGGTTGCTCTAAACAGCAACTTCTCTTCTTTTTTTTCTTTTTTTTTTAGATGAGAATGTAGTTGTTTAGACCTCAGATATGTGATTTATATATAAACATAGTGCCTATTAGAAAATTTGTTTAGATGCTTTCGGAGACGTGAGCAATCGTTCAGAGCTCGTGTACCCGCAGAGAACAGCTTCATCTCGGCCAGCTGGTTCTTATGTAGATAGTGTTTAAACATGAGGTATAATTCATTCTGTGTGCAATCTTTGGTCTTATTAATATAGTACTTGTTCCAGAGCTAATAGATTTGGCATAAGGGTTATATCAAGTTTCATAACTTTATATTTACATTGAAATGAAATCCTGTACTAACTAGAGCGCTGCTTTTGTACGTTTGACTGAACTGTTTGCTTGTGTTTATTTCGTATTTTACTTCTTATATTAGTATAATGGCTATTGCTGTTAATTTAAATATTATTGTTCAATAAATAATATTTTATATAAATAACATGCTGTATTTTTTTGTTTTGAAAAAAGAGTCTGTTAATGATTTCAACTTCAGTGAAAGACTTTTGTATTGAAAAGGATTGAAACAAGGAAACAAGGAAGTTGTTTTTACTTTAAGCATCATCTTACGAGACGCAACTGACAAACGCATTGACTAGCGCTGTCATGGGAAATCCTCTTAAATGTTAAAAGGACAAAGACAAAGATATCGCTTTCCTCAGCGGATATTCAAACTGATTTTTGTGATTATGAATATAAGATTCACCTGAAGAATATCAGCTAGCTATAGCCATATAATATATATATATACATGTGAAGCACAAGCTGAAGGTGGCCCTTTGTACGCTTATACTTTTACTTGCTAAAAAAAAAGTCTAAACTGTCAATCAGACGGCAGACGAACTGTGTGCAACAGGTTTATCATGTTGATCATTTAGAGGCCTTAGAAATTTGTGTATCAAATATGATACAGTAGGCTTTATCTGTTTATGTATGGTTTAGTAATTTCTCTATTGAAGTTCATTTGAAGCTTAAAGCCTCAAGGTGTCTAGGTTTGGGTTTTAGAGGGCCTAGTGCTAGTTTTTGGTGTCCAGCTTTGCTACCAATAGACAGACAGATGTTGTAAACAAAGCTCTCAATCACTGGTGCAAATCCTCCACTACTGTAATGTAATTAGCATGGACCAGATCTCCATCCACAGACGGGTATATAGATAGACTGAAAATGCATCACAGATGTCAATGCACTGCAGAGACATTCCAATCAGTGAAGTTTTATATGTATACCTATATGATGATGCTATAGTTAGGTTATATAGGTGACAGCAGCCTTCTCTCCATCCACCTGAATGTCAGAAGAGCGTTTACTGTCAGGGTTATCATCACACTAACTGTATAGCAGCACATTTAGCACTGAACATGGATCTTCTACTCTATGACTGGCACCTTGTTAAACTGGCATACCTGAACATGACACACACACACACACACACACAGCTGTTGAGTGATGGAGCATTTGAGGTGTAATTGCTCTGATAAATCTTGATTAAACACCACAGATGTGCCGTGTGTGCTCATGTGATCATACTGTCAAAACAGCTTATCTTCAGAAGTAACAGGGTCGTTTCTGAATTTGAAGTAGAAACATGGTCCTACTTGACAGACAGACCTGAAAAAATTTAACAATTTCATGCAGACCTTCAGCTGATTTTATTACTTGTTATTTTTGTCTTGTTTTCTTGTTTGCTCTGATTGGTCGGCTGGAGCAGTGTGTTGTGATTGGTGTTTGGAAAATGTCCCGCCCCTTACCATAACCGCCAGTTTCAACACACTACTAACTAACTAGACCAGGCCCCGCCCCTTTATTCTGCGTATGAATTATTTAAATGAGGAACATTGTGATGTGTTCGTTCCTGGAAGAAAACTCAAGACTACAATGGAGGCGTTTCAGAAAGTTCAGAAACATTGGCACTGATGCATTTTCATGCTCAGACAGCAACATCACACACTAAAGAAAGATGTAAAAAAAAAGCATAATGAGTGCTCTTTAAGCTCTTTCATTTAAGAAAAAAAATTGGTTTGTTTTAAAGTCCCCCTGTAGTCAATTATTTAATCCCTTAAAACTCATCTTTGATCACCAAAATGACATATTTAAACTTTTTTTTTTTTCCAGTGCCTTAAAATAGCTTGAATGTAACTCTACACCCTTGCCTCATTTAATATACACGGATCAATGAATATGCAAATTATCCCCGCCTCCATTCGCTCACGCCAGCTCAGAACATCAGTGGAGTGCGATGCCACTCTGACTGACATATGCAAATGAGTCATAGTGACACGCACCCTTAGAGCAATATCATTTTAGCTATGTTTTATAGTATTAAAATATTTCGAAGTACAAAAAAATGAACTTTATTGACTTTACTTCAAGTCAGCTGTCACTTTACTTTGGCACGGGGCCCTATGCGCTCGCACACTTGGCACAGCGCCTGCGACGGTAATTAATATGATTAGCCTTTTGCTTAACTACGTTATCAAACAGCTAATAATGTGTTGCTAATGTTACACAAACCATGTTTCTGTTCTTCATCTCAGAGTCAGACAGCTGCCTCCTAACAATCATATCCTTAGAAACGCTTTGAACAACTCAGTGGAGAAAGATCATAATATACATCGTAGACTCGCTATATTGCTAAATCTTCACAGTTTTTCATATCAACAGAAAATATGGCTTCTCTCGAGACTCTCCTGCTTCAGAGCGCTCATGGTTAATGATATGCTAAATCCCACTTGCACATTGTCTTGATTGGTTACAAGGTAGTCTGTGACGTCACAAACACCAGCGATTTCAAACCGCGGGTTCGAGACTGTCTTTTTTCCCCTGCAGTTTTAAACATAAAATACTCAGCAATGGTGTTGACGTATGCATTTGCACATGGTTTGTCTTAAATATTAAAACACCACATAGACATATAAACAACATTAAAAACTTGATTTTCACCACAGGGGGTCTTCTCTTAAAGCAAGACAAACTACTATGGAATACAATATTTGTATTTTTATTTTTTTGCAGTGCAGCTGAGAGAGATTGTTGTTGTCAGGCAGGGAGTAAACATCGCTGTGGCCTCATTGTATTTATTGTACCGCAATAACTTTCAGTTTTGTTGTCTCTATTGTAAACTAATGCAAAACCCAGAGAAGGCTGTTATTCAGAAGGTCACCGTGTGTTCCTATTTGCATACTGAAAGAAGAGGACAGAGTGGAAGCTCGCAGAGAGAGAAAACAACATTATAATAAAGACTGAACAATTGGCTATTATCAAGCCCTTATCCTTTTGAATAATTCAGAGAATTCCTCTGTTGACAAATCTGTGAGGAGATTCAATGTACATCATTTTCAAGTAGAAGAGTAGAATTTCATTTTTTTACCACTGAACAGTGGAAATGGACGTTTTCTGTGTGTGCATTAATTACATATTCAGATAAATATGATGTTCGCCTAAGATTGGCTAACTTTGGAAACAGAAATTTGAGATTTTCTTTAAATGTAAAAATCTCTGGTCTGGACTGTTCTGAAGTACAAATTCTGATTCTGATTAGATTTGGTCTGTTTGTCTGATCTTAGTCTATTTTGGTTTGTTTTGAAGTAAACATTCTGCTCTGGTCCGTTCTATTCTGAAGTGAACTTTTTTTCTGAGTTTGTTCCGGTCTAGTTAGTTCTGGTCTGTTTTTCTGATCTTGGTCCAGTCTGATCTGTTCTCAAGTGAACATTCTGGTCTGGTCTGGTTTGTTCTGGTTTGTTCTGAAGTGAACATTTGGTTTAGGTAAGTTCTGATCTGGTTTGTTCTGGTCCATTCTGGTCTGGTCTGGTTTGTTCTGGTCTGTTCTTAAGTGAACATTTGGTTTTGATAAGTTTTGATCTGGTTTGTTCTGGTCTGTTCTTAAGTGAACATTTGCCTTTGTTAAGTTCTGGTCTGGTTTGTTCAGTCTGTTCTGAAGTGAACATTTGGTTTTGGTAAGTTCTGGTCTGGTCTGTTCTGAAGTGAACATTTGGTTGTAGTAAGTTCTGATCTGGTCTGATCTGTTCTGAAGTGAACATTCTGGTCTGGTTTGTTCTGGTCTGTTCTGAAGTGAACATTTGGTTGTAGTAAGTTCTGATCTGGTTTGGTCTGGTCTGTTCTTAAGTGAACATTTGGTTTTGGTAAGTTCTGGTCTGGTCTGTTCTGAAGTGAACATTTAGTTGTAGTAAGTTCTGGTCTGGTTTATTCTGGTCTGTTCTGAAGTGAACGTTTGGTTTTGGTAAGTTCTGGTCTTGTTTGTTCTGGTCTGTTCTGAAGTGAACATTTGGTTGTAGTAAGTTCTGGTCTAGTTTGGTCTGGCCTGGTTTATTCTGGTCTGTTCTGAAGTGAACATTTGGTTTTGGTAAGTTCTGGTCTGGTCTGAAGTGAACATTTAGTTGTAGTAAGTTCTGGTCTGGTTTATTCTGGTCTGTTCTGAAGTGAACATTTGGTTTTGGTAAGTTCTGGTCTTGTTTGTTCTGGTCTGTTCTGAAGTGAACATTTGGTTGTAGTAAGTTCTGGTCTAGTTTGGTCTGGCCTGGTTTATTCTGGTCTGTTCTGAAGTGAACATTTGGTTTTGGTAAGTTCTGGTCTGGTCTGTTTTGAAGTGAACATTTGGTTGTAGTAAGTTCTGGTCTTGTTTGTTCTGGTCTGTTCTAAAGTGAATATTTGGTTTTGGTAAGTTCTGGTCTGGTCTGTTTTGAAGTGAACATTTAGTTTTGTTAAGTTCTGGTCTGGTTTGGTCTGGTCTGTTTTGTTCGATCTGTTCTGAAGTAAACATTTGGTTTTGGTAAGTTCTGGTTTAGGTTGGTCTGGTCTGTTTCAGAGAAAACATTTGGTTCTGATAAGTTCTGGTCTGTTCTATGGTAATAGTTGGGTTACTGTTAGAGGTAAAATTAACAATGTAACTGTTAATTAAATGAAAGTACTCTAAATGTAATTGCAATGCACCAACATGTAAGTACATACTAAGTAAATTCAGTCAAATGGTTAAGGCCACCTGATATGAAGTGTGACCAAAAAAGCTTTTCAGGTTAGAGGAGAAACGTCTAAAATCACAGCACATTAACGGTAAAGGCTTTAATGCATTAACATGTCAACCAATAACCACTAGAGCTCATTAGCATATTCATGATTCGGTAGTGATTATATTTTGGGCGACACCCCCAATCCAAGTGGGCCAAATCTGATTTAAATCTACTTCCATGCCAGCAGAGGAACGCGGCACACAGCTGTGAACACTGGCATATGCGCAAACCCGTTTGATAAGGACATTTGCTTAATCGACTTGCCTGTCAAAGCAAATATTCCTCCTCACTACCTGCTGCCGCACTTTCTCTCTCTCCTCCTTTTCTCTTTCTGTGCACTGAAATTTTCTCCCCTCAAAGCCAATTTGCAGACTCGGGTTAAGTAAACACCTGTTTCCTGCAAAACTCCCTGGAGGCTTCGCCAGACAATTTACACCACTAACAAGCACAGGAATACACCAGAGAGCCAGAGATGCAGTTGCTTTCCATTTATTTTTGCTTCAGAGGGATGAGTGCTGGCTGATCGACCAATTAATGTGTGACTGAGCAGGATCCCGTGGTCAGTGTAGCACATGAAGATTTGTCTAAGGATAGATCAGGGCCAGGGCCAGGGCCGATGGGGTCAGTAGCCTCGAGCTGAGAGGACTGACATCCAAAAACAAGTAAAACTGATATCAAACAGGGCCTGAATGTGCACTAGTGACTGTTGTCACAAAGTCAAATAGAAAAAAACATGTTTTTATTCCACCTCAGAACTAGCAGTGCGTTCGCAATACTGCATGCAAGTCTACATTGTTGTCATCGTTCATTGTTGTACTCCGGTCCTTTTCATTACTAGATGCATTTGCAAAATTAAAAGTTGCAATTATGAGAAGCTAAAGCTCTAAGGCACACTTTTGAGATATAACGTGATCCAACATGAAGTCACAAATGCAGTATTTTCTTCTTTAAATATTGTGTGGGATGAAAAAGAAGCCTACAAAGAGAACGTATTGCAACTTATTTTAGGCCTTTAAACTTAAAATAATTTTGTATTCTTGACCTGATCCAACTCTATAAAGAGCCAAGAACAAAGAGGATTTATGATCACATTCAGGAAACCGGAGATAAAATACACAGACCTCCAGAGCGTCACTGACTGCAGTTCATGTAACAAAGAACTTTTAGAGTCTGTCCTTTACTAGAAATCTCCCCCTTGTGAAAAGTAAGTGTGCCGAATTTTTTGGATGTGCAGTTGTAGTGTACTTAAAAAAAACTGTACTTTCGGATAATATAATATTAATGAAATAAAAGACCACTTAAGGGCACTTAAAGAGAGCACACTCTCTTGTATTTAAGTACACTACACATTTAATAATGTCAGATTAATCATGTTAAAGTTTTACTTTAAAGTACATTTTAAACTATAATGATTTATGTCATGCTTTAATGAAGTACACTTATATTGATGTGTTGACATACTTGATTATAATTTTAACTGTAGTGTGTTATTCAATATTACATTTAAAGGTAATATATTTTAAGTGTGTTGAATTGCAACTGCTTGTGAAGCTCAAACATAATGCGTAACACGAGAATGAACCTCATTGGTTCTTGATGAAGCTCAAACGTGCTGCGTAACACGAGAATGAACCTCATTGGTTCTTGTAGAAGCTCAAACGTGCTGCGTAACACGAGAACGAACCTCATTGGTTCTTGTAGAAGCTCAAACGTGCTGCGTAACACGAGAATGAACCTCATTGGTTCTTGAAGAAGCTCAAACGTGCTGCGTAACACGAGAATGAACCTCATTGGTTCTTGAAGAAGCTCAAACGTGCTGCGTAACACGAGAACGAACCTCATTGGTTCTCGCTGAAGCTCAAACGTGCTGCGTAACACGAGAATGAACCTCATTGGTTCTTGCTGAAGCTCAAACGTGCTGCGTAACACGAGAATGAACCTCATTGGTTCTCGCTGAAGCTCAAACGTGCTGCGTAACACAAGAATGAACCTCATTGGTTCTCGATGAAGCTCAAACGTGCTGCGTAACACGAGAATGAACCTCATTGGTTCTCGCTGAAGCTCAAACGTGCTGCGTAACACTATAATGAACCTCATTGGTTCTTGATGAAGCTCAAACGTGCTGCGTAACACGAGAACGAACCTCAGTGGTTCTTGAAGAAGCTCAAACGTGCTGCGTAACACAAGAATGAACCTCATTGGTTCTTGCTGAAGCTCAAACGTGCTGCATAACACTATAATGAACCTCATTGGTTCTTGAAGAAGCTCAAACGTGCTGCGTAACACGAGAACGAACCTCAGTGGTTCTTGAAGAAGCTCAAACGTGCTGCGTAACACAAGAATGAACCTCATTGGTTCTTGCTGAAGCTCAAACGTGCTGCGTAACACTATAATGAACCTCATTGGTTCTTGATGAAGCTCAAACGTGCTGCGTAACACGAGAACGAACCTCATTGGTTCTTGTAGAAGCTCAAACGTGCTGCGTAACACGAGAACGAACCTCATTGGTTCTTGAAGAAGCTCAAACGTGCTGCGTAACACGAGAATGAACCTCATTGGTTCTCGCTGAAGCTCAAACGTGCTGCGTAACACTATAATGAACCTCATTGGTTCTTGATGAAGCTCAAACGTGCTGCGTAACACGAGAATGAACCTCATTGGTTCTTGTTGAAGCTCAAACGTGCTGCGTAACACGAAAACGAACCTCATTGGTTCTTGTAGAAGCTCAAACGTGCTGCGTAACACGAGAACGAACCTCATTGGTTCTTGAAGAAGCTCAAACGTGCTGCGTAACACAAGAACGAACCTCATTGGTTCTCGCTGAAGCTCAAACGTGCTGCGTAACACAAGAACGAACCTCATTGGTTCTCGCTGAAGCTCAAACGTGCTGCGTAACACGAGAATGAACCTCATTGGTTCTCGCTGAAGCTCAAACGTGCTGCGTAACACGAGAATGAACCTCATTGGTTCTCGCTGAAGCTCAAACGTGCTGCGTAACACAAGAATGAACCTCATTGGTTCTTGATGAAGCTCAAACGTGCTGCGTAACACGAGAATGAACTTTGTTGGTTCTTGATGAAGCTCAAACGTGCTGCGTAACACGAGAATGAACCTCATTGGCTCTTGCTGAAGCTCAAACGTGCTGCGTAACACAAGAATGAACCTCATTGGTTCTTGAAGAAGCTCAAACGTGCTGCGTAACACGAGAATGAACCTCATTGGTTCTCGCTGAAGCTCAAACGTGCTGCGTAACACTATAATGAACCTCATTGGTTCTTGATGAAGCTCAAACGTGCTGCGTAACACGAGAATGAACCTCATTGGTTCTTGTTGAAGCTCAAACGTGCTGCGTAACACGAGAACGAACCTCATTGGTTCTTGTAGAAGCTCAAACGTGCTGCGTAACACGAGAACGAACCTCATTGGTTCTTGAAGAAGCTCAAACGTGCTGCGTAACACAAGAACGAACCTCATTGGTTCTCGCTGAAGCTCAAACGTGCTGCGTAACACAAGAACGAACCTCATTGGTTCTCGCTGAAGCTCAAACGTGCTGCGTAACACGAGAATGAACCTCATTGGTTCTCGCTGAAGCTCAAACGTGCTGCGTAACACGAGAATGAACCTCATTGGTTCTCGCTGAAGCTCAAACGTGCTGCGTAACACAAGAATGAACCTCATTGGTTCTTGATGAAGCTCAAACGTGCTGCGTAACACGAGAATGAACTTCGTTGGTTCTTGATGAAGCTCAAACGTGCTGCGTAACACGAGAATGAACCTCATTGGCTCTTGCTGAAGCTCAAACGTGCTGCGTAACACAAGAATGAACCTCATTGGTTCTTGAAGAAGCTCAAACGTGCTGCGTAACACGAGAATGAACCTCATTGGTTCTCGCTGAAGCTCAAACGTGCTGCGTAACACTATAATGAACCTCATTGGTTCTTGATGAAGCTCAAACGTGCTGCGTAACACGAGAATGAACCTCATTGGTTCTTGTTGAAGCTCAAACGTGCTGCGTAACACGAGAACGAACCTCATTGGTTCTTGTAGAAGCTCAAACGTGCTGCGTAACACGAGAACGAACCTCATTGGTTCTTGAAGAAGCTCAAACGTGCTGCGTAACACAAGAACGAACCTCATTGGTTCTCGCTGAAGCTCAAACGTGCTGCGTAACACGAGAATGAACTTCGTTGGTTCTTGATGAAGCTCAAACGTGCTGCGTAACACGAGAATGAACTTCGTTGGTTCTTGATGAAGCTCAAACGTGCTGCGTAACACGAGAATGAACTTCGTTGGTTCTTGATGAAGCTCAAACGTGCTGCGTAACACGAGAATGAACCTCATTGGTTCTCGCTGAAGCTCAAACGTGCTGCGTAACACGAGAATGAACCTCATTGGTTCTCGCTGAAGCTCAAACGTGCTGCGTAACACAAGAATGAACCTCATTGGTTCTTGATGAAGCTCAAACGTGCTGCGTAACACGAGAATGAACTTCGTTGGTTCTTGATGAAGCTCAAACGTGCTGCGTAACACGAGAATGAACCTCATTGGCTCTTGCTGAAGCTCAAACGTGCTGCGTAACACGAGAATGAATGTCAGTTGGTTCTGCCATAACCATTGTTCGCTGATCAAAGTTTATATGTGAATAAAAGCCTAAATTAAATCTGTTCATCATATAAAGGGATCAAGTCTCTTCACATGACTTGAATTAAACCGCTCCATTCATATGGATTTATTTTACGATCTCTTAGAGTTTTCGGTGAATTGACTTTCATTGGACGAACAGAAATCTCTTTCTGTAAAATATAAAATAAAATATATCTTATATATATAAATATATCTTAATTTGTGTTCCAAAGACGAATGAAAGTTTTATGGATTTGGAACGACATGAGGGCGAGTACATTTTCAGAATTTTAATTTTGGGGTGAAATAACACTTATATAAATTATAAATTGAAATATACATTTACATTTACTTGCAATGTAGTTAAGTGTCCAAAAACACTACATTCAGTACGCTACATTTTTAAAACTATGTTCTTTTTCACAAGGATCATTCTGATTGTATGTGTGAATGTTGTAGTTTGCGCTTCAGTTATTGTGATTTGTGTGTGGAATGTTAAAGACTTTTGGAGAGCACATTTATCAGCACATTATCAGTTCTTTTGTATGCATTTGTACTATTTCAATGAACTGTCAGTGAACTGGTTTGTTGTAAGCGTTGCAATTATTATGCTTTTAATGGAAATCATGTTATAAACACAAAACAACATTGGGTCTCCACTCAGGCAGTTTGTCTACAAATATCGCTTCATATTTTTTAGAGGCTACTGTTTTGCTGGGAATATTAGACTTTATCTCTGAGCCTGGGTGATAAATGTGCTCTTCGAAAGAGCTGCACTTAAACTACGGAAATGATAAAGCTTTATGATAAGCAAATGCACACAAGCAAAACAAAGTTTTACGGACAGTGCAATAACTTTTTCATTCAACATAGTGTCTGATACCAAGTGCATTTTACATAACTCAAACAATATTTTGCCCACGCAAAAAGTGATAAAATACAGGTGTCGCATAAACAGCTTTTGCTTAAACTGTTGCATAATCAAATGATTACTTTGCTGCAGAACTTTTTTTTAAGACAGTGAATAAAAAGATGTCAATGGGTTTAATCGTGCCTTCCAGGAAATCTTTCTCTCTGCAAAACTGGATGCCATTGTCTTTTCTGTTCTTACAAAATTCCAGTGTGAATATTGCTGGGAAAGCTGAAGATTGTGGAAAGGAAACTGGAAAATAAATCAAATTCAGAGAAAGAAACCATAGAGAAAATAGAGCTGACTTACTGTTTATTATCAGCATCCTAACTGAAACGCAAGCTCAAAGATTTGACAATTCACTATTGATTTCAATAGAGTTGGCATTAGCATCATGCTAAGCCACAAAACATTGGATCAGATAATCAATTTAATAAATGTTCAATTACAATAAAGTCTTTTTATTTGATACATTTAGTATTTAATCTGATACAAGTATTCTTATTACATTCTTTACATCCCAGGATTTTTTTATTGAGCTTGTCTGGGGTTTTCTGTATTGTAAAGGATACTTGAAAAACTGCTGCCTTACAATTTGGCATACAATAGATTTACATTTATTCACTTAGCTGGTGCTTTTATCCAGAGCGACTTGCAAATGAGGGACAGCACAAACAATTTATCATAAGAGCCAACAAAATTCATAGTACAGTGCCAAGTTCAAAGTATAAGCTAGATTGAGTACACAAGGTAGAACAGAGGTGAATGCCCAAAAGAAGGCATTTTTAATAAGTAGGCACTGTAATAGTGAGTTCCTTTGTTTAAGTGCTTGCCACAATAACAAGGACAACCGACAGCGTCACAAATGAGCCGTTTAGCAATAATTCTACTATGGCTGAAACCCCTTACAAACAAGCCCAGCTGACAGGGAATGTTCTCAGAACGTTCTGATGAAGTTATCTAAAAGTTAAAATGTAACGTTAATAGAAAATTAGTTCAAAGTTACCTGGTCTTTAAAGCATTAGTTTGTAGAACTAGTTTATAGAATTTATTTATTTATTTTCGGAAACATTTTATTTGGATGTTCGTCTAACATTTTTTAAATGTTGCTACTTGTTCAGAGAGCATTTAAAAGTAACGTTCCCATAATGCAAGATTTAAAGCATTTAAAAAGCTGGACGTTTTCACCTGAAATGCCTTTGGATGTTAGAATCGGAATGCAAAAAAGATGCCTTTTGATGCGAAACGCAGATGTTTATAGTTGCAAGCCATTAAACGGACAGACTGGACTGATGAATCCTGCGATGATTAGTCTACTATTAAAACATGAATTTGAAATGCATATATGCGGTTCATATATGGGACATAATGTATTGCATCTCACAATTCTGATATAAACTTGAAATTACTTTTCTTTTTTTTTTTTTACTCTGTGGCTTTCATAGACTGCAGAACTGTCATTTTCCGCTACCAGGTAGGCTCCACCTACAAAACACATCACCACTGTTTGCAAACACCCAAATGGTCTCAGTTCCCGTTATGTGGTGTGCCCCAGGGGTCTATTTTAGGCCCTCTTCTCTTTTCACTTTATATGTTCCCCTTGGGTGCCATTTTTAAGAAATATAAGATCTTCTACCATTGCAATGCTGACGTTACACAACTAAAACTGACAGTATTGACTCTTTGGACACACTTTGCGACTGTTTTGAGGAGATAAAATGTTGGATGGCTAATAATTCTTTGCAATTAAATGAAAGCAGAATTGAAATTTTGATTTTAGGCCCCTCCAGGTCTCCATCTGTTTTTAATTTAGGTTCACTTTCTGCCAGTGTTCAACCTCATGTAAGAAATCTTGGGGTTACATTTGATTCGTCACTAAATTTTGAGAAACAAATCAGTACAGTGGTAAAGGGCAGTTTTGTTTTTTGTTTTTTCCATCTGAGATCAGTTGTGAAATTAAAACAGCACCTAAACTTTGGAACAGTGCCTGTAAATGTGAGGTTTCCTTCACTAGCCAGTTTTAAATCGACTCAAAAGTAAACTTTTTTAAATTATAGAAGTTTGATATGGTACAACCTACCAAATATTTAAGCAGAATGTCCTAGAGACAGGTTACAGCTTTGGTATTATCGTAAATTATTTGAGACATCAACTATGGATCTGCAAGCAAATGTTTTATTTTATTATTAAAACTTATGGCACTATAAACTTAAGTACTGATATCTAAAACATCAAATTTACTGATAATTCACAAACAAGTGAAAATAACAAAGTACACCATACACAATACAAATTTTTTAAAAAATGTGGTGACAAATAATGTAAACATACAATATAAAAACAGACATTGCTGCTGCAGCAGGGAATATTATTTTGCATTATTTTAATGTTAATGTTCGTAAAACAGGCATTTTTATAACAAACAACTGAGAGTCATGGCCTAAATATGACTGTCATTTACAGTAATTCTGCATTAGTAAAATAGTAAGAATGAATCTTTCAGTGTGATTGATTTGTGAACTGATTAAACAGTTCGTTTAAAAAAGGAAATGTTTTCCTATATAACAATACTCTGATAAAGTACAGATACTTGGAAAATCTGCTTAAGTACAGTAACATCATAAAAATAAAAAATACCATCCACTACTGCAAACAACGCAGGTGCGCAGGTGAATAGCCATAATAGTTAATGGTGTCGGTACAAGAAGTTCTGGACTAAACTAACTTCAGTCATGCTAAATAAAGTTCTGATGGCACAAGGTTATGTAGTTAGATGGGGTTTGGATCAGGGTTTTCATGTCTGATTCTGAAGGTGATTGAGTTTACAAACCTGGTTTAATTCAGCGCATGTTTGCTAAAGCAGCATATGTGTGTCTGTGAAGACACTGAATAGAGCAGTTCACACATTTGCCATACATTTTTCGCACACATATCCGAGAAACAGTGGGAAATATGTGACTGTGAAAAAACATTGTGTTCCAAGTGTGTGTATATAAAAAGCAACACCAAGGACAGCATGTTTTCATGAAGCAGGAATCTGTCAGGATAATGTATTTCAGGCGTTCAGATCCTCTCTTTACCGCTCAACCAATTACATGCGGCTGTGTGACCGCTGGAGACTTCATGAATGACAATATTGAGGGCATCAGTCACACCGATGCGAGAGCTTGCAGGGTTAGGCATCAGTTTTAAGTAACATATTGACTGCAAGTCGACGCATCGTGTCCAATAAGGTGAGTCACCTTGGGCTCGCCTCGATCTCCAGTGAGCTCGTGATGTGAGAGCGCCTCTTTATCATTTGTCTGAAAGAGAAGGAGAGAAAAGAAGAAAATAATGTTGTTACCGACCACCGCAGGTCCCAAGACATCAGTAGATGTTGTGGCTGAATTTTCAGTAGACAGAGGCAATCCCAGAATATTGTGACAAAATCTGTCCAAGATGGCATACTATTTTAGCCTACTTTTTAAAAGTATTCATTCTGGAAAAAAAAGAATATACTTAAAGGGTTTATGAATTGAGAAATCAACTTTTCCTTGAGCTTTTGATATATAAGAGGTCATCGTACTATAAGAATGTCCTTGTTAGTCCAATAAAAGCTTTTATTGACACCAGGACCAGTGAACGATCTATCTATAGATAAGTGAAACTCCGCCTCCACAGAAGAAATCAATGCCTACTTCATCATTGCAGTGTTAGCCCCGCCCACTGGTGTGTTAGTAAGATGAGGAGTAGAGAAGAGCGATACAGGACTAAAATAACATTACCTTCCAAAGGATCCTAATGCTAGGAATATGATTATTGATTTCAACAGTGTGAATGTCTCAGTTGAGCTTTATTTATTTGTATTCGGTACATTTCACTGTGGATTCTTTGGTAAATCAGTCGCATTTCGGCGCAAACAGACTTTTACAATACGGACTCGACAGTAATGCAACAACATGTGAGTAACTGTGTTCATTCTGATGCCTGATCTGATATTAATGATTCATGTACAGTCACATGATCTTTGTGTCAGTAAATCAAACCAGTGACTAAACGCTCAACTTCACCTTGTTTCTCTCAGTAGGATGAAAATAATCTATTATTAAATTATATATAGAAAGCGATCAAAGAACGCTCCCTTTACAATTGCTGGAGCTGTCAATCAAACAGGACGTACTTTTCACAATTAGTTAAACTTAAGAGCTGTAATAGTAAAAACATACTAAAAGTTTTCGAGAGAGTAATACTTGGCTATTTCATATGCAAAGATGTCAGCCAATCACAGCAGTGGGCGTTTACACTGAAGTCTCACAGAGACACGCCCCTTAAAACAGGGCGTTCAGATCAGAGGATAAAATCAGGGTAGGAAAAATGCAAATGTATTAGTTTAAATTAATATTAAATGCAATTAGCTGAACTTTAGAGTGTTATTTGACTCACTTAAGTAGGACTTAAGTACATCTTTATAAGTAATTTCATCATTACTATCATTCTAATGTCTTTGAAATATGTTTAAAGTGTCCTGCTGAATATACTGACAAGCATTTATGGTAAACTAAAATATACTTTAATGACATTATGTTGAAACTTGTGTTTAAATATATTTGTAATTACACATTTGCAATGATGACATTGAAATTTAGGACATTTAAAATATATTAACTTAATAACGCACCACAGTTCAAATTATAATTGAATACTTTACATGTGCTTTTTGATTTATAATGCACTTTAAAACATTTAATTTAACATTATTACAAAAAGGTGTTAAAAGTGTGTTAAGAAATGAAAGAGTGTACTCTTTAATTTCATTAATATTACATTATCAGATTTTTTAAATGATTCTTTTATGATTTGAAGTAAATTAGTGCACATCTAAAACAATTAAGCACACTTCTTTTTTTACAAGGAACACATTGTTAATTAGCTATTAGAATACTAACAAAATGATTAAAAATAGTTTCATCTGATATGGGTTAGGGTTTTTTAACTAGTTGCTTATTAGCATGCATATTACAAGAATATTAGCTGTTTATTAGTACTTATTAAGCACATATTAATGCCTTATTCTGCATGACCTTATTCTACATTCTTAATCCTACCCAATACCTAAACTTAACAACTACCTTACTAACTATTAATAAGCAGTAAATTAGGAGTTTATTGAGGGAAAAGTCATAGTTAATAGTGAATACGTGTTACCATGTGGGAGTTTACATATTTAATGAGTGTTATGAATATTAGTTTAGTAGCAGACTAATGAAATCAATTGTGAGGCAAGTGTGCTTCACACGAGCAGCGCGATTCTGCCGGTCCCAAATCACTGTAACTGCAGACTGTAAAGATGACTTATCTTTCATTTCAGGTTGAATTAATTCTGGTCTAAGGATACTTTGAGTGTTTTGAATGTGTATCAGGAAGTGACCAGTGCATGCTGCTCATAGAAACATTTTATTTGTCTCTGAAAACAAGAGCTCAAGAAAATTGTCGTCATCCGGATGAAACCTGCCTTAAAACTCTCATTGACGGCCCATGCCATCTTTATTCTGAGACGCAGGGATTCATGACTATATAAATCACTTTCGCAGTCCTTCACAGACAGACTACATCCATTTACAGTCGCTTGATCTTATTTTTCACTTTTAATGAACGGCATAGTTTAATTAACGACTGACCACAGGGAAATGAGACCTATTGATCTGTTTACCAGGTAGAACATTGACTTGAATATTGAGCTTCACAAGACTAAAGCGAATGGCCTTTATTTGATGTATTTCACAAATGGATTCTCTGAACATTAACCAGACTTCAGGCGGTTTATATCACTCTAAATGAGAGATCTGAGCATTCGCTCAAACACAAGCTAAAAGTAGAAAGCGGTGAGCAGGTGTTTGTGCGTCAACATTTTTATCCTCAGCAGATTTGTTGCAAAACCTAGTGAGCGTCATAACATTTTTTAAAAAAAAGGTAGATGGTAAAACCGTGAAGATACATCAGTTTGACCGATTTCTAATGCTCATTTGTAGTTCATAGAGTCTAACTTCTTGTGGAAGACGACTATTTTGATTTTACAAAGATGCAAATATGGCTTCACACACTGAAAAACATTATATTTTGGACCAGCTTTAAAAAAAGAACACAAATTTGTTTCAGCCGTATTTATTAGTTTTTCTCAAGTTCTTTTGATTTTGTAGTCAGTGATGCTTTGCAAACTAAACACCTTTCTGGAAATCAAAGCCAATGTTGATTCTTGTTTTATTACGGGCACTGTTCGAAATCTTTTCGTTTGTTTTGGATTCAAGCTACTTCCACTGTATGTAGTAGTAATAATAATAATAATAATAATTTGTTACATTTATATAACACTTTTCTGGGTACTTAAAGTGCTAACGAATGGAAGGGGGAATCTTCTCAACCACCACCAATGTGTTATTATAAATTATAGTTTCTGTATGGCAAGCTAATGTGTTCAAACATCCTAGCAGCATGCGAATTCAAGCTAGCAACATGCTAAAACATCACAACATGCTAATTTATGTTAGAAATGTGCTAAAACATGCTAGCAGCACAGTAAATCATGCTATCGATATGCTAAAACATCCTAGAAATATGCAAATGTATGCTAGCAATGTGCTAAAACACGTTAGCATGCTAAATTATGTTAGCAATGTGTTAAACTTACTAGCAGAATGTTAAATCATGCTGGCAGCATGTTAAAACATGCTAACAGCATTCTAAATTGTGTTAGCAATGTGCAAAACATGCTAGCAACATGTTAAAACATCCTAGCAATGTGTTAAAATATGTTAGCATGCTAAATCATGCTAGCAATGTGTTAAACATGCTAGCAGTGTGATAAAATATGCTAGCAGAATGTTAAATCATTTTGGAAATATGTTAAAACATGCTAGCAATGTGCTAAAACACGTTAGCATGCTAAATCATATTAGCAACGTGTTAAACTTGCTAGCAGAATGTTAAATCATGCTGGCAGCATGTTAAAACATGCGCAAAAACATGCTAGCAGCATGGTAAATCATGCTAGCAACATGTTAAAACATCCTAGCAATGTGTTAAAATATGTTAGCATGCTAAATCATGCTAGCAATGTGTTAAACATGCTAGCAATGTGATAAAATATGCTAGCAGAATGTTAAATCATTTTGGAAATATGTTAAAACATGTTAGCAATGTGATAAAACACGTTAGCATGCTAAATCATGTTAGCAATGTGTTAAACTTGCTAGCAGAATGTTAAATCACGCTGGCAGCATGTTAAAACATGCTAACAGCATTCTAAATTGTGTTAGCAATGTGCAAAACATGCTAACAGCATGGTAAATCAAGCTAGCAACAAGTTAAAACATCCTAGCAATGTGTTAACATGCTAAATCATGCTAGCAATGTGATAAAATATGCTAGCAATGTGATAAAATATGCTAGCAGAATCTTAAATCATTTTGTAAAGATGTCAAAACATGCTAGCAACATGTTAAAACATGCTAACAACATGTTAAAATGTGCTAACAACATGCTCTGCAAAATTCTTTCTGATCGTAAAAGTTATTATCGGTTTTCCTGTGTCCTGTAACAGGACACCTAGTTCTGCCTGTGTTTTAGCTACGTTTGGGATGCTAGTTGCAGTTTTAGGGGGATGGGTACACAGAACTTTGAGAGAGTGAGTTTCTGGATAATTTGTTAAATATAATGAATAATTGTGTGTCTGATTGATCCAGACGCTACATAATGTTAGAAATATGTTAAAACAATGCTAACAACATGCTAAATTGTGTTAGCAATGTGCAAAACATGCTAGCAACATGCTAAATCATGCTAACAATGTGTTAAAACATGTTAAATCATGCTAGCAAAGTGCTAAATAATGTTAGTTACATGCTAAATCATGCCAAAAACTATAGATGTAGAAAGACGGTTCACACTTATGAATAGGAGAAAGTGCAACACACAATATGGCAGAATACGTCCTGCCTTCTGAGTAAAAGAGCCAATTGCTAATTGGTAAAGTCATTGCGTCACTGCAGCTACCAATAGAAACCCCAGTTCCCATAGAAACCTGAGACTCGCGCTTAGGACTACACATGCGCATTGGCTCATCTAGCCTGAAAAGTAAATCCTTCTTAACGCTTTTTGAGCATGAGAAACAACATTTATGTCAGATATTGTTGCTGATTTGAAACATGTTATTTAATTGTGAGTTCGGCAAACAGTTTTTGAGATTTCAGGATTCCCCCATTCAAATAGAGAGGACTTGGTCTTGGATGCCCGAAATAGCTGCCCGGAGGCGTTGCAAAAATGGCTGCAGAGTGAACAGACTTTCATTGAAAGGGAGTAGCAGTGTGTTAAACCACATTAGCAACATGCTTAATCATGCTAGCGACATGCAAATTCAGTGTGTTAAAACATGATAACAGCATACCAAATCATGTTAGAAATGTGCTAAAACGTTTGGTTTTAGTTTTAGTTTCAGTTAATTATAATAACCCTGTGCGTGGCACATTTTGATTGTATGGGTAGGTTTAAGGGTGGGTTAAGGTGTAAGAGAAGTGTAATTATACAGTAGATGAGACCAAATTTTGAATTGATTTTTAACACATTCTGACACACACATTTTCTCTTTTTTATTCCCATAAACTCACTCAGAGCCTCTTGTAAGATGTGAGGAGGTGAACAGATGTCATATTCCCTCATTAAGATGTTCTCACCTCTCCAGTCTCTATCTCTCTCTCTCATCCAGACCACACAGGGGAGCTGCTGAGGGTCTCTGGGGTTCAGGGTTCAATGTCCAAATCACCAGCAAGGTGCCGGATGGCGGCTCCTCTTCAGCTGAGCGTGTGATTAATGGCTCCTGCCCCGATACATGGCATTAACGCTTTTTGAGTGCTCCGTAGACCATGGGGAACGATGAAATAAATCAAAAACCCATAAGATCACACACACACACACACACACACACATGCGCCCTGTGCTATCAGCCGATGCAGTCTGATGCAGTCAGGCAGCGCTGAGACTATTGAGTCTGCTGAAAAAACTTGTGTGTAAATGCATTGTTATAGATTTCAAAGGTGTTTGTTGTGTGTGTATATGCACCACGGCGGAAACAAAACATTCATCATGGTTTTGTTTGCAGGCTGCTTTGAATAATGTAGCGTACTATTGCATCTGTTCTGCGCGTCCTGGACGGCGTCTGCAGCTGTAGGGATTTCTGTTGCTCGTGCGTCTGCATTAATCACTTCTCCATAGACTGCATCTGTTTAATGCTAAACCCTGACGTAAATTACTGACTGGTGCTCCTGCTCACTTGCAATGTGCAAAACTGAAATTAGATTAAGTAATTGTGTTAGTTTATGAAAAGTAATGTGTTACATTACTTTTGAGTTACTTTTTCTCACCTGGGCTGGGCTTGCTTGTTTATAATGACAACAAAAAAAAGTTCTATTTTTGGCAAATGCTGGTATGAACTGCGTTGTTTTATTGTTTTATAATCTTTCCTGGGGTGAACTTTTAATGTTGGTATGCTTTTTACATCAAAAATTGTCATAATTTAGAAATAAAAGGCATTTTTCCTACCCTGATTTTATCCTCTGATTTGAACGCTCTGTTTTAAGGGGCGTGTCTCTGTGAGACTTCAGTGTAAACGCCCACTGCTGTGATTGGCTGACATCTTTGCATATGAAACAGCAAAAAGTATTACTCTCTCGAAAACTTTTAGCATGTTTTTACTTTTACAGCTCTCAAGGTTAACTTATCGTGAAAAGTGTTGATTACAGCATTATATTTAGATCGTGGCATGAAAGGTTGCAGTGATGACCATTGTAGCCGATCACAGATTGAGCGCATGAAAGCAGTGATCTCATCATTTCAACTCAATTTCTGCACACTAACGAATGCTTTCATCATCATAGATTTGTTGAATAAAACAGGAGTTTTGGCACGAGTCCAGAAATCAGACACTGATAAACTCGCTTTGTTTGATTGACAGCTCCAGCGATTGTAAAGGGAGTGTTCTTTGATCGCTTTCTATATATAATTTAATCACAGTTTAAATAACAGATTATTTTCATCCTACTGAGAGAAACAAGGTGAAGTTGAGCGTTTAGTCACTGGTTTGATTTACTGACACAAAGATCATGTGACTGTACATGAATCATTAATATCAGATCAGGCATCAGAATGAACACAGTTACTCACATGTTGTTGCATTACTGTCGTGTCCGTATCGTAAAAGTCTGTTTGCGCCGAAATGCGACTGATTTACCAAAGAATCCACAGTGAAATGTACCGAATACAAATAATTAAAGCTCAACTGAGACATTCACATTGTTGAAAATCAATAATCATATTCCTAGCATTAGGATCCTTTGGAAGGTAATGTTATTTTAGTCCTGTATCGCTCTTCTCTCCTCCTCATCTTACTAACACACCAGTGGGCGGGGCTAACACTGCAATAATGAAGTAGGCATTGATTTCTTCTGTGGAGGCGGAGTTTCACTTATCTATAGATAGGCACTGTTAGATAACTCTTATCAGCTTTTCTTTCTCTGTTTTCTCTCTCCTGGTCTTTAAGGCTGCAATGGAGAAGAGTTGTTAAAAAAATGTTCATGGCACTTTTCCCATAGGCCTATGCATTCAATGAGTGAAAAGGACAAACTAAGAATGAGGCACGACTCGGGACAATAAACAGAGATTAAAATAATCTAACAGGCACATTCCAGGATCAGTCGTTCTCTGGGTCTGGTGTCAATAAAAGCTTTCATTGGACTAACAAGGAAGTTTTCAGTTCTGAAACTTACAGGATATTCTTATAGTACGATGACTTATTTTATATCAAAAGCTCAAGGAAAAGTTGATTTCTCAATTCATAACCCCTTTAAGGCCCTTTCACACCAAAAGTGAAATGAATAAGCCTCAGGCTGAAGGAAATGCATATTTATGCCTCTACACTAGAGGGCGCAGCTCAAACAAACCTTTCAGCTGTGCCGCCATTCTGGATTAAAGAAGAATAGGATACAGGAAAAGGAAGTTCAATCAACGCTCTTATTTCTAAATCTAGTACTTTTTGCTTATTAGTATGGTTGAATTGAATCATGGAAGATCAGCAGCAAAGACATTCGTTAATAAAGCGAGATTAAATACATAAAGTATATTTGTGTAATTTAACATATTTAATTAATACTGGTTTGCATAACATTTTTATTCATTTTGAGGAATACTGAATGTTTCGTGCAAGTGAGATGAGTAAATGCATGTTCATGTTTAGTCTAGAACTACAATAATCATCATGTTCACACACAACGCCTCAAATAACTCAAATTAGGATATTTTTGATGAAATCCAAGAGGTTTATGATTCCCAAGAGAAAGCAACGTAATCACCACATTCAAGGTCCAGAAAAGTAGTAAAGACATAATTAAAATAGTCGACGTGACTGCCGTGGTTCAACCTGAATGTTATGAAGAGACGAGAATACTTTTTGTGCACAAAAACAAAACAAAAAAAATGACTTTATTCAGGGAGATTGACTCGACTAATAAAATACTAAAAGTGACCAATTAATACATTTTACCCTATTATTTCTTCATACAGAGATCTGAATTGAGATTCCAGAATCATGTCAATTTAAAGTGAATTCAATTCTGAATGGGAAAGAGTTGAAACCCCTGTTGGTCTCACACTTGTGTTGCTGAGGTAATTCCCTGTTCAATGATAATTACATCACTAAAGGTGTCTTAAAGAGACATCACCACACTGTGTCAGCTTTAATTAAAAGGCCCGGCCTGTGCCGGCCAAATCCTAATCAATCGCTTGATCAATGAGAGCTTTTGATTCATTCGCGGTGCAGTTCGCTGCGGTGGAGCCGCACGTAAATATCTGCACTTCACTTGATTTAAAGAGCCCACTAGGGCCCAGTCTCTTCATTTTATTCTTGGTTTCTTCAAGGGAAAGAGCGCATTCCCTTTTCCTTTTTTAAAGGCTTTTCCCCTGCTTATTGTTCTTTTTCACAGTTCAGTGCTTTTCTGTTTGCACAAGCTGCAACATCTCATTTAAAGGCCAGATGAATTGTTTATTCTCAAATGCAAATCCTGCATCAGTCGCTCTGCTCTGCCAAATATTTGCAATCTTAAGTCTGTAGTTATTGCCCGGGAAAAAATATTAATGTTTTGTTTGTCTGACAGATTCTCCACGCGTAGAAATGTAGTTCAGAAGTGGTTTTAAATCAAATGCAAATCAAAATGAGTTGTTCTTGTTTCACTAACTCCTCGAAAACATTCCTGGTGCTTTTTCTGTTGGAAAGCCACTTCAGAATCTCATTTGTGTTTCCCACGGGGCCAGTGACTCAGACGTTCAGTCTTTCCACAGACGCTCGGCTGCAGAAATGCTGAGAGTAAAATATTGATCTGATTTCGCAAAATGGCATTCACAAACAGAATCATATTAGATTAATCCTTAGGACTCTCCAACTTGGGAGCAAGACACTAGACTGTAAGGCTGCAAATATGGAAATCTACAGTAAAATATGTTTAAACGTCTCAGTTGGTGACAGTTGCTGGTTCTTTTAGTCCAGTTAATGCCATCTGAAGTTTTTCACAGTTTCCAGGTTTAAGTCAAGCATGTGGTGTTGTGGTTTAAATCATAAGTATATATATTTTTTTAAAAGCTGTACAGATAATAAATAAAAGGCCATTTAAGTGCATTTAAGAGAGTGCACTTTCATAACTGTGATTCTTAACATTTTTAAAAAGTGTCAAAATTAAAAGAGTAAACTGCATTTTCTAACACTAGATAGGTGATAGACGTAAATGCCCACTGAGTGGGAAACAGATTTGCATATTAAAATAAGTAAGTATTTGTAGTTATAACACAGTTATAATGGATTAATGAGCCATACATATCAAACAATCTGTATCAGACAAAGCTGTTTCTCACTCTTGTGTGTTGTGACATTACTGCCGGATCCAGTAACATCTTTTATGTTTAGTCTCTCTGAAAAGTCTGCATCAAACCATGTCTTGTTTAAAAACGACTAGTGTGACTGGAACTTGAAATAAAGTTCATCCATGCTTTCTAAAAAATGCTGGGTTGTTTAAACCTATGTTTGGGTCAAATATGGACAAACCCAGCCTTTGGGTTAAAAATGTAATTTAAAAATTTAAACCATCAGTTAGATATTTGACCCAAACATGGATTGAAACAAACCAACATTTTAAGAGTGTAGTAGTAAATAGCCCCGCCCACCAGTTTGCCATGTCATGTACACTCTTAAAAATGCTGGGTTGTTTCAACCCATATTGTTGGATTACATTTTTTAATAAAATTTTTAACGCAGTGGCTGGGTTTGTCCATATTTGACCCAAATTTGGGTTGAAAGAACCCAGCATTTTTAAGAGTGTACATGACATGGCAAATCGGTGGGTGGGGCTAAAGAGGCAATTATGTAGAAGTAGGCGTTGATCTTCTTCCGCAGAGGCGTGTCTTTTGTCGCACTATGATGTGACAAAATATGAAACGAGTTGTTTTCTTAGGTTGGTTTTAATAATTAGGAAGTTATTTTTATAGTACAATGACCTCATATATTTTAAAAGATCAAGGAGAATTTGATTTCTCAATTCATGACCCCTTTAAGTGCACTTAAGAGAGTCACTTTCATGACTGTTTCTTAATACACTTTTAAAAAGTGCACTTTGTAAGAATGTCAAATTGAAAGCGTCACTTTAAAGTGCATTTTAATAACATGTAGCACGTGTAAAGTACTTTTACTGTATTATTTTATCCATGTGTTATTCAATGTTATTCGATTACATGTTTGTTTGTTTGGGTTTTCAAAATCACAATAAACATTAAGGTCTTTTGAAGTTGTCTATTCATAGCAAGTAAATTAAATTAAACATCGACTAACAAAATGTTTTTAGTTTTATCTTAAGCGAAAAATTCTACTTACAGCTAATTAAGATTTTGTTAGTGAAACCAAGTTTGGCATACATCAAGTAACATTTTGGCTTGTGTCTAAAGAAATTATACTGATGAAGCATCATCTTTAAAATAAATAAAACTGTATGAAATTTACTTTTTATGTTTATTAATGCTTTATATGAATGTCTTTGGGGAAATAAAAGTTTAAGATTTGAACCAAACCATTAATATAATATGAGAAAAAACAAATAAATCTGGTTGAGTGAGTTGGTGTCGTGCAACAAACACAGAAATAAAGAGCTGGATCTTCATGAAAGCAGTCAATTTGAATCAGAATGACACTTTTTAAGAAAATCTAGAAACAAAAACACGGGAAACAGGAGATCAGACCAAGAACAACCGAAAATCAGGACAATGTATGCAATCAAAGAAACGAGAAACAGGTGTTATGACTTAATCAAACAATGAACTATGACAACAAATGCAAAGAAGGAAACCAAATCAAAATCCAACTCCGATCACCGACGTCCTAACAGACAGCTAGCGAGGCCACGGAGACTCACATCCGGTTTTAGGCCCATATGTTCCCTGCAAGACTCCTCTGTCAGACTCCTGAAGCTTGCAGACGACACTAGAGTCATCTTCCTCATTCACGACGAGGACGACGACGGATAAGACAGATGCAGGGTGGAGGAGGAACAGCTGCAATCAGAACAACCTGGAGCTGAATGCGTTCAGAAGCGGTGGAGATCTGAGCAGCACTGAACCGAACCGGGAAGCCCACACTGACACCGCTGTGGAAAAGGCCCAGCAGAGGTTGTTCTTTCGTTTGCCAGCCGTCGCCTCAGAGCACCAGAGCATCCAGGAGCAGTTCACCCCATGAACAATTAAAACCGCCTCACAGCTCTCCCCGTAGAGCAGTAACTTCCACTGCGAACAAAATCACATGTGCAATATGTAAATCTGACTCACATTTATTCAGCTAACCGCACACACTCTTATCTCTGATGCACATTACCTTCCCTTGTGAAAAAGAAGTACACTGTGAAAAAGTAGGACTTAAGTACATTTTTATATGTAATTTCATGAATACTAAATAAGTGTACTTACTGACAAGCATTTATGGTAAACTTAAATATGACTTTAATGTCTTCTAAATAGATTTGTAATTACTTACACATCTGATATGATAAAGTCGCAGTTTAGTAGACTTTAATCCCCGGCTTCACAGACAAGGCTCAAGCTAGTCCCAGTTTAAAATGCATGTTTGAGCTGTTTCAACTGAAAGCAACTTAAATATCTTAATATCTTAAAATATGTCACTGCTATTGTTTTGTCTCAAGATGCACACCAGTAATGTGTTTTTCTAGGGTACATTTATAAAAGCTACTTAAATACCCAAATTGAACTAAGGCCTAAGTCCTGTCTGTGAAACCAGGCCTAAATATATTACCTTTAAATGTATATTGAATAATATTGACTACAGGTAAAATTATAATCAGGTACTTTACATGTGCTCCAACATAAGTGCACTTTAAAGCATGACGAATCTTTTAAAGTGCACTTTAAACTTTTAATTATAAGCACACTTAAGTGCCTCTATATTTCATTAATGCACGTTTAATACAATTAAGTGCACTTCTTGCTCACAGTAAAGCTCATTTGGATTCTGATCGGTGCAAAAACTGGTTCTGACTGGACATGAGCCACAAATCAGTTCGGTTCTACATAAATGCAGTAATTTTCGATGCTGCTTATCAACCATAAACAACCTACATGCACAATGTGTCTATATGTGGCACAACACATCAAAATGAAAAGTGTCCCATTATAATCAATGAAGCGTTTATGCTGGAATGCTGCAACAGGCAGGAGACACTTAATGCTTGGCTTGATCATGTGACTGACCACATGTAAAGCAAACTACCACATTTTATAATGCAACAGTTATGCAAAATTTCCTTTACATGGCGGTCAATAAATAGTAGGCTACAACATATACAAATAGTACCAAAATTTCAGTCATCAATTTCAATAATAGTGACCATTTTGAAACCACAGCATGAATCTATTGAATGCAAAAACTGTTCAGAAACGTCTAAAAGTTGTAACTTCTTCCTGAGTCTCTCCATCAGTGTCGACTCCGGTTTGAACAATGTAAGGCTGAACACTTTCGTCATTTTGGCTGCGTGAGATTCTCCAGCTTTGTTGTTGTTGAGCGACCGAAGCACGAGCTGTTAAAGCTCCGCCCTCTTCTGGAAAGGGGGCCGGGAGCAGCAGCTCATTTGCATTTAAAGGGACACACACAAACGGCGTGTTTTTGCTCACACCCAAATAGGGGTGAATTTGACAAGCTATAATAAATGATATGTGGGGTATTTTGAGCTGAAACTTCACACACACATTCTGGAGACACCAGAGACTTATATTACATCTTGTGAAAAGGGGCATTATAGGTCCCCTTTAAATAAAAGAGAGAAATAAATAGAGAGATCAGTATTGTTGGTTGGTTGTTTGACTGATATTAACAGACAGCAGCAGGTCTCTAAGGCTGCATTTACACCCAGTCTTACTGGTAAGGTTAAAGAAGCGACTAATTATACATTTTTATATTGTATTATCAACTTTGAGCTGAAGGACTTTTGACATTGCTGGTCCCACGCATGTTTCTGAGAGGAATCAATCAGATAGGCTCAGGCAGGAGTGGATCAGGACTCTGACTATGAAAGGTTGTAGGTTGATTAGACGGGTTGATTAGTTAACGCTGCCCCGGGCAATCCAATCATTTAACACTAGCTGTCTGTATTTGACAGATGGCTGGTAGACATGGATCTGTTAAACGCTAATAACCAGAGTCCCAGCACAGGCTGACAGAAACAGCGCCTAATTTGAGGGATTCCTTTGTGGAAATATTATCTGATATCTACACTGTAAAGCATGATTTTTCAAAGTCGTAAATTAAAAAACATTATCGGAGTATATCTTTCTAAATCTCACATTTAATTCAATGTGTTGCTTGCCTTTCCTTTGTAATTGTTTGTAAAATTTACTAGCAAAAAATTGTTTCTACACCAAATTGTTCACAACAGATTCCTGTCGGCAGATTCAGCTTTTTAAATGAATGATTTTAAAGGTTCAATGTCTTGCACATTGTCTTCTAAAACTATCTCTAAAGATTCAATACAGCATTACATGTTTCCAGCCGACTGTCAGGGCACGTATTAATGAATGATCCATATTTTAATGAATATAAAGAGGCAGCCAAATGAGATGAATATAAAGTAATTGAATATTTAAATGCATTTCTACTATAAATCTACTGTAAAATGTAAATAGAGCATGAGTGATCTGACAGACATCTTGATTTATCACTATTGTTGTGTGTCTTTGGTCCCGATACTTATGGCAAATTGTTCAATATTCCAGACACGACTCCACACGGCGATTCCAGAGCTCTTCTTGGTGCCGCATATTTGACAGAATGGTCCACTCTTTTTCAGGAGTAATAATCATAGATAAACAGCCAAATCAACATAGACGAGAACAAGGGATTGAACTGAACAGGCAAACATAAAGAGAATCGGGTGACAATCTTAAAGGGATGGTTCACCGAAAAATGAAAATTATCCCATGATTTACTATGACTTTCTTCTTTCAGACGAACACAATCTGAGATGTATTTAAAAAATATCCCGGCTCTTCCGAGCTTTATAATGGTTGTGTGTTTTGAAGACGAAAAACAAGGCGGGGAAACAGGAACAAAAGGAAACGGAGCAGAATTTCAAAATAAAAGACAACACAACAGAATCTTGTCATTCCAAACTTTTTACATCTTCGGAATGAAATCTGAGACATTTCTGACCCTCCAATGAAAGGCTATTTACCCAAAACTCTGACACTTCAAAACGATGGTCAAATCCGAGTCTTCTGAAGAGAAACAGTCACTTTTTCGATATGATGAAGAGATTTCATTATGAACACTGATCAGCAAACATACATAGAGCACATCAAATATGGTAACGGAAGCTCATGAGCGACAACCAATGAGGTTCAATCTCGCGTCACGCATCGTTTGTTCTCACTTGGCAAGGAAGTACGACTGGGCTTCCGTTTACCATATTTGGTGCTCTGTGTAGATTCACTGATCAGTATTTATATGTGTGTATATACTACAATGTATCATCGAGTTATGGCTTTATTTTACTTATACAGTAAATTGAATAACCCCATTATCAAAGTCAAGACTCCAAGACTTGGATGGAGGGACAGAATTCTCTCCGATTTCATTATTGTGTTTCGAAGATGAACGAAAGTCTTACAGGTTTGGAATGTTTTGGCAGAACTTTCCCTTTAAGTGAAACAACATGGCAGAACTTTTCCTCCTTTAAAGCCTGTGATGATCTCAACATCACAGACCACTCTTTCCTCATCCACCGTCAACATGATCCATCTTCTCTCATCCCTCCATTACAGTGCAGCAACTTTGGGACAGAAACACGCGTGTCAGGACCAGTTAAGAGTGTTTCTCTAATGACGGAGGAATGGAAAACACACTTCCCATGAGTCTTACGCTACAGTAATTTGAGGCGCCTTCAAGGTAACGGTCTGCATATTCACCGGCCTCACGGTCATGTTGATAATTTTATGAGTATTGACCGTGTTTCATGATTCCCAGAATGAAGTATCGCTCTGCCACATGAAGCGTGCTCTGTTTACACTGGGGCAAAAGAAGCTTTTGCCTTCTCATTTTTCAAGTGAAATTGAAACTCAGAAATTTGTGGAGCTCTAGCCTGGAGATTTCCTCATGAACCGTGAGAGCGGTAATAAGAAATAATGCTTGGAGGAAATCTTTAAATGAAAACACGACCAAGGAAGAGAGACTCCTTTCCTTTATAAGCGGAAACCGCACATCTATCACAATGAAAGTCCAGGACAGCCGTCGGTGAGATGAATAACTGCGCATTTCACTTTAGTGACATACCACACGTGCAACACGCACACGTTCATGCATTACTGTGGAACGTATTTTGACAAGCCTTCATTCTAAACTTATTTATAAGCTTTAAAGTTCAGCGTTTCTTCTGTCTAAAATGATCTTGAACATCAAGTAAGGATGACGTGTAAATCTGGTGCCTGTACTTTCCATGCAGTGAAGCAATTAGTTTAGCCACATTTCTCAGCAGCAGCACTGTTTTTTTTTTTTTTAAGATACTTTAATGGTTGAGAAGTGGGAGAACTTTTTCGAGCATTTTTCAGCAATCTTGCATCTTGTGTTCAGTATCTCTGTCAGCTGTTTTAAAATGAACTAGAATCACAACTGAATCGGTTCTTTTAATGAACTCTGAGTTGACAAATATAAGAGTAAACTGGATGCTTTAGAGCAGAAAATGAAGAGGAATATTAACCTGGGATCAATCGTAACCAAATCTGAAAACCGCGGCAATAAAATAGGTCTTTGTTTAGCTTGTGAATGAACTAGAAACAGGCTTTTTGGACATTTTTGCTAGTTCTGTCTCACAAGATTGTGTTGCACTTGGTACAATGTTTACAATATGCTGTTGTTTGACATAATTAAGCTTTTTAATATTTTTGAAACAAGTCTCTTCTGCTCACAGAGGCTGCATTTATTTGATCAAAAATACAGTAAAAATTGTGAAATATTATTATGATTTAAAATAGCCATTTTCTATATGAATATATAGTAAACTGTCATTTATATCCAGTGATCAAAGCTGAATTTTCAGCATCATTACTCCAGTCTTCAGTGTCACATGATCCTTCAGAAATCAAGAAACATTCATGATTATTATCAAAAAAAATAAAATAGAACCTTTTATAACATTATACATTTCTTTACTGTCACTTTTGACCAATTTAATGGTGAATAAAAGTATTATTTATTTATTTTAATCTAACTTACTCCAAACTTTTGAATGGTAGTGTTTCATGGTTTCCAAAAAAAAAAAAAAATATTGCCGTTTTCAACACTAATAATAATCATAAATGTTTCTTGAGCAGCAAATCATCATATTAGAATGATTTCTGAAGGATCATGTGACACTGAAGCCTGCTGAAAATTCAGGAATAAATTACATTTTACTATATCTTCACATAGAAAACGGTTATTTTAAATTGTAAAAATATTTCAGCATGTTTAATGTATATTTGATCACATAAAGGCAGAAGAGACTTCTTTCAAAAACCCTAAATAAATCTCTATTTTACCAAAATTATAATAAAAATATTAATTGTAAATAATATTGAAATAATTTATAACGTGTCCTATACAAAATATGAAGTAGCTTCAATGCATTAAGCTACCTACTGTTTGCAGTGTAACTAGTTTCCCTAAAGGACCACATTCAGCTCATCTTTCTGCAGAGTAGTTGGCTCATTTAGCTTGGCCTTTTTGTAGCTTGCTTGACAGTATTTCTAAGTTGAACCACAAATGGATTCCCCAAATCCATCGATGTTTAGATATGAGTTCTCTCCATGCTGTCAATGGAGCGACGCACGTCTCGAGACACGTTTCATAAGACCGTTATTTCTGAAGAGACGCACAGGCAGCATATCGACAGCGCTGGAGTCAGATGTACTGAAGCTTTGCAGTGACAGCTATCGACTTTTACACTGTCAGAACTCTTCTTTCTGCTCCTGATTACCTCATACTGAACTGCTGACGTGCAAAAAAAAAATCATTCATGGCATGCGGCATGCAGGCATGCAGCTTTTCCCACGCTGAAAAAAAAAAATGATAACATCTAAATTAACTGGTTTTCTTCAAGTCAAACGTAATATTTAGTATTGCTGAATCAACCTAAATACAGTATACCAGTCCCGCCTTCTAAATAAGAGCCAATCGCAGATTGGTAAAGTCATCGCGTCACTGCAGCAACATTAAAAGCTCCGGTTCATATAGAAACAGCCAGACGCGCGATTCCTACAGAGACGCAGCCTTAGGACTGCGCATGCGCGTTAGCTTGATCCAGCCTGAAAAATGCAATTTTTTTTTATCATGATTCGAGCGTTTAGAAACAACATTTATGAGACAGTTGTTGTCAGATTTCACTGGCGATTTCAAATTTGAAATTTAATCGAAAGCTTGGCGAACAGCTTTGGAGAATTTGATGTTTTCCCATTCAAAGAGATTGAAGCTGCACTTGGATGTGCGAGAGGCGTTCCTAAGATGGCCGCCAGGGACTTTGATACAAATTATATGATGGAAACTGTAGTTTTAGGTAATATCATTTACCTTTTTTTTTTTTTTTTTTTAATTTACCACATTTTAGGTATTATAATCTGATTACTTTTGATTACTTTTAGATTACTTTTGACCTAGTGTGTTTATCACATAGGCTAGATTTGAATAGGATGAACTTGTACCATATTGATATAAAAATACAAAAAAAGAAGGAAAAAAGTGCATTAAACATTACATTACAGCAGGGTTTTGGTGAAAGAACTGCAGAAAGTTAATGAAAAGGTATAATTAATCATTAATAATTAAAGTAATAATTAATTAAAACAAAAATGTACATTAAAATTATATTATAAATGTAAATTATAAATTAAAAATGTAAATTGAAGTAAATAATTTTGTATTTAATTATTTTAAAAATGTTGTTTCAAAACAAGTTTAAATATTTACTTGATTGATGCTCTTAGTTTTCTGTGTAATCATATCCTTTCTGAAAATAAATAAGCAACAAAAAAGGAACATTTTAAAGATAAAAAAGAAAAATGAGGATGAATCAATGAATTATGAAAAATGTACTGTCATTTTGAACACTGAGTAATCATGTCAATCAATAAAAATGTATCTGCAGTCTGATTATGAGTATTTTAAACCACAATATAATCTAATTCATAGCACTTAATTTGTAAGTAATCCATTTTATATATAACCCAGAACTGCTTTGATAACATGAAAATTCAAGCTCTTATTTCTCTTTAATGCCAACAGAATTATAATAAGCTATTAAATTCATGTGAACACTCATTTTCACTGCTGTGCGCTTGTTTGTTTTTAATGAAAAACCAGCCCAGTGCACTTTTATCATTATTAAAAGTTAAATGATAAAGTAAAAGAAAACACACTGAAACGGAGCTAGCGTTCCTTTCAAAAAGCCCTCCAACCAAACAAACATTACAAAACATGAAATGCATGAGGATTCTCCGAGCTGTAGCCATGACATAAAACCCAAAGAGCCTCTCAGAATAACTCAGTTCCTTTTCTCTCTTTGTTGATATAAAGATAAACCCACGGCCGGCGTCTTTGGGACTGTGCGTATGAGGCAACGCTGTGTACTCCTTTAGCATTAAAGCCCAGAAGTGCCATCAAAGCAAACAGTTGAGCGCGATCGACTGCCCGTGGCTGTGTGCTTTAACTACTACCTCCAACAAGAAGAAATGAACAAGTGTGTTGTGAGAGAGTGCATCTGTATTAGAACGAAGCACATTTGCATACTTCTGTGTTTAAATAAGTTTGCTGCAGGCTTTGCTCTGACTGTCCATTTCAGGCTTCATTGAACACCTGAACCTGATAAAAGATACACAAATGTGATGCAATTTAGGAAACTGGTGTCTTTTGGCCAAACACTGAACGCACAGACGTCAATCTTATGAGGAATTACTCTCAGAGATGGAGAACATCAACACGACCGGATGGGAGAATCTCAGGAAATCTGTCCGGGTCAATTGTAAATTCAGTTTAATTCAATGCATTACCAGACCCAGGTCCTGTCATAGGTGAAACTCCGCCTCCACAGAAGGAATCAACGCCTACTTCATCACTGCAACATTAGCCCCGCCCACTGGTGTGTTAGTAAGATGAGGAGGAGAGAAGAGCGATACAGGACTAAAATAACGTTACCTTTCAAAGCATCCTACATTTCACGGTGGATTCTTTGCTAAGTCAATCGTTGTCTGTGTCAGTAAATCAAGCCAGTGACTAAACGTTCAAATTCACCTTGTTTCTCTTAGTAGGATGAAAATAATCTGTTATTTAAACTGTGATTAAATTATATATAGCAAGCGTTTAAAGAACGCTCCCTTTACGATCGCTGGAGCTGTCAATCAAACGGCATGAGGTCATCAGTGACTGAGTTCCGGACTTCCGTTTTATTCAACGAATCTCTTACTTACATCGAGTTTGCACTGTTAGTTATGATGAAAGCATTCGTTAGTGTGCAGAAATTGAGTTGAATGACGAGATCACTGCTTTCATGCGCTCAACAACATGTCTGTGATCGACTACAATGATCATCACTGCAACCTTTCATGCCACGATCTAAATATAATCCCATAGATCTAAATATAATCCTATAATCAACACTTTTCACGATTATTTAACCTTGAGAGCTTTAACAGTAAAACTGATAATAACATTTACATTACATTTATTCATGTGGGATATGCTTTTATCCAAAGCAGCCCGTCGTACCATGACTTTGCCATCATTGGGCCGATGCTCAGTTACCGCTTGGGTAATTTCTCTGAATTCCCACGAGTGAAGAAACACAAAGGAGAGTAAATCTGAGAGCTTAGTTAGAGACAAACGGCTTAACAGGATAAACAGAGCGTTGAAACGCAACTCATTCAGTGCATTTATTTTTAAGCAGACAATGTTACATTCATAAAACAAATCCTGCCTGGATCTCGTGTCCTGTAAACACTCTCAGCTATTGTAAAAGCAGTCAAAGACACAATAGCTTATAGAAAGACGATACGAATAGACTAGAAACTTGATTCACAGTATGAATATGGAAAAGAACTGTAGAAGTGATCTGCTATTTTATATTTTGTTTCTGAACACTTCTAATGACAGAAGAGAAAAGTAGTCTTTGTCATTTCCTTTAGCTATTATAAGTCGATTATTATAAAGATACACACATCTCATACTGTACATGCTTTTTGATTATAAGGCATAGATAACTATATACACAATAAAACACATCAAATACTTCTACAAATACTCGATAATGCAGCAGGTTATTGAAGGAATGATCCAACAAACAGAAGCCAGTTTATTTTCTTTCATGTTGGAATGTTGTAATTTAATCTATGCATATTTTAATGTAAAAAAAAGAAAAATATGAATAATTAGATTTTTTCATTTGCTCTACACTAATAAAAAAAATGCAAAATATAATTAATTTTTCCTTCTAATTTTGGAATGGAAATATTACATTTCTTTGTGAGCTTATTGGACTTTCTAAGCAATGACCTTTCAAAATGGCTGTAAATTGTGCTTTTAAGCGTTTAAGCATTTCTGAGATATTACGGAATAGACTCGATGTCTTTTCTAAAGTCACACGAGGAATGAGCTTGTTTTTCTCCTTTCTGTGGAAAACAAACAATTAGTGCCTTTGCACACACTGCATATTCAATACATTTGACAGTAATTAATGCAGACCAAGTTTGTCAGTGCATTGCTAAATCAATTGCACTCTGCCCTGAACATGCACATATTAAATATAAGATGCAGTATTAACTCTTCTTATACTGTTAACCATGATAAAGATTCTTCTACTGCCTTCTCTGCATTTGTTTGTAGTAGTTTGTTCTTTCTGTGACGTTATGTCAAATAAAGTGTGAATCCCCAGGTCAACAATCCTGTTTAAAGGGGACCTATTATTCCCCTTTTCACAAGATGTAATATAAGCCTCTGGTGTCCCCAGAATGTGTGTGTGAAGTTTCAGCTCAAAATACCCCACAGATCATTTATTATAGCTTGTCAAATTTGCCCCATATTTGGGTGTGAGCAAAAACACACATTTTTGTGTGTGTCCCTTTAAATGCAAATGAGCTGCTGCTCCCCGCCCCCTTTCCAGAAGAGGGCGGAGCTTAAACAGCTCACGCTTCGGTTACTCAACAACAACAAAGCTGGAGAATCTCACGCAGCCAAAATGAGGATTGTCAGTAACGATGTTCAGCCTTACGACAGGAACACACCAAGCCGAACTAGTGGCGACGAAAGCAGACTCTCACTGGCTCACGCCAATTTAACATGTTGAATCGGCCAGTGAACAAAAACTGCCAGATGGCCGACCGTCGGCTTGGTGTGTTCCTGCCTTACATTGTTCAAACCGGAGTCGACACTGATGGAGAGACTCAGGAAGAAGTTACAACTTTTAGAATGAAATGGCGGCATGTCAACAACACTCTACTACAACAACTCTATCTCTAAAGCAGTCCAACATGGCCTCGCCCCCTTTGTTGTGTGTTCTCGGGGGCGGGGTTTATGTAAATGTTGGGGTTTGTGGTGTCACTAAACCAGGAAGAAGCTCATTGTAGTCCCTACCAGCCGTTTGTTGTAGTCCTTAAAAAGTGATATATGTAAAAGAAAATATCTCCTTTGCATTGAACTTTGAGCGTCGTAACATCAAACAGCAACATTACACACTAACTAAAGTTAAAAAAGTGAAATCCTAATCAACCACCTCTTTAACTTGCAGTTTGATAATTGATAGTGTTCATTTGAAACTCGCTCGGTGATGGCATCAATGCTGAGGTCAAACAGTTGCCCTACATCCTTTGAAGTTGCTGTTTGATTGGACCTTTTCTAGTTTTTTGGCACAGAACAAGGGCAAGACCTAGTGTGAGATCAATAGGCAATATTCTATTGTCAGGCCAGATTTGGTCTGTCAGTTCATGCTGCTGTTGTTTGTGATATCTCAAGTGCTTTCAACCTCCAGAGGTGTTTAATGTCAGGATCTGACCTTGCCATTCACTTCACTAAAAATAAATAAAACGAAAGATGAGAGATGGAGCAAGACTGAGATGTTCAAATCAAGTCATAAATGATCTGTTGTCTGTATGAGGTCAGACTTTGCTCCTATAACACGGTAAAACATTTCCCGTTTAATCACAATGTTAGTACTTATTGTTGGCATTGATTTTCTGTTATACCAAGACCAAACACATATTTTGCTCCTACCCAGCAAACAGGGAACGTTCACATAACTTTCACTAACGTTGTTCAAATGTTATGACAAAACGTTCTTAAATTAATGTTTATGGAAACGTTCTTATAACGTTATTAATATAATATACAATATGTTGAGAGAAAATGTTATTATTATTTGTTGACTGTTTGCATAAAATGTAGTGAGAACAATTTTAATGACGTCTTTTACAGTGCATTTCTGTATAGTGCTTATTGTTTCAAAGCAGCTTTACAGAAAATCATGGTGTTATAATGTTTATAATACTTTAACAGTGTTCTTAAAACATTCTCAAAGTAATAGAATGTATTGTTCTTCTAACGTTCACATAAACCAAGGAAAAAATGAATACATAAAAAAATATGGATGTTTTGAACCTTTAAAAAACTTTCGGAAATAGCGTTTTTATAACTTAATGGGAATGCTGGGTAAAGACTAAACCACTGTGTTCTTAAGGCCCTGATGTACTTGTATGATGTAATTTTTAATAATATCAGAGCAAAACGAAGTTAGAGTTTGGAGTTTGTTTCTTGAGTTCGAAACACCTTCGAACTACCATTGCTCTATGATGATGATGTAATAGGTGGGTGTGGTTTTGAGGCTCTGAGGCTCCGCCTCCTTCAAAAACCTCCTCCGGTTAATTTCTTCTGTTCTGTCAGTCAAGATCAGACTAGAGTGAAAACATGAACACACTGGAGAGACGCTTTATTGTAGAAGTCTATCTATCATCAGGTATTATAGATTGTAATGCCAAAAGTGTCTCTTTCATCTGATAGAGTTTGAAATCCTTCAGTGTTGCAGAACTCAAAGACTAAAATAGATGATTTTTCTTTCCTCTGGACTGATATGAATATCTAAAATGTGTCTACCAGGTGGATAACATTGGTACTTGAGTTCATCCGTTCTTATTTCAATAGTCTATTCAGAACAATGACCTGCCATTATCTACTTTTGTCTTGGACCATTACTTTAATACTAGATCACTCATTACAACATAATATGTGAAGGCACTGAAGGCAGGAGGGAAAAGCAGAGTTTGATATAAACTATTATTGAGGGCTGTACACAACGAAAGTTCAGTCCAAGAGCCCTCAAGAACTGAAGGTCCAATTTCGAAGTGAAATCTAAAATAAATGGAATACAAAAGGTCAGTGTTGTTGTGGATTCAATTATTTTGAGAGAAGTTTATGGAGGCGAACAGTGAGATGTGTTTTTCAAATACTCTTTTGAGGACAGAACAGAGCAAACCGTTAAGTTGATCTGCCTGTCATCCAAAACCCAAACCTGATTTAGATCAATTTTCTGCCGATGTGACTTGAAAGATACACTGCGAACGTTTATTTTGTGTTGAATATTGAATTGTCTCCAGACCAGAGCGTGTCCATTGAGTTCTCTTTCAACTGAGTTACAGCCGATTCTCTCATCTCACAACATCACAGATCTTATGTGCTGGTCATCCCTTATAAACCTCACCTGCTATCTTTACATGGCTTTCTGACAGTTGGGTTTCAGAAAATAAATAAGATTTGGTTCGTATTTTTCTGGCTCTTTTTCCTTCATTAGTACCAATGGGTTTGGTCTCTATACTAACACCTGTAGGCCTGATGGGTATTTCAGAAAGAGAGGTCAACTTAACCCTGAACTAATATATATATATATATATATATATATATATATATACACACACACACACACACACAATATATATTTACTATTCTTTCTGGTCCTTCACCATTTGTATCACTCCGTTTGAGGCGACTGTCATGGCGGTCGAGCAAATCCACCATTTTAAAAAAAAATACTACTGTTGTTATGTCACGAAATTTAGTTTTAAGAGTTTTTTGTGCAAGAATGTAGTTATTTAGACTTCAAACATGTGACTCATATATAAACATAGCGCCTATTTTACAATTTGTTTTGACGCTTCGCAGATGCAAACTCCAGGCCATTCAGAGCTCGTGTACCCGCAGAGAACAGCTTCATCTTGGCCAGTCCTTCAGGAATTTGCCGCTGGCTCTTATATAGATAGTGGTTGAACAAGAGGTATAATTCATTTGGGATATATATCATATGGACACTTATTAATCTATTACTTGTTCCAGAGCAAAACGATTTGAGTTAAGGGGAAAATTAAGTTTCATAACTTTATATTTAGGCTATATTTAACTTAAAGGGGACCTATTATGCAAAATTCACTTTTGCATGGTGTTTGGACATAAATGTGTGTTGGCAGTGTGTGTACACAAACACCCTATAATGATAAAAATCCAACCACTCCTTTTTTTAATCCCCATAAATCATAAGCAGTGTTTTAGAACAAGCCATTTCCATATCCCTGGCAGTGTGACGTCACATTAGCTACAGGCCCCGCCCATGAATGTTGACAGACACTGCCGTTTTAACATAGAACCGCCCTGAGCGAGTCCGCCGTTGCCGCACTGACGCAAACGTCTCCCAAGCATTTTAGGTGTTCTGTAGCTGGATGGATTAATCCACATAGCTCTCTCCATTTACTCCGTAAATCTGAGCCACTGAAGACGAGGTGGATTCATTTTGTTTTCGAAGAAAATGCTCCCTCAACTCTCCCTCAACTCAACTCTGCGCAAATCATTTCACACCGGACTGCTTTGTGAACGAATGTCAATACAACGGGACAATACAAAACACAGTCTCCAGAGTGATACTGGATACGGCAGTAATGAAGGTGAGAGTTGATCTACGGATATAAAGTTTACCAGTTTATTAAGCACCACCCGAAAAGGCATAGGGTCTTTATATATTTGTTTACTGTTAGTTGTAACGAGTGTTTCTGTGTAATTCGCTATGTATGTTGATGATAATGCAAGAGAGAGAGAGTTTATGGATAGCATAGTTTTATTAAGCTCTTACAGTTTTTTCTAGAGTGAAAACGGACGCTTCATCTTTTCTTATAAAACTCATCTGTAAAGTTTTGGCCATCATTCGGTAAGCATTTTGGTAATTATACCCCATAGTATACCCCAGCTACAGCAGACCTCAGGTGAGTGGGATATAACACGGGTTTCATCCTGAGCAATGGTTTTTATTCTCACAGAATCGCTCAGCAGACACACTTCATGTTGTAATAACAGCCTGTGTGTTTTGTGAGTGCATCTCGTTGCCCATCACGTGTGACTCAGCTAAAATGTGTTGCCAGACAATCTCGAAATGGTTTTGCTTCAGGCACATCTTGGACCAAGTTCAAACGGGTGGGAGCGAGCAGCTGAACATGAACATGGGAGAAATGCTGTTCAGAACCTCCAGAAACATGAGGTGACCCGTGACCAGCGTTTACTTCAGACCTTTGAATGTCATGTTTGATTCTGGAGAAAGTTTATATACCAACACAGCACCAGTAATGGAGCGCTGCATCAGATCTCTTCCAACATGTTTACAGTGAGTACACAAAGCGTTTTTGACAGCCATCATTTTGGTCCATTTAAACACAGTTTCAGTGGTATAGGCCTTAGGGTTGTTTTGGGGAAGAATTTATAATCCTAGCTAACAAAAATATGTTCTAAGAACATTTTGCTAATGTTCCCATTAAGTTATGAAAAGTTTTTTTTTTTTTCCTTGATGTTCTCTGAACGTTCAAAAAGAACATTTTTAAATGTTTTAAACCTTTTTTTTTTTTATATATATATATATACGGATGTTAAAGGTGACCTATAATGCCCCTCTCACAAGATGAGAGGTGTCCCCAGAATTTGTGTGTGAAGTTTCAGCTCAAAATACCCCACAGATCATTTATTATAGCATGTCAAATTTGCCCCAATTTGGGTGTGAGCAAAAACACACCATTTTTGTGTGTGTCCCTTTAAATGCAAATGAGCTGCTGCTCCCGGCCCCCTTTCCAGAAGAGGGCGGAGCTTTAACAGCTCACGCTTCGGTTACTCAACAACAACAAAGCTGGAGAGTCTCACGCAGCCAAAATGAGGATTGTCAGTAACGGTGTTCAGCCTTACATTGTTCAAACCGGAGTCGACACTGATGGAGAGACTCAGGAAGAAGTTACAACTTTTAGACGTTTCTGAATGGTTAGTGGATAAATTTATGTAGTTGCTGTGGAGTTGATTCAACTCATCCACTAGCATGTGCCATCATGTTAATCTTTTGCTTTGAATTGACTCTCGTTTGTGAAGCAATCCGGCGTAAAATGACGGCATCAGCAACACTCTACTACAACAACTCTTCCTCTTCTCTAAAGCAGCCCAACATGGCCTCACCCCCTTTGTTGTGTGTTTCCGGGGGCGGGGTTTATGTACATTTTAGGGTTAGTGATGTCACCAACCCAGGAAGAAGCTCGTTGTAGTCCCTACCAGCCGTTTGTTGTAGTCTTTAAACAGCGAAAATATCTCCCTTTGCATTGAACTTTGAGCGTCGTAACTTTGCAGATGTCGTTTATGCTCAAACAGCAGCATTACACACTAACTAAAATAATAATATAATCATAATCAACCACCCCTTTAAGTTACTTTTAAATGTTCTCTGAATGTTCTGAAACAAGTCGTAACATTTAAAAAATGTTAAACGAACTAAACGTTTCAGGTGTTTAATATTTCATAAAAATTATAGACCCTAAAGGTTTCATAAACATTTAATGTTTTTGTGCTGATGTTTTGAGAACATTATTAAAGACCAAATAACTTTGAACAAACGTTCTACTGACGTTAATGGAAGAACGTTTGTTCATAACTTTGAGAGAACCTTGCCAGAACATTACCCAGAGTTCTGAGAACGTTCCTTGTTAGCTGGGTTTGTATTGTGTTTCCTACAATTCCTGTTTACATGCACGAATGGTTTCCAAAAGATATCCGAAGTAGTCATTTACAAAAGGTATTTTGTGTAGCAGAATATTCATGCACACATCTCAATCATTTATTATTCAGCCCAGCTGTCTCCTGTCAGACACAATGTCCCTTTGTTGAGGTTTTCAGCGCTCACAGATCTCTGGCCATTGAACACACACAGGTTGTGGATTAGTGGAAGCCGGCTGGAGGATTTTAATTGGCTCCTGCCCTGCAGGCTTTACAGTGGCGCCCTCAAATAATTTGCACTTGATAAAGTACAACCCACACACACACTTTCATGAGTGTTGAGCTCGTGTGTATGAATCTTTGCTTCTGTCGCTGTAATGGGTTTAACTTGATGTGTTAGTTCAGGTTCTTAAGTAAAGACTTAGAAGTTTCAGGAAAAAGGGAAAAAGTCCTATATGTATCATGCAGTGTCTGGTATATATATATATATATATTTGCTATTAAGTTAAAACACTCCTAAAGCATCTGTTTTAACTCTGAAAGCTGATGTGTTCATGTGTCCGCACCAGTTAAAGAAGCATGTGTTTCTGTATTCAAAGGTGTGACAGTGATTTAGTATCCGTCTTTATTGGTCTGAATAGAAACGTGTCTAAGTCAGATGTTCTTTGATTACCTGCAATGAGATCACTAAAATAGTAACATGTGAAACGGTTTGTACATGATCAGGTTGCTTAGTAACAGTGAAACGGCTACATTACCACATTCTTCATCACCAGCGTTCATGTCTTTCATATTCCACTTCATTTGCAACTCCTGATACAGTCACAGTGCTTGATTCACATGTGCAGGAGAAATGTCATTAAATCATCCATACATGCATGATCTATACCTGAATTATTTTGCACAATGGAAAATGACACCTCAGCTGTATGCATACAATCAATCCCACCTAACATACTAAAGCACATGTGTAGTACTTGATTAGTGTGATATTCAATTTTTTAATTTAATTTTATTTTAAAGGGGACCTATTATGCACCTTTTACACAATGTAATATAAGTCTCTGGTGTCCCCAGAATGTGTCTGTGAAGTTTCAGCTTAAAATACCCCACAGATCATTTATTATAGCTTGTCAAATTTGCCCCCATTTTGCCGTTTTTGTGCGTGTCCCTTTAAATGCAAATGAGCTGCTGCTCCCGGCCCCCTTTCCAGAAGAGGGCGGAGCTTTAACAGCTCGCGCTTCGGTCGCTCAACAACAACAAAGCTGGAGAATCTCACGCAGCCAAAATGAGGATTGTCAGTAACGGTGTTCAGCCTTACATTGTTCAAACCGGAGTCGACACTGACGGAGAGACTCAGGAAGAAGTTACAACTTTTAGACGTTTCTGAATGGTTAGTGGATAAATTTATGTAGCTGCTGTGGAGTTGATTCAACTCATCCACTAGCATGTGCCGTCATGTTAACCTTTTGTGCAAATCCAGCGTTGAATTGACCCTTGACCAGCAGCTGAATGTTAACAGTGATTGTTTCAGATCACAGGGTTTCCTTTTTGAACTGCAAACAGTGTTTGAATATGAATAATCATATCCCACGAGACAAACCACAGCTATCTGAGGCCTTCTCCAGATCACATCAATCAATCTGATTCATTTCTTCAATATCATCTAAAGGAACAGTCGATGTGCTCACTTGTGCTCATCATATGCCCTGATGCGATCAGACCCGCGGCTGGAGGACGGCGGTCCGGTCCAGCGATAAAATCAGTTGATTAATCGGAAGACACGAGGGAAGGACTTTCAGATTAATTTCCTGGATATGTTTTTTAACGTTCTCTTCAGCAGTCATGTCACAGGAGGCTGAAAAGATTTGGAGCGCAGAATAACCAGCTCTTACTGCTGGATATCAGAAAATGACTGAGGATTAGATTTTTCTCTCGGACCAAAGCATTGCTCGTCCTCAGCGGCTTTTATGGATGTCAGTGAATTGATTTTTATTGAACCCAGAATAGAAAAATGGTTAAAATGTTCTCTTTTATCAAACATAAGATCACTGTTGTGTTATTCTTTGTGAAACTGGGCTGCACAATCACATCGGTGAAGATTTGTGGTCAAAGAAAGATCTTTGCTGTGATCAAGAAAAGCCTAAATCTTTTTTTTTTTTTTTTTTTTCTTTGTGTGTTTGGACTCTACAAAATGTGCATTTAAGATGTAGCAGAAAATAGTGCTACAATATATATATATATATATATAGAAAGTGCCATTGTTCTGAAAATCATCAAAAATATCCACAAAAACAGCATGACTGTGACATGTGACATTGCTTTCATACATCATTTATTTCTATATTTTTGCTTTATGTATCAATTCATGTAGAGTAGCATCAGACAAAAACTGCCGTCTATCTATCTATCGTTCTATCGTTCTGTCTGTCATTCTATCTATCGTTCTATCTATCGTTCTGTCTGTCTGTAGGCAAGTAGCACTACATGAAGAGAGTTTTCATGGTTCACATGTTTTTTGATCACTACACTTTTATTTTTTTATAATTGTGTAAAATAGTGATAATAAAGAATGAGTGGGCATGTCCAGATTTTTGGTAGTGTAGATGATTTCTAAAAAGAGTCTCTTTATGAGAAGCAAGTATCATCGCAGTGACTAAGCAGTTTGCACAGGTGAATTATTTTGCTCACGCCAAAACCTTTTGAGAACGGATTCTGTTCCACTAAAACACACATTACTCACTCTTTAAAGGACGGATCTGAAACTTGATGGATATACAATGTCTAAATGCTTTTATTCCAGAAATATTCCCTGAATCTTTTATTTTCTATTCATGTGTGGGAGTTTCCATTCTCTAATTGCTGTCATTTTGATGTTTTTGGATATTCTTTTAGATGTAATTACAGACTGCAAGCTTTAATTTCATTTATACAGTACTGTAATTGAAAGAGAAACATTGAAAGAAGATATTGGTCATAATTAGAGTCTGTGCTGTGCAAAGAGGGCTCCGTGGCATATGCAGAAATCACAGACATTATCTTGCCTTGCCTTTTAGGAGAGTAATTTTGTGGTGAGATTGCCGTCGCTTCATATTGAGCTGTAATTACATAAAAGCAAGATTTTCTCCCATCACATACAAGACAAACGTATAAACTTACGATCTGCCTCAAATATACTGTATAAACCCACCACACAAGCACAAAAAACAATCAAGAAATGTCATATTTCACCCTAAAAATCTGTGGGGTACCTCTGGGTTCCATAGTGGGCCCGCTTCTATTTCATTTATATATGCTTCTCCTTGAGAGTATTATACGAAGCAAATAATGTGTACATTAAACAACATACATACAAGTTACTTTTTGAAAATACTCATTCAGTCTTTCTACTTCTTTCTAAAATTATATATATATATATATATATATATATATATATAAGGCCATAACTATGTCTTGAACATTGGGTTTTGATTATTATTATTTATTTATTTTTTCCGAGGGGTGGGGTGTGATTGGATAATTTTCTTATTTAAAGGAATTAAGTAATTAAAAGATGAAAAGGGATTTAAGGGAATAACGGAAAAAAGAAATAAGAACGGTAAAAGTTGCTGGTCTTGTATTTATATAGCCAAGTAATCAATTTAAACTATTTGAAAATAATATTTTTAAACAATATATTCACTCTTTGTTTATCTGATATGTCAAAAAAACGCAAAATGTTTCTTGTCTGGTCACATTCAGTTATGAATTACATTAATTATATCATATTAATCAAATAATAGCATGTTTTCTATTCGATTTGGCCATTTCTAATTATTGGGGGGGACTTGTCTATTGTGGTTACGGCCTGCATATAAACACACATTTAGGCCTTTATACTTTGGGGATGTGGCTTGTGACATTATCCTAACCATGACCTGAAAAATATCAACAGCATCATTTTTGCCAGCCATTATCCTGATCAATACGCTTCCATCTCTCTGTTTTGCTATTGCCTTTGATGCTGTAATGCTCATGTCAATAGAGTATTGATGTACTGTGTTGAGGGAAACACACACACACACACACACACATACACGTCTCGCAGGTTTTCCATGTCACTGTTCCTCAAAATACATTCCCTCACCAAGCAGTTTTCAAACCTGTGAAAAGCAGCAGGTCTCGCGTCTTGCTCGGTGGCGCGGTGACATGTTTGAAGAGTTTCTCCTGTACGCGCTCCTCATACAGAGAGATTGTTCTGATAATAGAGGCATTTTTTTTTTTTTTTTTTTTTACAGAAGAAAAACTAGAGGGAGGGCAGGAGTTCAAATACAACCAATATGACCTGCAGGTGTATTTCATTCTCAAACACTTACTGCCAGTCAAAGAATAGTGTTGGTAATATCACTTATATTACGGTCCTCATCAATTATGATATTATCATAGACAAGACAAACCGCACAACCCTTGGAAGGTCTATAATGATATAGGCACGTGATGTTGATGTGGATAATGATGGCATTGTGACACGCACAATAACCAGCATGAGCGAAAGTTCTACAGCAGCACAACATGAATTCGCTCATTTGAAGGGCGCTGCAATTATGAAAATTTGTTTCCAGGCGCTGTTTGTTGAAGAGATTGTGTGGGAAGTTTATATAAGCTCAAAGCACAGCAGTGGAGAATGATCCGTCTGATCCTCGTCCTCCATCTGAAAACAGCCATAGACACAGTAGAGAAGATACCTCAAGTTGAGCACAGAGAAGGCAGTCAGAGTAGCAGGTTTCGAGGAACAAGGAGATTGCGGTGAGCTTTTTTGAAATAGTCTGGATAATTGCTCTCTCCTCGACAATAGGCCGTCGATCTCTCATCCACCCTGACTGCTCTGTACTTACAAAGTTTGTTTCTATGGCAGTTGTTCTTTCTGCATAATTCTATTACTATGGCTCAATAGTCTTAAACTAACATTGTTTGTGCTAATGATAGCTCAGGTCATGCGACATACTGACAAAAGGTGTGTTCAGGGTGCAAACGTAACTCTTATCGAGTGCCAGGTGAGCCAATTAAGCTTTGGCAGTTGGGATGTAATAAAACCCAGTTAACAAAATCATGTTCAAAATGTCCATTTTTAAATCAGCTTTTTTTCTTGGTTATGGGAACATCCTAATTGATCATCATGTTATTTTGAATGTTCTCGGAACATTCCGAAACAAGTAGCAATATTTAGAATATCCAACATTTCAGAAAAAGAACATTCCATGAAAGATGTATAAAGTGTTTTTGTGAACATCATTAAAGAGCAGAACGAACATTCTATCAGTGTTACTGAAATAATGTTTGTTTGGAACTTTGAGAAAACCTTGCCAGAACGTTCCCTGTTCTCACTAACTGTATTAGGAACTGCAACATTACATGGTTTAAGAACAAAGTGCAATTCAAATCAAAGATTTACAAACCATCTACTAAGGAAAACATCATAGGTTTATCTTGGATGCCTAAAGTTTTAATTGTTTGCTCATTTTCTTGAGAACTCCCAGTGGTAACATGCGGTATGAGATATTCCTCACATTAACCAAAATAAAAATGAGGGGGAAAAATGACCATGTGTTGTCACATATGCTGACAGGTGTAGCTTCAGCGGAGACTGGCTCATCGTCAAGTGTGTCACCAATATGAGAGAAACGGCTAAATAACCCAATGTCATGATATATAAAAAAACATTTTTAATAAAAAAATTTCATTGAGGGATAATATAATGGGACATGTCAGTCTTGTGTGTATATTATCTGTATATTATCTATGTATAATGTATTACAATGTTGGTACACTTTGTATATTTTCAATAGATCCTTTTCACATGTCCGGGTTTCTCAAAGCGGAAGACATCATAGATGGGTAAAATACTATGGTGGTGAATGAATACATTAAAGGGGTGGTTCATTGCAATTTCACTTTTTTAACTTTAGTTAGTGTGTAATGTTGCTGCTTGAGCATAAACAACATCTGCAAAGTTACAGTGCTGAAAGTTCAATGCAAACGAAGATATTGTCTTTTAAAGTTTAATGCCTACAACGAGCTTCTTCCTGGGTTGGTGACATCATAAACTCTGCAATTAACATAAACCCTGCCCCCGGGAACACTCAACAAAGTGGGCGAGGCCATGTCGCGCAGCATTATGGAAGCGGAAAAGTTGTCTACACCGGACACAGTAGATAGATCAAAGATAATAGAACCCATTATAATCAGTGATATTGTCTACACTGGATGCGGCGCTGAAGACAGCTTCCAGAATGTACACAGTTCAATGCTGGATTTGCACAAAGGCTATTACTAAAAGAGAAAACAGTTCTAACTTTAAAAGCAGACGCTGCTGTTTATGGGCCCCAAACTGTAAGTAGCCTATGTTTTATTGTTTGTACATGTCTTTCAAAGGTATAGTTCTGTTGCTATTTTTTTGGTTGCATCAAGGACGTAAACAAAGACCAACGCGTTTTTGCTTTGCTAGCTAAATTCTATTGCATACTTCTCCAACAAACGCCAACAAGCACCAACAAACTTCTATGTTCAAAGACAAACAGTTGTTCATGCTATAAATGAATGCTACTACTCAGTCATGTATTCAGCTACAGTAAAGCTTTAATCAGGATAAAATCGTATATTGAAAGCTAACAAACAGCAGAAACATTTACAAGTGACAGCATCTAAACACTTTGACACAAATACAAATGGTTACCATTCATTAACGTCCTTTAAAAACTGTGCTTGCAGAGATTCTGCTTGACCCTCTTCATTACTGTGATCTGGGTCTGATTTGGGCTCAATTTGATACGGCAATATAGTACATTTCCACCGAAGCACATGTAACAGCTAATGGTAAGGGGCGTGGCGTTTCCAGACGCTTCAACGAATCACAATACACTGGGCCAGCTAACCAATCTGAGCCCATTGCTATTTCGTAGGGAGTGGTATCATAGAACCAGGAAGTCAACCAGCTGTTCAAATGACAATGGAAACAGTGTTGTAGAACAAAGCTAAAATATATGAAAAAATTAGCATTAGCATTAAGACATGTTAAACTGTGCTTCATAAACACAATCAAGCCTAGACAAAAACCAGTGAACCACCCCTTTAAATGTGTGTTTTGTGTCCCCATTCGCTCAAATAGCAAAAGAAAAACTCAACAACAGTGTTTTCACAACTTTCAAAAAGAGGAAAAAAATATAGAGAGATTGATAATGGCAGTCAGACGATAGAAAGATGTCAACTTTACCGTCATTCCCACAGCTACTAAGTACCCTCACAGCAGTGTTAACTAGTTTGTAATTTGATGAAAAGGTAATACAATACTAAGTATATATAGTGTTATACTGTTTTGAACGGAATAAGTCCCGCCTTCTAAATAAGAGCCAATCGCCGATTGGTAAAGTCATCGCGTCACTGCAGCGACCGTTAGAAACTACGGTTCCTATAGAAACAATCAGATGCGCGCCTCCGAAATGAGACACAAGAGCCGTGTATTTATGCGCATTAGCTTAATCCAGCCTGAAAAATACCTTTTTTTTTTGTCATGATTTGAGCATTTAGAAACAAAATTTATGAGACAGATTTCATTGGTGATTTCAAATATGAAATTTAATCGAAAGCTTTGGAGAATTTGATGTCTCCCCATTCAAAGAGATGCACTTGAATGTCCGAGAGGCGTTTCTAAGATGGCCGCCGAGTGAAATGACTTGTCTTAAAGGGGCTTTAAAATACAAAAAGGTATTTATCGTTTGAATTTGTCACCTCAAATGTGAAGAAAGTAAATGAACATGTTTTGGAAGCGTCGTTGAGACGTGAGTGACCTCGTCTAATTTGTGTAACATGTGACAATGACGGAATATAAACGCGCGTCGTACAAGAACTGTCCTGAACGCCTTCTCAGCTGATAAATACAGAAGTGACGCTGACAGCCTTCTGCCCTTCACTGGATGGCTGTCATGTCCGGTTAGAGAACATGTGTGAAGTGTTATAAACGTTTAGGAATGTAGTGATAAATGCATATAATAGAGCAACGAATAGCATAAAATAAGTTTAGGTTTGTACAGCATGCAGTGAAAGTGAGGTAGATTAATATATCTGTAAGCTTTTTTTTTTTTTTCTGAATAATGTCGCCTCATTTTACACTAGATTTCATGAAGGCTAAATCATATATTTTCTGGAGAGCTTATTACTGCTCACAGGAAGCCTTTCAAGCTCATTTACAGTCGCTGATTGTTACTCACATAATTAGTACAGCATCATGGGTGTTGGAAAACAATGGATATAGGAGGCCATAGCAAATATTTATGCATTTCCATGTGCTCCAACTTCAAAAGAAAAAGAAAAATCCATTGTTATTAAATATAGAGTATATAAATACAAAGGAATTAAATCAGTTCAGTGTTGATTCAGTTCAAGTTTTTGTTTTGCTAGTCATAGGAAGTGGAGAAAAAACCCCACAAGCATAGCCTCAAAAAAAAATAAAATATAATAAAAAAATATAATATTCATCAAATTAAACACTCCATAAATTAATGCAGCTATTATTATTATTTTAACACTTTATAATATACTAATATTGTACATATTTGCAGTCTACACTTAAATAATAATGTAACTGTTTCCATCATTCTTTATGAGTTATGACAGTTTCTAATGAAATATGGTAAATGTAGTTTATACCGTCATATAAACAAAATAAAATGACATTTATTCTCCTTATCCAGTCCTATGTAACGCATGCTGGGAACTAGAAATGAGTTATCAAGACAAACTTTTGATAATAAAATAAAATGTAAATAATTTTTGCAACTTAAAAGGTTTAATTAAATCAAGAATTTTTAACTTGCAACCTTGCATTTATTTCAGGTGCCCTGGATTGTACACATGCTACGGAGCCCCTGAAGGGACGTGGTGGTGGATAAAAATTGGGATGGGAGGAAATGTATTTATTTTTTTCAAATCTTTTGCGTTCCCTCGCAAAGATATTATCGTTCCCTTGCTGTGAGCTCAGACAAACACTTCCTCTTTAACGTCCCGCTGGCTGGCAGTAGTGTTTCAGTCAGCTCCATACATTAATAATGCACACAAATAATGCGTGACTCATAGAGTTTGAACTTGTTGGACTCAAATATAAAGAAATGCAGTCAGTGCTTAAGTAAAGCAGTTCAGTAAAGTTGGCAATATATTCACAGATTCGAGCTTCCCGGATCAATAACTAAACGTTGTTAAAACACAAATGCAGCTATTTCCAATCATAGTAATCTAGACAACGAGCTACAACAACACAATTTTCCTCAAATGTGCTTTATAATATATAAATCGGTCACTATGAGCAGGCGGCGGAGAGACAGCTGTGAAGGGACCGTCTGAAAAGTGCAAAACCCAAAACTCTTTTGCTCATTTTATATTATGAAAAATACTCAATAACTTCACTGTAACACACTGTACTGTCACCAAATCCAGTTCATACATCACTGCTCTCCTGCTGGTTATAGGTACTACAACACTTAGTTTGGCAAGGAGCACATAAAGGCCTTCTTTACACAAATGCTTACATAAAACAGCTTTTGCATGATAATTGCTTACTGAATTTGATGGCATTACAACTTATTTAATATTTTTACTAATAACAGTGAAGTTATGTCTTTACAAAATATCTTTGCGAGGGAACGCAAAAGAAAAAAAGAAAAAATCCCCCCATCCCAAATGTTTTTTTCCACCAGCATGTCAAATTTCCTCCCATCCCAATTTTTTTTTTCCCACCACCACGTCCCTTTAGGGGCTCCGTAACATGCATTTGTGTTTTTGCTTTGATACATGAATTATATTTTGTTTTTAGCTGCCATTACACATTATTGGATTTTTGTGGAATCAATATGAGGATTGAAGCCAATCGGATAATAATTCATCCAAGTGTTCAACATCTGTCCAGAATGGACTGAGGAGGTCAGTTGGACTGAACACAGAAGTGAGTGTGAGATCAGACAGAGGAACGCTTCAGTCCTCAACAGATGCTACGCCGAGTGTCTGGAGGGGCTCGTTGAGGGACCATCTGCCATCATTTGTTCCTCTACATTAATGGTCTGTTTGCTGCTTCACACGGTGAGTGTACAGCGATACATGTGCTTGAGACGCATCTATGAATACAAAAACACACAAAGCTGGCACAAATAGCTACATGCATCAAACTCTAATCGACATAAGAGGAGTCCACATTAAGTCATATCACGCCTTGTGTGATGAACAGACCCGCATTTAAACTGTGATTCACTTATTATCTTCCCCTCCCCTGTATAGCACTCATATCTAGAGCTGCACAGTTTAGGGGAACATTTTTCTGTGCTTGTTTTTGGACAAAATATTGTTATAATATATCAATATGACATACAATAATAATAATAATTATTATTATTATTATTAATTTATAATAACATAATTATTATTCTGTAAGAATTATTATATATATATGAAATATTTTATAAACATTAATAATTAGTATTTATAAAAATAAATGTTTATTAATAAAAATAAAATTTAACAATAATATATTTTTTTAATATTTCAGTATTTTTCAATTGCGATTTATAATCGCATATTATTATATAATAATAATAATTATTATTATATTACAGAATTATTATGTAAGAATTATTATTATTATAAAAAGAATTTATTTTTAATATGTATAATAATGTATATATATATATATAATAATTAATATGTATAAAAATAAATAATTATTATTGTTATTATATTACAGAATTATTATTATTATAAAAAATAATTTATTTATAATATGTATAATAATATAAATATATATATAATTAATATGTATAAAAATAAATAAATGTTTATTAATAAAAATAAAATTCAACAATAATATATTTTTTTAATATTTCAGTATTTTTCAATTGCGATTTACAGTGCAACAAAAAATAGGTTTTCTGTGCTTGTTTTAGCTAATTGTTTTATTATATATCAATATGGCTATAAATTAATAATAATAATTATTATTATTATTATAAAAAATAATTTATTTTTAATATGTTTAATATATATAATAATAATTAATATGTTTAAAAATTAATAAATGTTTATTCATAAAAATAAAATTCAACAATAATATATTTTTTAAATATTTCGGTATTTTTCAATTGCGATTTACAGTGCAACAAAAAAATAGGTTTTCTGTGCTTGTTTTAGCCAAAAGTTATTATATATCAATATGGATATAAATTATATATATAAATTATATATTATTATTATTACATTATTAATTATTAATAAATATTTTTATAAACATTAATGATTAATATTTATAATAAATACAAGTTTATTTATTAATGAAAAGAAAATAATAATAAGTATTATTACATAAAATATATTGAAAATATTAAAATATAAAAATGACTCAACTATTTCACTGTACAAAAAAACAGAGTATTTGAGAAAAATAATATTTCATTTTAAATTACAAGAGTAAAATTACAATATAAATAACTCTTAAGTCTTAATTTCATCTTAATTAAACCACTGGACCTTTATTTTGATGAGAAAACGCAGGAAGCCTCTCTTTTGTGGAGATGGTTTGTGCACATTTAGTTTCCAAAAGTGACTCAAACTCAGAGCAGATGCAGATGAAGTTCATGTGGAGCAGCGTTTCACTGTGAATCGACACGCTAAAAACACGGCGGATCATGAGCTGCACGCGTGTAAATGAACACAGTGCCACGTTTCACTCTGAAACACACATCACATATATTCATTCAATTAAATGGTTTTAGTTTGATTAATTGTGCCACCTTACTCACATCTCATCTGCATGCAAACTCTTAACATAACGCTGAATTTGATGAGAAGTGAAACGAGTTTCCAAATCCACAGTATCACTATAGCGTCCACCAGAGTTGTGCCATCACTGTGATTTACAGCAATAAGAACAAGAGTTGCTGAATGACACAAGGCAAAACTCATCAGATAAATCACAAATCAGCGTAAAACATTCAGCGCTCTCCCACAGGCCGAACTCTCTCATTATCTGCCTGTCAATTACAAGCGTAACACTAGCGAGAGGCCGAGCGCAGAGTTCAGCCTCAAGGCGGAGATCAAATTAAGGATCAGTGGATATGGAAAACGCTTTAATGGAGACCCGCTATTCTAACCCGAGCCCTTTAGTGAAGAGATCCAGAGGCTTACGGCTGCGTTTAAAAAATGAGGATGAATTAGTAAAATTAGCAGAGAGGTTGAGGCTCGTCAATGATGCTTCACACGCTGCGCTTCCCTGCACATCCCACTGTCAAGACCTGAAGATACATTATCTGCATCTATTACTGGGTTTAATCGAGTTTAATTAATCAGCCTTTCATGGTTTTTTGGTCAGCGTGAGACAGTGCTTCTCAACTGGTCCTGCACGGCAAATGATAAAATACAACTGATATAATCCTGCACAGTTAAGACAGGTATATTAACTTTAAAAAGGAAAAAGAAAACACTAGTTGACCTCAAAGACTGTCTGTCCAGTCATATTTTGGTGCAGATGTCACCATGAACAGGACTTCAAAAAACATATAGAAATCTACACAAGGTCAAATTACGCAATGCAAAGCGCATGAAAAAAAAAGTGCACTTAATTGTACTGAATGTGCACTTGCTGTGCTTCAAAGCTTACAAGTACTTTTAAAAAGCTGTACTTGCAAATAATATAATGTTAATGAAATTAAGTGCACTTTAAGACAGACTTTTCTTAAAAAAGTGCACTTTGTAATAAAAAAAAGTTTTACTTTAAAGTACATTTTAAATCATTATGTTTGTCGTGCTTTAAAAAAGTGCATTTAAAGGACTTGATTATAATTTTAACTGCAGTGTGTTTATTACATTTCTATAATGCCCTTTTCACAAGATGTAATATAAGCCTCTGGTGTCTCCATAATGTGTGTGTGAAGTTTCAGCTCAAAATACCCCACAGATCATTTATTATAGCATGTTGTAATTGACCATTTTTCAGTGAGAAGTCTTTAAATGCAAATGAGCTGCTGCTCCCCGCCCCCTTTCCAGTAGAGGGCGGAGCCTCCAGCTTGTGCCTCGGATACAAAAACTAGCAAAACATCTGTTTGGTTTTGATGATCATCTCTATCGCGATCAGTCTCACGTGACATTGCAGTTCTTCATCATCATGAAAGTTAATTTTTTGCATGCGTTTTAAAGCTATATCAGTCTAAACTTCTGATATATGGTTTATTGAACACGCACATGAAGCAGGCTGTCAGACGGCGTGTGCCGTGAGAATTAAACTGATTTCTCTTATACGTCTTATTGCGCATAAACTGTCAAATATACTGCTGTTAATGTGAATCAAACATCAAAAGAAAAACAGAAAATCACTCACTGCTCTTGACTGAATAACTGTAATAAGCTTTAATAAGAATACATTTCTTACTTGAATGCTGCTGTTAAATGCTCTGGGAGGAGATAAACATGGCGGACGGTGTACAGCTCACTGAGGGGAGGAGCTAAGCTAATAGGGCAGATTGTGTCACCAATCATGGGCGGGGTTTATGAAAGAGTAGGGCGAAATCTGGAACCGCTCATTTGGAGAGACTGTTTATGATTTAGCATAATGAATTTTTATGAATTTTACATAAGAAATCCCCTTTAAAGTTACTATAATATTAAGTAATATTATAATAAGATCCTCTTCCTACGTCACAAGGGGAGTGAAATCTGAGCGGCTTGTTTTTTTCACATGCTTGCAGAGAAAGGCTTGCCAAAACAAAGTCACAGGGTTGTCCTTTTTCACGTTTTCTGGGTTGGTAGATGCACCGGGGACACGATCATAGCTCTTAAACATGGAAAAAGTCAGATTTTCATGATATGTCCTCTTTAAATGCATGGCATGCAAGTTTCAATAGAAATGACATTAAAGTGTATTTTAGTTTACAATAAATTCTCATCAGTATTTTAACCATATTTCGAAGACAACTGAATTAAAGAAGTACTTTCAGCTAATTGCATTTCATTTAATTGCAATTAACTGCCTGAAAACATTACATTCAGTTAACACTTAATTATATTAATTCTATAATAAGTAGGCTTGTTTTCCACAAGGGATGAAAATTCATGTCAGCTTTCCATGTTAATAATCTCTGTGCACGTCATAGTAATACACTTCAGTGTTTGACTACAAGGATGTTTTTGCTATAACTTTTGTATGATAAGTATGACTTGATCAGTAGGAGAACTTCTGGCAAAAGGTCTAGATAGCTTCCTTCTTTATTGAAGGAAATGTCATTTTTCTGTGAACATGCTCCCTTTCTCCATTGATGGAAGGGCAGCATTTTATCCTTCGCTGTACGTTTCGATATTGAACGAGAGAGCCATTAAAGGAAGCTTTCAGAACAGGAACTCTATTCATGTTCATTCAGAGGGCCGTGTCAATGTTGCCCTTCCTCGAACACAGGAACACATGATTTCTACACAATGCTCCCTCCTCCATTTCTTCAACTCTTTTTGTTCACGTGAAGCTTTCATGTTGTGCGAGTCGGTCAGTCGGGGTAGAGGTGAACTTGAACAATATATCTAAAAATGATCACGATAAAGCAAATATTTTCGCATGTTCTGAAGAAAAGGTAAGTGGTCCCGCTCTTTTGTAACCGCTGCAGCATGTGACATAAAGTAAATGGTGTGGAAATTGTGCTGTAGGTCTGAGTGATTTATCGGTGATATCTAACTCCAGACTTATCAGAATAAAGTCATTAGACTCAATGTTGGTTATCGCTATATAAAAACACATTTGAGGAGCATCTGGGCGATTCCTCTGGGCTGGCAGTGGAGTAATGGCTTCTCTGGTCTCCTGATACATCATTAAATATTGTAAAAATGAGCCTTCACTATTTAAAACGCAGGCTGCAAATCTCTTTAATAATGCTCTGTATGGCCGTAACGAGCTGCGGAAGACAATGAAGCGATCACTTTAGCGCAGGGGCAGCACAAATCCTCCTCCGGTTGGTCACACGCCAGCTGAGATGTAATGTGTTATTAATGCACCGTACACTGTGGATCCAGGACTTTATGAGTGAAGTGTTAATAAATTGCAGAAGTATTAGCTGTAATGTTGCAATATGATGTAATGAAGGGGACTGAGCACTTGAGGACTGGGTGAAAAAGTTAAAGGAACATTCTGACTTTCATGCAAGTTGACAAAAAGACCCAGTATAGTACTATAAATATATTCACAATATTCCTAGTGGGTTATTCGATATTACATTTAAAGGTCATATATTTTAAATGTAGGCTATTCAATTGCAACTTAGACATTACAAATAAGTAGTTACAAATATAATTAAATGTATGACTTACAAGTTTCAGTACACTCTAAAAAATGCTGGGTTAAATATGGACAAACCCAGCGGTTGGGTTAAATGTTTGCTCAACCTGCTGGGTAGTTTTATTTAACTCAACTATTGTTTAAAAATGACTATATTTCTGGCTTAAAATGAACCCAAAATAGATTGGAAATTAAAAATCAGACACATAATTACTAGAGGAAACAATTTAATAAATGTTTATTATTTAATTATTATTATGTTAATTTCCAACCTATTTTAAGTTCATTTTAAGCGATCAATATAGTTATTTTTAAACATCAGTTGAGTTAAATAAAACCCAGCAGGTTGGGTTAAAGATTCAACCCAACAGCTGGGTCAACACAATCCCTGTCCATTTTTGAGTGTAGAAATAACATTAAAATTATATTTTAGTTTACCATAAATGCTTGTTGTTAAATTCGGACACTTTTAACCATTTTTCAAATGCGATAATCAGTATGTCATTATGAATTACATATAAAGACGCGCTTATGTCCTACTAAAGCCCTTTAAAGTTTAGCTGCATTTTAATTTAATTATAAGTAAACATAACATTCAGTTCATACTTCAGTGTATTCTTTTAAAGTGTTTTATTTCTTTTTAAAAGCATGCTAAAGTGCACTTCATTTTCACAAGGGAGGGTGACAACAAATTTCAAGAGAAACCAAAATTGTCTTCTGGTTAAAAAAAAAAAAAAATGAAATTGTTTTCCTATTCAGCTTGTCACGTTAATAATTTTGTATGCTGTTTAGTGCAGTTCAATACATACATATTATTATAAATATAATATTCTCAGTCTGCTAAAATAGATAACGTTGTGTGTGAAGATCAGACCATAATTTTACCCAGAAAATCTTCTCCTCTGTCATAACTCTCAAATCTCATTTGTGTGATTTGAATATGTGCATGTCACCATGATTGGTTACATCAGAACCATATATATATATATATATATATATATATATATATATATATATATATATATATGTATATATAATTTGTTAGATCACAAAAAATGTTAAAGAAAAAGGGTTCAATAAAACTACTGACAATTTTTTTTCCCCTGTAATTCCAGTGGAAAACAATTCTGATGTGTTTTTAATAAAGTTGTATGCATTATCTGCATTAATGGCATATAGTATGTGCGGTAAATACATTGTATTGCTATTCATAAAGCACTGTTGACATGAAGCAAACACCATGCAGAGGAATAACATCAGAAGTGCCTAGAAAAGTCCCACTGCTAGTAAGAATTAATATGAGTTCTTAACAAAAATACTGCTTTTAAAACGTCTGTAATATTTGCCCCATGGACTTCCATTGTCAGTGTATTACTGTATAACTGAGAGACGAGAAACTGATTCAGTGGTAATTGACAACATGCCACAGAATGTATTAAATACAGCATACGGAAAGGAAACTTAAAGGAAAAGCATTTGTCTATGTCAGGAGAAATGTCACTGTAACAGATTCTGTTCTCTTTCATTCACACATACTATATGGCATTTATGCCGATTCTGCCAACAACTTTATTAAAAACTCACCAGAATTGATTTCCACTGGAATTATGAAGAAAAAAAAAAACTTTTTTTTTTTTTTTTTTTTGTCAGCAGTTTATCATTATTTGATGAGATTAAAAGTTTCATCGAACGCTTTTCTTTGTAATATTTCTCTGTGATCTAACAAAAAACATAAATAGCCAAGTTTAAATTTTATTTATTAGGAAAATAAGTATTTTAAGGTTATGATTCATTGCATTTCAGAACAGTCATAGTCAAGGTCAAAATGATATTTGCTAAGGAAAGTGTTTGTCTTTGTTTGTAGCATTATCATCATATTATCCAATATGATCTGATTAGTATGCGTAGGTATGCGTATGCAAAGTACAGTTCTAGCAGACATACATTTGCATAAACTGAAACCCCTTTATTTATTAACAACTAAATACACTTTTAAAAATGATGGTTCTTTATTGTCATCTGTTGTTCCATGAAGAATCTTTAACATCCATAGAATCTTTGCATTTCACAAAAGGTTCTTTATAGTGTTCTTTACGCATACTTAAGATATCTGAGGGTATTTTGCTCTGAATTGTACCAGTCGTTACAAATGTTCAAGTTTGTTACATCGTAACTTCTTCTGGAACAAGAACAAATGTAGGGCGGGGCTTGATTGGATGGTTGTGGTTTGCTATTGGTGGATCTCATGTGAGTGACAGGTTGCCCCGCCCTCGTCATCAGAGAAGAGGAGAGATGTCGCTGAGAGAGGGAGGGAGTACTTCTGATTCAAGATTATGAGAAACATGAATTTAAAACAATAATGATGTGCAACAATAAATCATTTTATACTAAACATTGCAATATTCCATAATAACATCCCCAAAATAAGGTATACTTGAATACACTAAAAAACTTGTAGTACATTCTTATTTTTTGTGCAAAATAAAATTAGTTACACTATAAATACACCAATTAAAATATATATTTCTACTTCAATAGTACTTCAGTGCACTTGAAAACGTATACTAAATACCACTAATACTTAAATTGATTTTTAGTGCATTGAAATAAAGTATACTACCGCAAAATATAGTTTTATTATTTCTTAAAAGTGTGCTTTGAATGCTTTTAAAAAATAGTAGACTTTTATATAGTAATCCTAAATTTAAATGAAATTGATTTTTATTAAAAATATATTTCTAATGTACTAGTTATAGGTACATTTTCCCAACTGTACACTGAAGTACACTTAATATAAATGCACTAATTAGCACTAACACTTAAAATGATTTTAAGAGCAGTCAGATAGTAAACCAAATATACAGAAGTGTTTTATAAGTGCATTACTTCAAGTGTGCTATGAGCGCTTTACATACAATTTTAGTGGATATTTTAATGGATTTTCATGAAAATGCAGTAGAAATCTATTAATTACAAGTCAAACACCATTAACATACTTAACTACATCATATAAAGGGAATATTAGCATAGTTAAAATACATTTGAAATGAAATATTTAATGTATAAAAAATATGTGGGCAGTACATTATAAATACATTTTGTATATATTTATTATATATTATTCTTATATTTTAAATCATTCATAAGTCTGTTTTCTCTGTCTGATGAGTATATTTAAAAGTGGATGAAAGATGGGTTCAAGTATACGACAAGTGGTAAATAAATACATTCTTTAATACAGAGATAGTATGTTAAAAGCATATTTTAGTTCATATTCATGGTGTCTCAAAATAGCACAGTTGAGTACACTTTTTAAGATTATCTTAAGCAGTACTAAAGTGGAATTTTTAGTATATTAAGCGTGAAAATAGAGCACTTTAAGTACATTATGGAAGTGTACTGAAATAAAGTCTATTTTAGTGCACTTTTTTTCACCTGTGATAAGAAATGTCAATTTTGATTTGACTTTAAGACAAAAAATATTCCTCTCGAATCGTCTCGTGTCTGATGAAGCCCCTCGTACAAATGCATACAGAATGAGGGTTTACATTTTAGATTGCCTACTGTCAATACATTGATATTGTAAGATCAGTCTTTCTGATGTTTGTAACCTTTATGTCAATACATACAAATTCAAGTTCTTACATTTGATACTGTCCTCATTTTATTCTTTAATTTTTTAGGAAATGTACATCTCTGCATCCTTCAGTTCTGTGTGCCAGTGAATTATAAAATCTGTGAAAGAGCAATGTGCTAACAACGTGTTAAAGAGAAGACAAGATGAACAACAAAAGGTTTTAACTGTAAGACTGTAAGAGACTCTAATTCTCTTCTGCACGGCTGCTCTGTGAAGTCATTAGCGCTCTTCTCCAGACTGACATTCATTTATTGTGCTCATAGTTGGCAGCCCACGTTTGGGAGATCCAGCATGAATAATGACATCAGCATAAGATATTTCCCTTCTGATGATCGCTGCTATTATTGTGAGGCATCATCAGTACTTTTTCAAATCATAATTTGTGCTCTTTTTCTAGTTATTTAAATGTGTTAGTACTTTTTTTTATCATCATTACATGTTTTATTTGGATATTGATGCTGCCATCCGAAGTACTAAAAGATTAACATTGATATTAACGTTATTTTCTTTTGCATATGACTGTGTCTAGAAGAAGACATGGATGAATCGTTATACATCATCGACTCGTATGCCCCGCCCACTGGCGTTCAACCGCATCGCGTCAAAACAAAAGTAAACAGAACCTGTTATAATTAATGACACTGTCTACACTGGATATTTGTGTCTGTACAGCCTTCAGAAACAAGTGAATGCTCATTTTTAATGATGTTGGAAGATTATATGTTTGTTTGGAGCATTTGACTGCATATTGTTTTGTAAGCGAGTGTGCGTTGATACTGTTTCCTATGCAACGACATGAGCCTTAAAGGAGCCGCATCAGATATGTTATCAATAATATAAGTGAATTATAAGGAACATGTTAAAATAATAATAAAAAAGGTCTATGTCATGACCCCTTTTAAATATAATCCCCAACATGCAGCACCTAAAATGAGTTTGAGTTGTGCTGTAGTCATGTTATAAAGATAGAATAAATGGATGCAAACTGAAACGCTCCGGCGAACACTGCACAATTCATGCAGTTCAACGCCAGTGAACATTATAATCAGAGACCTTGAGCGACACTCAAGGATGTTTAAATACAGCCATTGCACATTAAATCATCCAACTTGCCAATGCAACTAAAATTGCTGCAGTGCACAAATAAATAAAACAAAAAAGCAGAACATAAGATCCGGGACTATTCAAAAAGCGTAAAACGAACAGCTCTGTGCTGGTAGATCCTCTTGGCTGTGAGTTATAAAATCGGCATGAAATGGAAGTTGCTATCGTCTTTTCTTCCCCATTGTTGTGACGCATTACAGAGTGAAACACTTCTCAAACAAGAACAAATGTAGGGCGGGGCTTGATTTTGTCTGTGGGGAACTGATTGGATGGTTGTGGTTTGCTATTGGTGGATCTCATGTGAGTGACAGGTTGCCCCGCCCTCATATCAGAGATGTTGCTGAGAGAGGGAGGGGAAGTTATTCTGATTCAAGATTATGAGGAACATGAATTTATAATAATAATAATGATGTGCACAGATAAATCATTTAGAATAAACACTGCAATATTCCAAAAAAAAAAAAAAAAAAAAATGAAAGATTTACATTATTTAAAAAATCTATGACATATATGGACCATTTTGTTTAGGCGCACAGTGCGTTCTGTGTCGATGACACAGACTTCCTAACTGCATCTTTGTTCTGTTCACTTTAGCCCTGATGCCTTTTGATACTTTTTCATCTGTAAGTTTTGGTGCAACGGTAATCTAGTAACGCATATCTTTTAAAACACGATCAGCCTTTTCAATTTGAGCCGAAGCGCATGAAAACATGTCTCTGTGGCTATTCGAACTACTGTTGTATGATTGATGTGTTAAAATTGTCTGATCACCTGAATGCATTACACACTGTGATGCGATCACAGATATCTCGTGCATCACAGCGCACACACGAGCTATGAGGCAGTCTGTCTCAATCGAGATGTGTTATAGGCTTCTTCAGTCTCCACGACCGGCGCAGCATTTGGTTAAAGCATACGCTTATATCCATCGGCGACTGTAAGCTCTTTCAGCTGTGGACTACTAAAAGCCTCAGAGTCATCAGGGCTTGTGAAGACAACAAAGACGCGGATCTTTAGGAAGTTTTATTCGTCCACATTCTTCACAACTTCCCATTCTTTTCTCCTCTTATGGCTAGGAGAAGCGGTGAAGACTTACGTCGCTTCTCATCGACTGAAAATTACAACCAAAATTATACCTTATATTATATTCAGAGTTGTGTTGCGGTAAAAATAACAACAGGGTAGTGTCAGTAGCTCACCGAGTGCAACCATTTGACATCATCGACATAGAACGCACTGTGCACAAAATGGCGTCCCCCATTGTCCAAATATGTCACGGATATTTTACATATACATATTTCAATAAGAGACATAATTTATGTTAAATTAAGCCAGGGGTTCCCTTTAAGCACTGATCTCCAGTCAGTTGCAGGTGTGGCTCATGGTTTTTGGTCAAAATGTTCAGAAGTTTTATAAGCCCACAAAAAATTCAAATCTTGTGACCACTAGGTGGCACTGCACCGAAACTGTGCAGGTACACTGAGGTCATAGTTGTCATAACACACCCCAATTTTAGTCAACATATGCTAAAGTGTTTCAGAGATATAGTTTCATGTTCATTTTGGCGTGCTTTTCATCGAATTCATTTATGTGCTATTCGAGAACGGTTTGGCGAATCAACTTCAATTGCATGTATGCACACACACATTTTACTGTGCTTATGGATCATTTTCAAAAACATCTAAATTATATGAAGAATTATACTGTAAAACTCCACGTAATTGTAGTTTTAATTTCCACTTCCTGAAGCAAAAATGTTTTCAAACTCAACCTTTAGTCACTGCAGTGCTGTTGTTTAGTTGGGAGTTTTTTTTATTTATTTTGTTTTGTTTTTTTTCCCCCTTTCTTTATCTTCAGGGATGTTTCAACCCTGTTGTATCATCAGAGATACAGTAGCAGGACATGCCTTTCAAATGTCTCTGAGCGTTTAGCCTTAAAATGTGTCCAGAAACCCTGTGCATGCCTCCCAACCAAACAACAGGCATCTCAGTTTATCTCAATATGAGTCACGGAGACCAACAGCCTCATGGGAGAGTAAAGGCCAGAGCTGATCAGACGGATACTCCATCTGTATCTTACTGTGATTCAGTCGCAGGAAATACTCCAAAACACAGAGCATGCGATATCTAATGCAGAAATGTAAGAAAGGCGAAATGAGGGAGAATGAATGGGCTGGTCGTCTGGCAGTGGCGCCGATGGCTGTCACGTGACTCTTGATTAATGTCTTCTGCTGGTCGCTCCTGAAGGGCCAGTAAAATATGAGGGCATATGTCAAGCTTCAGCTCGGCTTCTGGCATGCGTTCAGATCCACTGTTATCGGTGCGGTTCCTCGGTGGGGCGGTCCGTTGGGACCATATCTGTCTGCATGGCTATAATCCCTTAATTTGGTGCTGCTGAGCATTGATTTCGAGGGAAGATGGCACAGTCAGGAATATGCCGGAGAATTTACTGCTGGGCATCTGATCGCTGAAAATATGATTAGTACAGAAGCTCCAAGAGGCCATGCATTGTTATGAGTTTCTTGTGATCTTGATTGTGCTTTCTGCAGGGGAAAGTAATATCTAAGCAATGTACTACCATTCGAAAAAAGAAGAAATGAGTAAAGAAATAAATGAATACTTTCATTCAGCAAGGACACATTAAATAGATCAAAACCGACAGTAAAAGATTTCTATTTCAAATAAATGCTGTTCTTTTGAATTTTTATAGTCATCAAATAATCCTGACAAACAATGAATCAACAAACATATGAAGCAGCACAACTGTTTTCAACATTGATAATAATCATAAATGTTTCTTGAGCAGCAAATCTGCGTATTAGAATGATTTCTGAAGGATCATGTGACACTGAAGACTGGAGTAATGATGCTGAAAATTCAGCTTTGATCACAGGAATACATTTTACTATACACCAATCAGGCATAACATTGATGCTTAATTGGATTGTTGTTGTGCTCCTCAAACCATTCCTGAACCATTTTTGCTTTGTGGCAGGAGCATTATCCTGCTGAAAGAGGCCACAGCCACCAGGGAATACCGTTTCCACGAAACAATGCTTAGGTAGGTGGTACGTGTCAAAGTAACATCCACATGGATGGCAGGACCCAAGGTTTCCCAGCAGAACATTGCCCAAAGCATCACACTGCCTCTTGCCTTCTTCCCATAGTGCATCCTGGTGCCACGTGTTCCCCAGGTAAGAGAAGCACACACACCCGGCCATCCACGTGATGAAAACGTAAAAGAAAACGTGATTCATCAGACCAGGCCACCTTCTTCCATTGCTCCGTGGTCCAGTTCTGATGCTCACGTGTCCACTGTTGGCTCTTTCGGCGGTGGACTGGGGTCAGCATGGGCACCCTGACTGGTCTGCAGCTCCATACGCAACAAACTGTGTGTATTCTGACACCTTTCTATCAGAACCAGCATTAACTTCTGGAGCAATTTGAGCTACAGTAGCTCGTCTGTTGAATCGGACCACACGGGCCAGCCTTCGCTCCCCACGTGCATCAATGAGCCTCGGCCGCCCATGACCCTGTCGCCGGTTCTCCACTGTTCCTTCCTTGGAGCACTTTTATTAGATACTGACCACTGCAGACCGGGAACACCCCACAAGAGCTGCAGTTTTGGAGATGCTCTGACCCAGTCGTCTAGCCATCACAATTTGGTCCTTGTCAAACTCGCTCAAATCCTTACACTTCCCCATTTTTCCTGCTTCTAACACATCAACTTTGAGGACAAAATGTTCACTTGCTGCCGAATATATCCCACCCACTAACAGGTGCCGTGATGAAGAGATGATCAGTGTGATTCACCTGTCAGTGCTCATAATGTTATGTCTGATCGGTATATATGCACATAGAAAACAGCTGTTGTAAATTGTAATAATATTTCACTATTTTACTGTATTTTTGATTAAATAAATGCAGCCTTGGTGAGCAGAAGAGACTTCTTTTAAAAACATTTTGAACGCTATACAGTGAATGAGCTTTGATCAGGGTCTCGAGCTGAAATACGTTAACTTTACAACAGAGACTGTGGTCAATTTCACATGCAGCTGGACGTCTGCATGCTTATATATCTGAGAAATAGTGATTCAATTATCTGCAGCCAGACAAATGGTGAAAAATGATCATGAGAAAGCAAGCTTTGTTGTGTCGAGATCACAAGAAAATGATACTGTGATTATGAGAAAGCAAGAGGCCTCTTAGGGCTTGTCTTACAGTAATCTGACGTGTTTATGAAGTACATTGTTTTACAGAAGAGTGGATCTGTGAATCAGAGTGAATCATGGCTTTTAAATGCTAAAAACATACGTTACTATGGTGATTTCAAAAAATACACGACACCCTTGCTGGTATGTGGAAACAGATGGTGTGTGTCGTTCTTTAGAGGAATGTGTTGTAGCAAAAGAAAAGCATATTGGACTACTTTGATTTATCAAGACCTTAATGAAGCAAAGCTTTTTGGCATATTGTCTTCCTCAGCTGCCCAATATTGCTGTTGTAAGGATAAACATGTAAACAACATTTTGACGGATACTTTGTCATCAAGCCTTTATTGTCTTATATCCGTATCAAACTGGCCTTTTGTTGTTCTTCAGGTGGATGTACTTTCGCCTGTAGCCAGCTAGCCAAGTTTCTGCTTCCCTGGATAATATTTCATATTAGATTTTAATTGGACTACCATTTTGTAATGTAGTCGTGCATAATTTAATACAACAAGGAATTTCTGATGCCCTCTTATTTCCCTTTTTTGTGCATCTTTCCTATTCTGATTCTCACACTTTTTGTGCAAAACCCACACAGGTCTTATGAAATATAAATAAACTCATAAAATACCTTTTCAGTTTGATGGGAACACCGAGGCCGGCCACAGTCTCAGCTGCCCTCATCTGTCTCATGTTCATATATTTTACATCTATGTTAATGTCCTATAATTTCAAAGTCGAATTTTCACTTGGTTTCTTTCTGCTGACTCTTCAAGTGCCCTAAAGGTGACTTTAACTTCAATTAAAGAGTTAATGCTGATCATATTCATTTGAGCTTCTTTGTTCTTAACTTACACTTTGCATTACACTTCGTTGAAAAACAAATTTCTAAGACATTTCAAGTAACATTTCAAGATGAAACAGGACTGTCGTGATGGGTCACAGACAGCGGGGAAAAGAATCCAAAGAAAAATGATAAGTAACAATCTAATCATGCATAATGAGGATGGCCAAATGAATAGGCTCATCAACTTTTAAAATGTTTCTATTGTGATAGAAATAAGTCTATTCAGGTGGAGTAATGCTGTTCAGTCCCAGCGCGAGTCTGATTCATCTTCCACAAACTAACACGGGTCTGGCAGGATGGGGATTTGTGCTTTGCAAATTGCATAATTAGCTAATTTGCATAATTCCTTTAGTGAATCGGGTGCTAAAACAGTGAGTGTGTGCAAATGAACCCAAAGTCTATGATGATACAAGCTGTCAAGTGTGCTCTGAGACATAAACTAAAGGTTACTGGCTATTAAAAAACAAGAAGAAGAACAACAAGCCCTTCATTTGGTATGCTTCAATAGAATATAACACTAGGTTGTTCACATGCACTCATTTTTGTCAATCGTATTTAATCCAAACTGATTCGAGATTCTAAAAGTTCTGTTTATATTCAGTTCAAATATTTGCTTACATATATTCCAAACAAAATTCATTCAGAACCAGAGAAAACCACCATGATACCATGTCCTAACTACATACGACGCTGCGACACACGATAAAAGGTATCTTTTTCATGTTATTCAGAGTTTTTGAATAACCAGCCGTGATGGCGACACACATCATGTTTCATCATGTCCAAACCAGACACAATGCGATTCCAGCAACAAACAATTTGTCTGTCCCCACCACATGCAACGTGACTATGAGACCCGATAAATTAAATAAAAAATCACAGCCAATCAGAGTAGCGTGTGGGCGGGCTCTCTCGGCAAGCTCCCGGCACTCGCAACGAAATGAATAAGTAGCCTACATAATCAAATTCATGAATATTACACCATTTTAACATTATTAAAAATACATACTGAGTTACTGAAACAATCTTTGTCATAGAATACACTTGTCTGCTCATAGTGAGCTGTTCCTTTCATTTATTTTGAAGATCTGAGGTTTGTCCATTGCTGCTTTCAGTACGGCTATGAATGATATTCAGACTCACATTAGATGCTTTTAACATTAATTTAAGCACATAAACAGTACCTGATATTAGTATTATCATAGGCTACTTTGTGTTGTTGTTCCAGGTTTGTGGAGCTATGGCAACAATACTCCTGCGTTTATGACGTTTCTTTGAGGGACTACTGCGATAGAGTGAAAAAAGGTAAATAAAACATGTTACCTCAGTTCTCTTTGGAGGAAATCCAAATATCCATGCAATCCAGATATGTGTCCACTTTTGGGCTTTTCTAACGACAAAACAAGCTGCTAGCCTTTGTTTGTTTACGCTCACACACCTTCTGTCAGTCCCGCCTTCTCGATGACAGCACGCATATGGCAAGCGATGAATGGTCGGGTAACAACACGACAAGATTTTGGGAGTCAAAATCATATAATCTGACACAGTGACTATCGTAACCGACAAAAATATCGTGTAATCTGAACCCGGCATTAGAAATATTTTCAAAAGGCAGGGCTGGAACAACAACACAAAGTATGGCAATGATAATCTCAAGTACTGTTTATGTGCTTTATTTATTCTTAAAAGTGTCTAATGTCCGTTTGAATATCATTTTTGTGTTTGTACTGAAAGTAATTGTGGATAATTCAGCTCAGATCGTGAAAATAAATGGGCACAAGAACTTTCAAACTCATTGTGACCAAACAAGTGTCATATGACAAAGATTGTTTCAGTCGCTCAGGATCAGGGGCGTTTCCTTCAAGGAGGAGGCAAGGGAGGCAGTGCCTCCTCAAAAAAAAAAAAAAAAAAAAAATAGGATGAGAAAATAATCCATATTACATTTAAAACAACACAAATATTACAGATTATGACATTAAAAAGAGCGCAAGTCACTCGTACTTCTTAAGGACCGCAGATAAAGTTACAGCAGGAGTCTTGCCTCCCTTTGCTCTCATAGAAAACCATCAGATCCCCGGCGTGCGGTGGGTTTTGTGGGGGGTAATTGAGAATGAATGGGGGAAAGTCACGTGAGAGGAGGCAATGTCTCCATCGCGCTATGATTGGATGTGATTGGATATGATTGGTTTGTGTGATAAATCCCGCCTCTTGTTGACGTGCACGTTCCGCGCGTCAGTTTGAATGAACAAATGATGGCGTCAATGGGAAGAATATAGTCACTTAAATAATCAGGCATAGCATTAATTTAGTTATTCAAATGTAAGACAGCATAAAAAATAAATAAATAAAGACGTACCTCAGTGTTCCTCCTCGGCTAAATTCAATTCGACCATCAGTTTTCAAGCTTTTATGTGAAAAGCTTGAAAAATTAAATATTTATTGTGCATTTTAGATAGATTAATTGAATAAAATGTGTGTTTTTACAAGTGTGCTGAAATCATTGATCTTGCGCTGCACTGACTGACAGCTGCTGTGATTACAAAGTGAGAGCGCGGTGCTCGCTTTCTGTGTCATTCATTCACAAGAAAAGTTATTGTTTTTCTTAAGATTTTTTGAGTACTTCATACTTCACATTGACAAAATGTATTTTTAAACCTAGTTATTTTATAACGTTTAATATTTAGTCAAAAACGAAGTGAAAAACAAATGGCTGATATATGCGCAAATAAATGCTACTTTGCCGCCACCTGCTGGTTAAAGTGGTAATTATTGTCTTTTATTTTTAAATAAGTGTTTTCTATCAAATGTTGGATTTCCTACATTTTGAAATGTTCGGTTTTACAATGGGGACAATCTCAGAAGGATGAACAAGTAATGTTTGTAGTCATCACATTAAAAATAACATTTGAAGTGCTGCGTGTGCGTGTCTAATTACAGACGCTGTGTTTCTTAAATGGTCCCAATAGCTTCGTTTTTATTGCAATCAGTAAAACTGGTTTATTGGAAAATTAGGTAAATGTGATAACTGCATTAAAATATGAATACAACATTAAAAAGTCAACCACTGATGGTTTTGTGTCGATGTACAGCGAGTACAGAATGAACAGCTCACTGGAAATGCCCGAGCTGGCTTAACGACAACCAGGAAGTAACCGTGCAAATAGTCCATTGAAAAGTAAGTAAACAGATCACCCAGTTAGATATCACTGCTTTATGTCACGTCAAAATCAAACTTGAAATGGACTGAAAACACGATGACTGCAGGGGTTTTTAGTGCAATCAGCTTGGTGAAATTAGACAGACGGTGTTTATGGAGCATGACTGATGATCCCAAATAGCCCAAGTTAAAAAGAAAAACATCAGTACACAAATAAAATGTATAATTTATGTATAAATGTATATATAAATGTATAAAACAATCAAATATTGTTTACATTATTATTGCCTTTAGTTATTATTTTGGAATGAAAAATGATCTGTAGAAATGCTTAAAACACTAACTTTATGAGATTGACTTGGTTTTGATAAATAGAACATTTATTACAATACATTGTTAATGTAAAATTACAAAATAGAATTGTATTTGGTTTCTTTTTTTCTTTTTTGAAGTAATGTAATGTTCATTTAACATAACATTTATGCATAAGGAAGATATGTCAACGTTAAGAGTAATGCACATGAATTTACATTTGATAAAAAATTTGCCTCCTCGTATCTAAAAAGAAATTTGGCATTTATGTCAGAAATATTTAATAAACATTCAGTCTCATCCACTGACAGTTCATAAGACATGAGATGTAAATAAATATTCATGTTCATATGACGTAAAACGTATGTAACATTTGCATCACTGCATGTAGCCTACATGTGCGCAAGGTACTGTTTAATCTGTCAGATATTTCAATTCTTAATTTTTTTTTCCTGTTGATCTTATTATTTTAGGTCTACACCACCCCTTTAAATCCAATTGAAATTTCATTCAGATCAAGCTCATTTGGATTGATTAAGAGGTTTAAATGATGGCCTTTCAGTCTGATTATAAATGGATTATTTGTGCATGTAATCGTATCTACTGAGCGCTCATGGTTTCACCGGTTAACATTGTCCAGTTAGCCCCACTGGTAGTTGACAGACATTCAACAGCAGCTGTGTATTCTGATTAAATAACATATTTGCAGGTTATGTAAGTCTATAATGATCTTTATATTTGTGCTGACTGCGACGTCACAGCTCAGAATCGTCAGGGAAGAGTTTGAGACTAACATAGGCCTACTACTCTATTTTTAATATCTTTCTTTGGCAGAAATAGAAAGAGTAGTGTGCTAGTCTGTGGTTCGAATTCAGCATGTATTTTCTTGTGGTGCCATCAGCCAATCAGTGTTGACTGGTTCAAAATTTCCCCTTCTTTACATGAGCAAAGATTTTTAAATTGCGAGATCAAGAACACCTGTTTGACCAACAGAGGAAAGAAAAATGCATTCCAAAAAAGTAAATAAAAATAAAACACTTGGAATAATTAGCTGCATAAGTGTTCACCTCCTATGTTTGGATTGTAGTCTAGTTTGGCACATCTTGACTTGGGAATATTTTCTCACTCTTCTTTGTAGAAATGTTCCAGATCTGTTATATTGCGAGGGCGTCTTTTTTTCGCTGAGCCCCCACAGATTTTCTATACACTTTCAAAAATGCTGGGTTAAAAACAACCCAAGTTGGGTTGAAAATGGACAAGCCCAGCAGTTGGGTTGTTTTAACTCAGCGGTTGGGTTAAATGTTTGATTTGCACAGTTTTATTTAACTCCACTATTGTTTAAAAACTACTGTACTGCTTGCTTAAAATGATTAATAAATTTATTAATAGGTTTAATAAATGAACATGTATTAATAAGTTTAATAAATAATAATCAATCAATAAACATATATTAAATTGCTTATTAATAAATGTTCACCTTTTGATTATTATTGTTTCCAGTAGTAATTATGTGTCTGATTTTTAATTTCCAACATATTTTGGGTTCATTATAAGCCAGACATATAGTCATTTTTAAACAATAGTTGAGTTAAATAAAACTACCCAGCAGGTTGAGCAAACATTTAACCCAACCGCTGGATTTGTCCATTTTCAACCCAACATTTTTTTTCAGTGGCATTGCATAGGTTGTAATTTTTACATTAAATGTGCAATAGTTCTGATATGACTTATTTTTGTTTCATTTCTTTATGTCACAAACACCAGCTGTTTTAGCAGAGGTGTGTACACTTTGATACCCATTGTATGTGGAATGTCTTGTATGTCATGTAACATTAATGTTGACATAAAAGATCACCTAGATCCACCGCAGAGCATACTATAGCACATCTGCTCCACGCTCTCTGTGAAACGCACTGGTGTGTGGGTGAGTGTGCCGTTCACAATGAAACGCCTTGAGGTTTATCTTCTGTAGAATCTTTAGAGAATCTTCTTTCACCCACAGAAATATATTGTGAAAACCAGCAACCTTGAATATGTCTATGTAATTTCCAGCAGAATATTATGCCATTTTCAATGCTCTTTTTTTCCCTTAGGGAACTGTTCTCAAAAGCTGGGCCTTGGCATTTACTTTGCTATTAGCCCGTACCAATCAAATCCCGCAATTACGAGCAATGAAGTGCTCGGTAAACACAGTATCAGGCTGTCTATGTCTTGCTCACATGATCAGATCCTGCCTGGAGACAGACACCTGCACCTTATAATCATGCCGTCAGGAAAAGCACAGCACAAAAAATAACCCAAAGTGAATAATGTTGCAGCAATGCAAAGCACGCACATCGGTGAGTCTGAAGAGTGCAAACCAGCACAGCGACCTGTTCGACGGGCGCTTGCAATTTACTAGACAAGAATGTAGGACAGATCTTGATTTTATTCATCGAGAATTGTTCGGATCATAGAAAGTGTTGTCCTTTACTAATTGCTGTGATCAGTGCAATACTGTCTCTGACAATACAAAAATGATCAGAAACACATAACTAGAAGTTCATCTAGAAAAGTCTGACCACCACAAGAGCATTTAGATGTTAAACTCTTATAAGAGCGGTGCTGTTACTGTTACTGTCCATGGAGCTGAACCTGTTTTGATCCCAGAACATCCTTTTAATATAGATGTCAGTACAGTCTCCAACCCGGAGCAGATCAATGAAAGGCTTCTTTATGATATTGTTAGCACATAATGAGGAGATTCTCTTTACTTACTTTTAAATAGGTTTGAATGAATGGTTTAATGACTCACTTATAAAGACTTCACTTGTTTCACTGTTGAATGAATCAGTGCTTTTGAATAAATCTCTAGAATTAATGATTCACTGACTCATAAAGACTTCACTTTTTTCATTACTTGATGAATCTCTTGAATGCATGATTCACTGACTCACTTATAAAGACTTCACTAGTTTCATTACTGGATGAATCAGTGCTTTTGAATGATTCATTGACTCACTCATAAAATGCTTGTTCGAGATGCATCGGCACTGTGTAGACTGACCAGCGTATGACAACAAAGTACAGCAAGAGCGTTTGGAGAGAAAACGACTCTCTCGCAGTACTTTGATGCCATACATTGATCGATCTGTGCAGCGCCGATGCATCTCGAACAAGCCTTTCACTTGTTTCATTACTGGATAAATCAGCGATTTTGAATGAATCTGCTGAATGAATGTTTCTGTGACTCACTCAGAGGCTTCACTTGTTTCATTACTGAATTAATCAGCTTTTTTCAAAAGGAATCTGTTGAATGAATGATTCAATGACTCACTCATAAAGACTTCACTTGTTTCATTACTGGATGAATCAGTGCTTTTGAATTAATCACTTGAATGAATGATTCACTCACTCACTCATAAAAGGCTTGTTCGAGATGCATCGGTGCCGCGCAGACCAGTCGGCGTATGACATAGTACCGCAAGAGCGATTGAAAAGCATAAGGAGTCATATGTCATACACCAATCGGTTTGCACAGCACCAATGCATCTCGAACAAGCCTAAAGACTTCCCTTTTTTATTACTTGATGAATCGGCTTCTTTGATTGAATCTCTTGAATGAATTAATCACTGACTCACTCATAATAGACGTGTTCAAGATGCATCGGTGCTGCGCAGACTGATCGACATAATGACATCAAAATACCATGAGACTGATGCAAAAACATAAGGAGTCGTATGCTCTCCAATCACTCTCGCGGTACTTTTATGTCATACACCGATCAACTTGCGCAGCGCCGATGCATCTCGAACAAGCGTAAAGACTTCACTAGTTTCATTACAGGATGAATCAGTGCTTTTGAATGAATATCTTGAATGAATCATTCACTGACTCACTCATAAAGATTTCACTTGTTTCATAACTGAATGAATCAGTGCTTTTGAATGAATATCTTGAATGAATCATTCACTGACTCACTCATAAAGATTTCACTTGTTTCATAACTGATTGAATCAGTGCTTTTGAATGAATCTCTTGAATGAGTTAATCACTGACTCACTCATAAATATCAATTGATACAATCTCTTTATTTGAAGCATCAAGTTATTTTCAAAGGGTGATTTTCTCCATTTTATTATAGACATCAGTGTTTATATCCGAACTATAAACATTTATCGAGTTCTTCCTATGATAATTTGAGTTATCGTAAGGTTGAAAAGACTGTGAAGCTGTTTCATACCCATACATGACAACGACTCTCTCTGGATGAGAATGTTGATCTGAATGTTCGCTGTGATCGTACTTGTCAAAGGTTTAGTAGACATGGATGAATCACTGTCATTTAGGAACAAGATAGCATGGGTGTTTGAATCAACATCACAGTCTTTTAACGATTAAATAGTGTCAATGATTTCATGCCCATATTTCGCTGTTGCACCCCTGGACAACCTCCATCCATTCGTATGAGATTACATTCGGATCCAGTGGGGAAATGATGCAATATGTCTTGAATAGCTGTCCCATTACAGTCAAGTTGCCAGACATGTGCTGTCTGTATCCATTGCCATCCTCTGGGACACGGATGAAAGCGGCGCGTCATGGACGTAATTGCTCCTAAATCTGATTTGACTAAAAGGCTTCATCGTTCAGATGCTCTTCTGGTGGCGTGTGTTACAGAACGAGCTTCGCTTCCATCAATCTCCCGCTCAATTTGCAGGTTCTCCTCTTGTTCCTCCTTGTGTGATGTTGTCTGCTCGATTTGAAGTGGACATTCAATCTGTTTGCTAATGCTGTGAACGTTTATATTTTTACTGACTTTTTCTGACCTTGCTTCGAACGCAATATATAGGCCTATTAAATTGTGAGACTGCTCTTACATGCACCATTGTGGAAATGCAGCTCAAACGGGGATCTTTTTTATTTTTAGTGAGCGTTCTTGCCACTTTTGAGATATGATGCAAACACTGCCATTTTCTGTGTTAAAATAAAACCGTGTTTTTGTGCTCTAAAAAGATAGCACAAGATGATTCACAGTGTTTCTGCACAGTCTCCACAGCACAGCATTTTAATAACTTTGGATCATTAGGTCACAGCGAGCCCACAATTTTCAGGTCTCTTGTCTTTTGTAAACTGTCTTGTTTCTAGCCGTCTGTTGTTGCCACACTGACTGTAACTTAACCCAGTTGCAGTTTATTTACAATGGTGATGATTCAAAAACATAAACATGAACCATGAACTTAATCCAAGACGTGGAACAAAACAAACATGAACCATGACCTGAAACATGGCAAACATGAAGGAATAATGCTGCCTGCACATGTTATTGGAAATTTGATAACTCCCACTTCTGAAGTCGTGATTGGGAAGGTGTTCGTGTGCAATTTTTACCTAGGAAACTCGTATTTACAATAATTCAGAGAGAACGTGAAAGGCAGCAATAATACAAGACTAAGCGTACCCATAAAACAAACAATGAAAAAACAGAAGTCAATGAACGTGGACCAGTGAGAGAACAGAACTGATGACAAGACAATAAACCAATGAAAACATGACATGAGAAGCATGTGGGAAAAGATCACATGACATGAAACCATTACCAAGACAATTACAATGAGGAATTTCAGTAAAAAAGACATTAGTAGAAAAACATTAACTCGACTCTGACATGATAGCTGACATTCAGACTGCCAGCAAAAATCAGAGGCCGTATTCACAAAACATTTTAAGGCTAAAAGTAGCTCCTAACTTGCCGATTTAGGAGAAACTCTTAAAAATAATGGGCGTGTCAGTCCTGAATTCAGGACTTTTTTCATAAATGCAATAAATATTTTAATTTATAGATTTTAATCTGCAAATGCATAACATAAAGGTTAATTTATGTACAGGCAAAATGCATTCAATGATGGAGAATAAAACATTGCAGTCAAGTTATCCTATCATCGCCGCCGAGAGCCTTTAGGGCAGTGATCTATAATAGTATATAATAGTATAATAGTATGCTATAATAGTATCTAAAATAATGCTCTTTCCGAGTGTAACATATGTTCTGTTTTGGTTCTGTTTTCCCTGTTCTGGTTTGTCTGTGTTCCCTAGTTAGTCTCCTTGGTTGCTTATTAGTCCCACACATTTGTTCTGTTTATATTACTGTATTCAAGCCCTCTGTTTCTTCAGTTCATTGTCCGGTATTGTTTGTGTTTGACATGGTTGTGATCTCCTGAGTTTGTTATTAGATTCATTATTAAACTGTATTTATCTCCTATCGTCGTGCACTTCACTACAATCATCCATGACGCTGAGGTGACGTGCCGCTTCAACATTTACAGCGCAAACACACTCAAGCTGTCGACGTGTCATCTGTCACTCTTATGAAGATCTGTGGCGTTCTACTCGCGCCTGGAGCCAGCGACGAATCCAGCGAGATCTTTTTTCAGAGTCACATGGATAATTGGGCTCTATGACTCTCTCTTCATATTGTCTCATTCATTGAAAAACTCCATAAAGCTGCTGAGTTTGTGTTTTTCTGCTAACAATAATTGTAATTTTGAATAGCCAAAATGAGGATCCAGGGCCTCTGATTTCTCCTTCTGAGGTGATACAGCACCGTATGTGTGCGTTTCAGATAAGGACAGCAGTGATTGTGAGCCCTAGCGCTTGTGTTGATGTGCAATTAGTCACTGGTCATTAGCTGTTATTGAAACAGAAAGAAAATAGTTATTTTAGTTATATAAATGAATAGTTATGTTCCACGGAGTGGGCACGGTAATGTATTCTCAGAAGGGTAATTATAAAATGTTATGATGCAGTGCATGTTGGTCTCAAGAGTTGACATTAAAAAGCCTGAAACATATTGTTCTGTTGAATATGATTAGTGGGCAAAATATTGCAGGACGGCTTGAAAGCAATGCAATATTATGATTTATCTACAGTATATTGTTCTTGTGACTGGAAGGAAAAAGTTGCTTTGTATCCCTTTTGCATATTCTGCTAATGAATGTTTTGGGCGAATATTTGCAGGTTGGGTTCACTGGCATTTCTCTTGGGAACTGATTGACACTTCACTAAGCTCCACCCACTTTTGCTCGCTTAGACAAGCTTTACAGACCGTCCCATAGGAATGGATTGAAATTTCCATAAACAGTGCAGATTTTTTAATAAGCTGTGCTCGTAAAGTGGCACAAACTGAATGGATGTTATTCTAACATGGGCTGGAATGAAGTGTGACATTGCAAAAGGGTTGCAAAGCCATTTTTCTTCCCATACAAATTGTTAAATTACACAGTAACGTGATTGCAAAGTGTGACTGAATCAGCACGGAGGCATACGCTATCACACGCAGTCACTGAAAAGAGAAAAGCTTCATTTCAGTGTGATTACAACTGATAACATTAGTGAAAGTGAACAGAACGGTTTCATTACCAAATTTAAACTCTGTTGTTTCTTTAACATGACCTGAATCAATACATAAATAAAATGTGTTCTTATCGGGAATGAAGGCAATACAGTATTTTCAACCACCATGTTCACTTAAAGATTTGGAAAAGGACCATTTGGAACCTTGTGTCACTATAATTACTGCCCTGGCAACAATGTTTTATTGTATTCTGGGATATTTTCGGTTTTGGATAATAGAGTGCATTAGTGCCCTGCCCATCCACTTTTCCATTCATTTCTCCCATAGGGATTTCGAAAAAGTCTTTCTTAAAGTGTTATGAGCCATGAACAAATCCAACCAGATACAAGGAACAAACTTTGATTTGAAGCAAATATTTGAAAAATTAGACAAAAATACAAAGATCCAAGACTGTAAACTTAACAACTTTAGTGAGGGAAAGAACTACAATCCCATGAAGCATTGCAAACAGCAAAATCGGATTAAAAACGATGGAGAAATATTAAAATACTCATTAAAAAATTTTTAATTTTATATGTGTATATATATATATATATATATATGTATATAAGTGCTATTAAAGTAACACTAGGTGAGTGATATTTCTGGAAATAAATATATTGGGAATGTTTCACATTTTCCTTTGATTACACAATATGTGGATTTGCAGATGTTGAGGTTTTGTTTGCAAATGTGTGATTTCCGAATCTCTTTGTGAAAAACCTCACTGTAGATAAACACGTTTAGCAGTGATTTGCATGCTCTTAGCACTTATAACCTGATGATAATACAGAGCAAATGAGACACTTTCCTTTTAAAATATAAATTAAAGTGATGTTATTCAGTTTCTCGATAGCCTAAAATATGGAATTGTGCAATGATCTTCTTGTAGTGCATCAAAACCCAGCGTTCACTGTTGAAAGTATCCGGTGTTCAAGTAAATTAAGTGCTGGCTGTTTCTGAAGACAATCAGACAGACGTTTCTCCATTGCAGCTCTTCTTGGTGTTGAGTTGGCATCTCTGAACCCAGTACATTAGAGCCAATGAATGATATCCTGCTTTAAGGAAACAAATCACGATGATATCGATGGAGGAACGGCAGTTCCGCTTGACCTGTTTGAAGCTCGACTGTGCGCAGTGCAAGTCATTGACTTTCCCCTCCAGAGGTAAAGGTCGAGGGATATGGAGATTGATGCCCTCCTGCTGCAGATGATCGTTAATGGGGCACCCGCTCTGGCTGCATGCATGTAAAACAGCTGGCCAATATTGAGTCAGATGCATTCGTTCTGTCACATGTCTCAGACTGCACTGGGCACAGAAGGTGTGGTGGGCATCCAACAAAGGAAGATCTGGACACTAAACTTCTGCAGTCTTTTAAATCAGACAGCTAGAGCTGATGGAAACTTGTCATTCAATGCCACCAGTAATTAGACACGTCCAGACAGTGCCAGAGACGTTTAATGGCAGCATCACAAAAACTGACATTTCTTAATTGGCTCACTCCACTGACATATTTGTAACCTCTTTGTATCAGGTACAAGTAGCTATGACAGAGGTTCTGTGTTGTAATTAAAGATAAAAACCTTTTAAACAGGTTTTGTCATCATGTCATTTTAAACCCGTTTGAACTCTGTGAAACACAGACGCAGACGTTTAGATGAATACAAGTACACTACTGTTCAAAAGTTTGGTAAGTTTTTTTTTTTTGTTTTTTTTAAATAAGTCTCTTCTGCTCACCAAGACTGCATTTATTTGATGAAAAATAGAGTAAAATTTGTGAAATATTTTTACAATTTAAAATAGCAGTTTTCTATGTGAATATATAGTAAATTGTAATTTATTCCTGTGATAATTTTCAGCATCATTACTCCAGTCTTCAGTGTCACATGATCCTTCAGAAATCATTCTGATTTGCTGCTCAAGAAACATTTATGATTATTATTAGTGTTAAAAACAGTTGTGCTGCTTCAGATTCTTGTGGAAAAACGTGACACATTTTTATTTTCCAGGATTCTCTGATGAATAGAAAGTTCAAAAGAACAGCATTTATTTGAAATGGAAATCTTTTGTGACATTATAAATGTCTTTGTAACTTATAATCAATTCAATGCGTCCTTCCTGAATAAAAGTATTAAAGCGGACCTATTATTCCCCTTTTCACAAGATGTAATATAAATCTCTGGTGTCTCCAGAATGTGTCTGTGAAGTTTCAGCTCAAAATACCCCACAGATCATTTATTATAGCTTGTCAAATTTGCCCCAATTTGGGTGTGAGCCCCTTTAAATGCAAATGAGCTGCTGCTCCCGGCCCCCTTTCCAGAAGAGGGCGGAGCTTTAACAGCTTGCGCTTCGGTCGCTCAACAACAACAAAGCTGGAGAATCTCACGCAGCCAAAATGAGGATTGTCAGTAACGGTGTTCAGCCTTACATTGTTCAAACCGGAGTCGACACTGATGGAGAGACTCAGGAAGAAGTTACAACTTTTAGACGTTTCTGAATGGTTAGTGGATAAATTTATGTAGTTGCTGTGGAGTTGATTCAACTCATCCACTAGCATGTGCCGTCATGTTCATCTTTTGCTTTGAATTGACTCTCGTTTGTGAAGCAGTCCGGCGTAAAATGACGGCATGTCAACAACGCTCTACTACAACAACTCTTCCTCTTCTCTAAAGCAGCCCAACATGGCCTCACCCCCTTTGTTGTGTGTTATTGGGGGCGGGGTTTATGTAAATTTTAGAGTTAGTGATGTCACAATACAGGAAGAAGCTTGTTATAGTCCTTACCAGCCGTTTATTGTATTCCTTAAACAACGAATTCTTTAAAAGAAAATATCTTCCTTTGCATTGAACTTTGAGCATCATAACTTTGCAGATGTTGTTTATGATCAAACAGCAGCATTACACACTAACTAAAGTTAAAAAAGGGGAATCATAATCAACCATCCATTTAATTTCTTACAACAAATCTTACTGACCCCAAAACTTTGAACGATACTGTATATCTATTCTTTGAACGATATCTGAGAGACTCCCCTTGCAAACACTGAGATGGGGCTCTATGTGACATATCTGGATGTTTGTAGCAGAAACGATATAGTGAGTACTACTAGTAGTTTCTATCATACAAAAAGGTTAAACCTGGCGCTGTCTGTCAGCGTGTTGTTTCTGTGCACAACAATTAACCTTTAGGTGTGCTTCGAGACAAACACAGATCTAGAAAATGCAAGCAGGGTCCCCGTTACGCCACTGTCCTCGGGGTCGTCATTACCTGCTAGCACAGCGATTGTTCCTGTGGTTCATTTGCAGACTGTGTTTTAGTTCTTCACCTGGACCTCCTCATGCAAATAAAAGCGTGTTCTCCTGCAGGGTGAGTGTGTGGTGAAGCAAATTGGATCGAATCTAATTCAGTTCTCACAAGGAATTAATCAATAATGCTGAGGAATGGCTTTCACCAGAAAGTGCCCATCTTGTTTGGAGTGTTTTGCGTTGGCAGTGCAATCTCGTCTGAGAAGTCATGCATCTCCATACTGCAGCGGGCTACGGTAATCAGATGTTTCTCTGCTTTATGGCCCTCCATCATTCTCCTTGTTCTGATTTTTTGACAGTGCAGCACTTGAGAAAGAATAGCTTTTCCATTACAATTTCTCGATTAGGGCTGACACGCTCAAGAGGGAGCAGAACTCCCCAACACTCAGGAGAAGGTGCAAAACAGACAGATGGATACGGCATCGTGCACACATGCCATAATTTAGGAAAGGCACGTGCTCGCTTACACTTAAGGAAGCTTTTCAGATGCTAAAGTCGTCCATGCAATCAATGGTGAGTGCATCCGCAGATTCGCCGCTGCATTTGTCGTCTGAATGGCATCCGCTGCAGACATTCTTCCAGAATGCACCACTTAAAATTGATTTAATCCCGTTTGCAATGCCAAAGAAACTGCTAGCTGTCAAAGCATAGATGATTCATTGCTGTAAATGCGTGACACTGGCTTTGTGTGGCTTTGTGTTGCGCACCTTGGGTGTTTGGGATTGTGCGTAATTTGTGCCGTTAATAAAGGCACTCTCACAGTGGACGCTCGTGAATCCTACAGTATGCGTCATGGACAGGGAGCATTTCAGGCCTACTTTATCAGACTTTTTTTGTGTAAACGGACATATGGGGACCAGGGTCTTTTTTCCCAGCCTGGCAGACGAGCTCTAAATCCATTAGTGACCGTTAGTGGCAAGCTAAAGAAGCCTTGTTTGTGTTTCCCACTGATAAGACCCTTGCTGCTCTGTATCCCTAATGAGTCTTTCTTGCACTTGCCGGATTGAGAAAGACCCGCACTAAAAATAGACCTATTTCAGTCAACGTAAATAAGTGCAGTGTGGCAATTATCACTCTGCTACATCTTTGAGGCATTGCTTTTCTTGTTGATGCCATACGTTAAGACAGCTGCACTTTATCAGGCAAGGACCAAATTAGGTTTCACACCAACAATGTAGGAATCACACATCACTATGCTGCACTTTGCTCGGTAACGGGGTGAGCATGTTGAACTGTGGCCACGCACAGCCATGTATGGATGCCGGTCGACGCAGTTTTGACACTTTTCTGATCGTTTCACATCTCTGGGGAAGAAGCGGACATCCTAAAGCACTGGGCCTTTCAGTGAAGTGCATTGTTAAAGTGTGACAAGATGGATGTTTGGGCCCGGCCTGGTGGAAAACATGATCCCACTTCACACTTAATGGACTGGCAATGCCAATCCTGAGGGAGCTGAGCAACTATAAACTGCTGGGCCAAGATGCTTAGCCAACATTTCCACCACCAAAACAACAGGGCTCATTTTCAGATTTCAGATCGGAGATGAGTAGAAGAGAGAGCGACCGAGACCTGATAATGTTGTCAGTGTAATGTACATTACATAATCAGAGGACTGTTTTCAAATGATGTGTACAGTAGCACGTCACTTTTTAAAATTTACACTGTAATAGCCGACACAGCCACTATAAGGAACAATGGCTCAAAGTTAGATGTAACTATCTCTGTTTCAAACTTAAAGGTGATGTAGGATTTTTTTATGTTAAAATACATTCTCTTAACCCAGTTTATTGACTACTATTAGTATGACATTCATAGATTTATCTTTTCCCCCAAAATTGTAAATATTGTGCATTCCAGGCACCATCAGAACATTGAGAGTGTCCGCTCAGATCTGTCAATCACTTTCCAGTTTAACCAATAGCGAGAGTTTGGGGCGTGCTACTGTAGCAGGCTGAGAGTTTGGGGCATGGCTACTGTAGCAGGCTGAGAGTTTGGGGCGTGGCTACTGTAGCGGTCTTGGTGAGCATAAAAGCCAAACTTTTATTGAAATTATGAAAAGTCATTGACACTAAACTAAAACAATATTACACATGCTACACTGAATGATGTGTCACTTTGTCAAGTGTTTGTTTTGTTTTGTTTTTTTGACCGTAGCCTTACTAGAGACCTTTTGGCATCTATGTAGCATTATTAGATATAAGGGGTTAATGTAGATGTTATTTAAAAATGTAATTCACCTAGTAAATCTGAATGCTTCTCTTTTTTTATGTCTGAATCAGCAGGAGAACAAGTGCTAGGAATAAAGCTTGACAGCATTAGCAACAATGACTGCGACTGACAGGCCTTAGCGGTGGGTCAATAGAGCGCAACCATTGGGCTCCAGAAGTACAAATCACATTCATTTTCTCCATGGAGGAATTGATTTTTAACTATAACATATAAACCTTTCAAGACAGACCAACTATGAGCTCTGTGGTTGTTAAGTGATGATATATGCTTCTGTTGAAACCACAAGTCAGTGTGATTTCAAGTTACTTTTGTTGTTGTTGTTGTTGTTGTTGTTGTTGTTGTTGTTGTTGTTGTTGTTAGTTAGTTAGTAGTTCTTTGGATCCACCAATCAGAGAAATTGCTGTTATCATGGAAACAAGAACTGCGTCAAAATAGCTCATCATCCCATCAAGCACTGCGAATAATGTAACGAGTCAGTCTCTCTACACTTTCAAACTAAATGTAAGTGACTGAATGTAAAGTGTTCAGAACAGCCAAATTCCAATGGTGTTTTGTATAGCCGTGATGAAAGCAATGATACTTATTTTACCAGAATTTTACCAAATTATTTTACCAAATTATACCAGAAATGTTATTGCTTGATTGCCCAGCTCTATAGATAACAGAAGCTCCATGTTCCATAACCTAGTGAGCTACATAGGGAGCATTTCAAGGCATCATCAGTGGTGTGATGCCGTTACAGAGGCTGATCCAGGAACACTTTATGAGAAACTGTCTTTTGGCCATAATTTTTTTTTTTTTTTTTTAAGTACTACTTCACCCATTATTTGTGTGCAAAGTACTGAAATCAATTTGCACTGTAAAAAAAAAAAAAAAAAAAATTCCTAGGAATTTACAGGATTTAAGAGTATTATTTTACAATAAATTACTGTAGTCAAAATTTTACTGTAAAATCAATGCGTGCTTAGTCATTTTTTCACAAATGACTGTGAATCAACAGCAGAATGATGCAAACATCATAGTAATTTACTGCAAAAACTTGACTAAAATTGCCAGTAAATTACTGTAGATTTTACAAGAAATTTCTGAGAGTGCAGTTAGATACAAGAGAAGTCCTTCTGTAAAATTAGTGTGAAAGTAATGCAATTATTGTGACTAGTGCTGTTTGTGTGATGTGTGTAAATTAACTGTAGAGAGTTTCAAATCAGTGACTTATGAGGTTCAATTATGATTATGATTAGGTTAGGTTAATTGACCAATTTTATTTATTTATGTATTAAACGTGGACTACTTTGCTATTTTTATTCTCTATTGTTTTTTCAGATATTTGATTACATTCCATTTTCACTTACATTACACAAATGATATCAACCTACTTTTTCAGCAGGATTATGAACAAATACAGCCTTTAATCTCAGATTCATGAGCATTTACCCAGCTAACAAAATTGAATTCAAAGAATATTTAGCCAATGTTCCTTCTTCTTCTTCTTCTTCTTCTTCATTTATAGATCACTTTGCAGCACCTGCAGACCAAAGTGCTTTACAAACAAGAAACACTGCATTAAAACAACACACATCCTACTAACAACAAAGACTAACCCACCCTCTCAAAGGCCAAAGACAAAAAGTAATTTTTAACTTCAACTTTAAAAATATTTAAAGATGAGATCTCTCTAAGTTCCTGAGGAAGACTATTCCAGAGCCTCGGCCCCGCAACAGCAAAGGCCTGATCCCCTTTTTACTTTAAATGAGTACGAGGGACAGTAAGCAGTAACTTATTATTGGATCTTACAGACCTTGGTGCTTGGACGGCAATGTGCTCAGACATGTAAGCAGGGGCCATCCCATGCACTGCTTTAAAAACATACAAAAGAGTTTTATATTTTATCCTGTAGTTCACTGGTAGCCACTTGAGAGAAGCTAACATAGGAGAGATATGATGACTTTTCTTAGCACCCACCAGCAGCCTAGCTGCTGCATTCTGAACTAATTGCAAATGTGAAATAGTGGTCTGGCAGGACTCCACATACAACACATTGCAATAGTCCAGACGAGACAAAACAAAGGCATTAATAACCTTCTCTAAGTCTTTTCTTGACAGAATAGGCTTTAGTCGAGCAATGGACCTAATCTGGAAAAAACGACTCTTTACCACAGCATTAATCTGCTTGTCAAATTTCAGCTCTGGGTCAAACACCACTAAGTTCCTTATTTGGTCATGGCAATAATCAGACCATGAACCCAAATACATGGACATATCTAAGCATCCTCTGGCAGAGCCAAAAAACATGATCTTGGTTTTACTCTGGTTCAACTGAAGCAGATTTTGAGTCATCCAGCTCTTAACCTCCTCTAGACATGCAAATAGCAAGTTAGAGCCATTGCTCTCTCCCACTCTCAAAGGTAAATAGATCTGAGTATCATCTGCATACAAATGATAAGACATGCCATATTTTTTAAAAATTGAAAAAAAAAAAAAAAAGTTCCCATTAAGTTATTCCTGAATGTTCTCTGAACATTTTTTTAATGTTTTTAAAACGTTTAACTTTACCAGTTAACTTTGAACGAATGTTCCGTTAACGATAAGGGAACATTCCATTTTGCAAACATTATAAAATTGTTACTTTTGAATGTTCTCTGAACTTTCTGAAACAAATAGTACTGTTTAAAAAAATGTTTGAACATTTACTTAAAACGTTCCATATAGATAATGTTTTTGTACTAATGTTTTGAGAATATTATTAAAAATCTACGGAGCCCCGCACATGACATGCAAGAAAAAAAAAGTAAATCGTGCATGCGATTTACCATTTCGTTCCCTCGATTTGCTTATTTGTGCACACGATTTACTATTACATTCCCTCGATTTATAAATCATGCACATGCTTTATAAATCGAGGGAACGAATTAGTAAATTATGCGCACGATTTAGCCTACTATTTTTTTCTTGCATGTCATGTGCAGGGCTCCGTAAAAATCAGATAACTTTAAACAAATGTTCTATTAACGTTACTTGAAGAACGTTACTTCATCACTCATTTTTGAGAGAACCTTGCCAGAATGTTCCATATTAGCTGGCTAATATAGTTTAAATTAGCTAATCAGATTATACACTGTAAAAAAAAAAAAAAAAAAATTGTTGGTTTAACTTAAAAAAGCAAGTATCCTGAGTGCATTGAAATTAAAAATTTGAGTTAATACAGTGAAGGTGAACCACATTAATTATCTAAGTTCATTTGACAGAAGAAAAAATGTTGTGATAACAAATCATAAAAATATTTTATATTTTATATTTTCATTTCATTAGGTCACCAAGAAAGTACACTAAAAGAAGCCATTAAAAACTTACAATAGAAGTACTTTATAACACACTTAAAGTGAGTTTGTGTACTGTAAGCATCTGTTTGTGTACGTCCCGTGCCGGAGCCGAGGTTTATTTACCGTCACGGGCCGTTGCCGGTTTCTAAGTACTCCGAGCATGAAAGCAGCGAGTCACAGACCCTGGGCTCTCGTGAACACCACCTCCATTTACTGTCTCTTTCTTCCTCGGGTCTCTCTGAGGAAAACGCTTGTGAGAAAGAAAGTTGACTTTTACTCATCTCTGTGGTCAGTCGCGACGACTTTGATATTCCCTCAGTGTGTGTCGAGGTGGTCAGCATTAAAAGCACCTCTCATTCACACTGACCTTTCCTTGATTCTACTCCTCGTGTCTCAGCTCTAGCAGACTCTCCTCTGGAACAAAA